>VDFB02058242.1:135424109-135573091 GCA_007258455.2 Sequoia sempervirens | reverse complement strand
TTCCCTCTCTCCCATTCTATCCCTCCCTCTCTCCCACCCCCTCTCCCACTCTCTCCCACTCTCTCCAACTCTCTTACACTCTTCTACTCTCTCCCTCCCTCTCTCCCACTCTCTACCACCCTCTCTCACTCTCTCCCACCCTCTCCCTCCCTCTCTCCCACTCTATCCCACTCTCCCACTCTCTTCGACCTTATCCCACTCTCTCAGGTCACTCTCTCACACACTCACTCCATCTATCTCTCTCCCCTATATCCTTGACCATGAAACCCTAAACTCTTATAACCCTCTACCATAAACCGTTAACCCTTAAACCATCTACCATATACCCTAAACCCTAAAGCTTTAACCCTTAAAACCTCTACAATCTACCATTAACTCTTAGGTCTATGTGTACACAAATTGGATATCCAATTTGTAGAACTAAAATCATACCATTACAAAACATACTAATTTTTTTTCAAATGAATTGGATATCAGATTATAATGGATATTAGATTTGTGGGCCATAGAAAAGCCCCATGTGGGTTGTTTTGTGCATTCCAACAGACCCTACATTCTATTTGTAGGTGACACACATGTGGTTTCAAATAGGAAGAGACAAAGATCAGCTTTTTGGAGCATCTTCTACTCAAAATTTTCATAAGCAATGATTTTTTAGCATATTTTCTGAGGTATAATGGGGAGCAACAGTTGTCGGAAGCAAAAACATAAGAGAAAGCTTACAAAAGAAGAAATTAAATCATATAGACAAAGAGATAGAGAAAGTCATAGGAAGATAAGACAAAGTATGTTAAGTATTGGTGAACCTAACCCCTATGGTCTTTCAAGTGAAGAGGAAACTGAAGATGTTCAAGGTGAAAATGTTGGAATTGAATATGTTGAACATGATATTCAAATTAGGAATGAAATTATTGAAATTGATAATGAAAATGTTCAAGGTGAAAATCTTGGATTTGAAGATGTTGATCATGATATTGAAATTGGGAATGAAAATGTTTAAGGTGAAAATGTTGGACTTGAAGATGTTG
Organism: Sequoia sempervirens; assembly: GCA_007258455.2. NCBI lineage: Eukaryota > Viridiplantae > Streptophyta > Pinopsida > Cupressales > Cupressaceae > Sequoia > Sequoia sempervirens. The sequence continues at coordinate 135,572,063 of VDFB02058242.1, read as the reverse complement.
AACATGATATTGAAATTGGGAATGAAATTATTCAAATTGATATTGAAAATGTTCAAGGTGAAAATGTTGAAAATAAAGATTTTGAACATAATATTGAAGCAAGTGTAAATTATGTTTCACGAGATTACATGAGAAATGAAGAACCTTGTGTGGAAGAAAGACATATTCCAATTTCAAGACCTTCAATAACCCCTAAATGGTTACTTGAATTTGATGAGAACATTATAAACAATTTTGAAGGCAAGAGGTCAACACGAACTGTTCGTTTGTGGGCTAGAAGACTTTTCAACCAATATTTTAGTGATAAGACATTGACCGAGCAATGCTAACTTTTTGTACAATTGCTAAAGATGCAAAAGGTGAGACCTTTGCTAGCCAAATTGAAGATTTGTGTGAACAAGAAGACCAAAAAAAATTCTATTATTGTCAAAAATATTTTTAATGCTCTCAAGTCTATTGGAAAAAATAACAAGGAAAATGATAAGAGAGTTGCTTGGAGAGTCATTACAACCACCCTAGTAAGCCATCAATTGAAAAAGGCTCACTTTATGAGACAAACTTGTATTGATTTTGACATAAATCATAAAATTTTGGATAGAGCACTTGTAAGAAGAGAAAGAATAGATGATCCTCTTCAAAATGATACATGGGATTTTGTCAGGAGGCTTCCAAATGTTGATAATAAGCTAATTGATAATGTAAAGCAGGTAATTCAACAATTTTGGCATGATAACTCTAGAGTATCACCCAATGCGAAGGATGTTTTAAAGTTAAGAATTGGAAATCGAGATGAGACACCACATCCTAAACATTTCTTGGAATCAAGCCAAACAATGTTGTTCAAAAAATTTATTGAAACACATAAAAATATGGAAATTTCACAAAGGACTTTTGAGGGTTTGAAGCCATTTTACTGTGTGGCTCTTAAGATTCATAATACTTGTTGTTGCAAATATCATGTGGATTTTTCAATGTACCATGAGCTACTATTCTATATCCATTCTACTTTGCATACTAATGAAATGTTGTAGGAGTGTGGTGCAATGCATCTTCCAAAATCATCAAGGGACTTGCTAGATCTATTTTTATGTTCTAGAGATGAACGCTGATTTTTCTATATAAATGATTGTTTAAATGCAAAGTGCTCACAATGTGGTGGCTTGTCAAAGTTTGTTCAATGTTTTCATGAGAGTTCTGAACATGAATTTGGAAAGAAGCTTGTTGAGAAAAAGAGATATGAGATAGTCAAATATACTTTGCAAAGTGGAGGTGAAGGTTTTAGATGTGAGTTGATTACAAAAGAATGCAATGTTGCTGATTTTATTTTAGATTTTAAGGACAATATTTTCTACAAGTATGCAAGGCATAGTCATAGGTCTCAGTGGTTGGATCAACAATTTAGGATGTGTAAAGACTTTTTTCCGATTGGAACTATTATATTAGTGGTTGATTTTTCAAAAAAATACACATTGCAACCACAAAACAAGGTACAATCTTAGTATTAAAATTCCATTTAGATTGCTATTTTTGTCCACATAACGTTTAGACATGCACTTGATAGTACAGAGGAGGATCAAAAGATAATCAGAGAGTATCATTTTTATATGAGTAATGATAGATCTCACTAGTCCGAGTATGTCCAACATTGTTTTGAGAATTTTTTTGAGTTCTTGCAGGAGCATGATATAGCACTGGGCCAACATCTAATTTGGTCAGATAATTGCACATGTGGTCAATTCAAGAATGCTCATATGTTTTATTGGTTGAGTAGAATGCATGTAGAGAGGGGTCTACCTCATATTTGGAGTTTTTATGAAGCTGGACATGGGAAAGGGGAACATGATGGAGCAAGTGCATGCGTAAAGAGATATCTAGTTAAGGAGCAATGGAAGATTTTACGAGTAAAATTCAGCGATGCACGTTCTATTGTTGATTGGTGTAGTTCAACATTGTCACATGGAGGGACACTTGATTCAATAGTGCACAAATTCTTTTGGTTCGTTGAGGAGGGTACAGTGGGAGGAAAATTGGATTGTCATACAATCAAAGATTCTTCAAATATGCATTCATTTCAAAGCTTAGATGTAGGCACATGGACCATTTGGACACGATAGTTGGCTTGTTTTTTTTAGAGTTGTATTCAGTGAGAGTGGGATCAATGCGATTCAAGTGAGTGGGTGGATACATGGGTACCATAGTATCTAACTCCTTTATCTCAAAAAATATCCATGAAAAATGACACAATGGAAAGTTCAATTGACTATGACTTGCTTTTAGATCTACTACAACTAGGACATATTTTTCAAGTTGTTGCACCATAGTGGAATGAAGAGAGATCAGACTATTGGTTGGGTCGATGTGTGCGGGTAAAGCATAAGCTAACACAATTGATGGAAGATGATGATGGTTTCGTGTATCCTACAGGTTCAGTTGTGGTTGCAGGAACTTGGTTGCAAACATACATTATTAGAAAAAATGGCATTCCTGCATTTGAAGACTATGAGAAACACAAAACCATTCTCATGTATTCACACCTTGTTATAGCAACAAGTGTTAAGTTGTTGGAGCATCATACTAGACCAAAGATAAAACAACTATGGACACTTAGTAATGTTGATCATGAAGCAATATTGGATACTCTTAAGCAAAGAGATGACACTTTAGGCATGCACTTGAATAGCATTTTAAAGAATGGAAGGTACAATGCTTATGTTCATTATGATTAAGTTCATCAGTGTTCTTTATTTAATACTAATATTTTATATACTATTACAAAGCAGGTGTCTTTAATAATGATATTTTGTATGCACTTTTGCGATATTTTTGACAAGATTGATCATCAACTTGCTGCAACAATAGCTAGCTCTGATCCTTTCAAAGAGGTATGCGACCAATCAGAACAAATAGATTGGTTATTCTAAGCATATTTTATAGTTTGCATCACCAACTCATCATCATTCAGGTTTTCTAGATTAATATAGATTTGTTAGTCTAAGCATCCTTTCTATTGTGACTGTAATATAGATTTCTCATTTTCCCACTTTTGCGATATTCCTGACATGATTGATCATGGACCTGCTACAACAATAGCTAGCTTTGATCCTTTTGGAGAGGTATGCGAGAGATTACAACAATATAGATTGGTTATTTTAAGCATATTTTATAGTTTACGTTACCATCTCATCATATTTTGTCATTTAGAATAATATAGATTGGTTATTCTAAGCATATTTTATAGTTTGCATCACCAATTCATCATCATTTAAGTTGTTTAGATTAATATAGATTTTTTATTCCAAGCATCTTTTCTATTGTGGCAATATAGATTTCTCATTTTCCCACTTTTGTGATATTCCTGGCAGGATTGATCATGGACCTATTGCAACAATACCTTGCTCTGATCCTTTTGAAGAGGTATGTGATAGATTACAACAATATAGATTGGTTATTTTAAGCATCTTTTATAGTTTGCATTACCATCTCATCATATTTTGTGTCATTTAGAATAATATAGATTGGTTATTCTAAGCTTCCTTGATGGTTTGTACAGGTTCTTGTCAGTCCAGAATGTGAACATACTACTATTGTCAAAGACTATGCCCTGAATGCCTCCAATAGGAAAATTTTGTAAAATTTGAATTCTCAAATTGGAAACAATGTAAAATGGTCATAATTGTGTATGGGAATAATCTATACCCAGTGATGTTTTTTGAAATATGGGTGAAATGTATGGCATTGTATAAAGGGTATGTTTAAAATGTAAAGGGGTTTGTATTTTGGAAACTCATAAGTTTTGTAAAGGGATCTATTTTTGTACTTAATCTAGCTACAACCAAAGGTTTTCTTCCTAGTTCTTTCCTGTTGGTATGCTCGTTTGAACCAGGTTTTGTAATATACCCCATTTATATATAATAAATTATAGTGGCTTGCAACTTTTGCTCCTCAAATCCAACTTGGGTGCAACTTCATTTTTAGCAACTCAATTGCTTAGTTCATATTTTATTGTTTTTCTTGTGTTTTCTGCCTGTGCACAAGCCATTCAAGCATTTTTGTATCAAAAATTTATGTAGAAACATTATTACATGTCTTGAATTCATTTTGAATTCTTAATAGAGTGTTTCTTTATTTATTTTGTGCCTCAAAACTCAAACTTGAAATTTAGACAGATTCCTGAACAAGGGAATAAGAGTTTTGCAATTTTAATGGCCTGAATCTCATCCCACCTATTGTGTGCCAATGTGAATTGGTGGGATGAGTTGGTAGGGATTAGGAAATGATATTTGAAGAGTGGAAGGTGTGGAGAACTGGGTTTTGAAATAAAATGAAGAGTTAAAGGTCTAAAAATGGTGGTTTTTTTCACTTGAAAATAGAGTTTTTACCCTAGGGTTTGAAAAAGTGAGATACCACAAGTTTCTTTGTTTTCTAAGAATATTGGAGCCTAAATAAAAGTGTATAAGGTGGTGACAGTCTGAAAGGTTGTGGAAGTGCTACATCCAATAAACCCTCAAGAATTACACTAAAAATAAGGGTTTTCTAATTTGATGGTTATAGGTCCGTACAAATGGAATCCAATTGTAGAATTTTTTTTTCTTGGAAATTTATTTGCTTCCCCAAGGTTTCAGGGGTCTGTGTGGTGTTTGAAGGTATGTTTTTTTGCATTTTCGGGCTAATTGAGTAGCCTTTTCAAGGGTGAATTTATACGAAGTCAACGCTAGTCCAAAGGAGTCTATGTTGTTTCTCATATATGTTGTGTAACTTGGATATGGGTGTTTGAATTAGTCATGTGTTGGTCTGGTGTTTTGGAAAATTTCTTGCATCTGACAACTTTTCCCTCAGCTAAAAACTTGCCACCACGGGAAATGCTTCCGAGATAGCAAAAACTGAGAGAGGTTATTGTAGATGGTCCCAACGTGATCCCATAGCCTTAGAAAGAGAGTCTGTAAGCCTCATGGTCTCTTAGAAATAGCCCCTCAAATATTGCTGCCTTTTAGCACTTTGGACTCTTAAGGGAAATCGTCGGTCTAATGTAACTTAGAGTGATTCAACATATTTGGTTGCAAAATAGGACCATCCCTAGCGTAAATGTACCCATCTGGATGTGTTGGAATAGTCTATTTATTCGTACGAGTTGCAAAATAAAAGTTGCACCACTTTGCAACTTTACACTACTTGCATCTAGCAACTTTTCCCTCCACTGAGAAGTCATCACCACAAGAAAACGCCTCTGAGATAGTGAAAAATAAGAAATATTTTTGTAGATGGTCCCAACATGATCCCATAGACTTAGATGAAGATTCTGTAAGCCTCATGGTCTCTGAGAAATAACCCTTCAAAGATTGCTGCCTTTTAGCACTTTGGACTCTTAAGGGAAATCGTCGGTCCAATGTAGCTTGGAGTGATTTGGCATATTTGGTTGCAAAAGAGGACCATCCCTAGCGTAAACGTACCCATCCAGACATGTTGGAATAGTTTGTTTGGTCATACAAGTTGCAGAATGAAAGTTGCACCACTTTGCAACTTTACACTGCTTGCATCTGACAACTTTTCCCTCTACTGAAAAGTCATCACCACAAGAAAAAGCCTCTGAGATAGAAAAAACTGAGAGACAATTTTGTAGATGGTCCCAACACAATACTATAGCCTCATACGGAGAGTATGTAAGCCTCACGGTCTCAAAGAAATATCCCTTCAATGATTGATGCCTTTTAGCACTTTGGACTCTTAAGGGAAATCATCGGTCCAATATAGCTTGGAGTGATTCAACGTATTTGGTTGCAAAATAGGACCATCCCTAGCATAAACGTACCCATCTGGACATGTTGGAATAGTCTATTTTTTCGTACGAGTTGCGGAATGAAAGTTGCACCACTTTGCAACTTTACACTGCTTGCATCTGGTAACTTTTCCCTCCACTGAAAAGTCATCACCACAAGAAAACACCTCTGAGATAGCAAAAAATAGGACCATCCCATAGCCTCATACAAAGAGTATGTAAGCCTCATGGTCTCCAAGAAATAGCCCTTCAAAGATTGCTTCCTTTTAGCACTTTAGACTCTTAAGGGAAATCGTCGGTCCAATGTAGCTCAGAGTGATTCGGTGTATTTGGTTGCAAACGAGGAACATCCCTATCATAAACGTACCCATCCGGATGTGTTGTAACAATCTATTTGGTCGTACGAGTTGCGGAATGAAAGTTGCACCACTTTGCAACTTTACATTGTTTGCATCAGGCAAGCTTTCCCTCCACTAAAAACTCATCACCATAGGAAAACACCTCCGAGATAGAAAAAACTAAGAGATGATTTTGTATATGGTCCCAACACAATCCTATAACATAAGATAGAGAGTTTGTAAGCCTCACAGTCTCTGAGAAATAGCCCTTCAAAGATTGCTGCCTTTTAGCACTTTGGACTCTTAAGGGAAATCATCGGTCCAATGTAGCTCAGAGTGATTCGGTATATTTGGGTGCAAAAGATTACCATCCCTACCATAAACATACCCATCTAGACATTTTGGAACAATTCATTTGGTCATATGAGTTGCGAAATGAAAGTTGCACCACTTTGCAACTTTACACTGCTTGAATCTGGCAACTTTTCCTTCCACTGAAAAGTCATCACCATAGGAAAATGCCTGAGATAGTAAAAACCGAGAGAATTTTTTGTTGATGGTCCCAACACAATCCCATAGCCCCAAATAGAAAGAATGTAAACATCATGATCTTCGAGAAATAGCCCTTCAAAGATTGTTGTCTTTTAGCACTTTGGACTCTTAAGGGAAACTAGTGGGCAACAAAGTTAACTTCTTCACAAACTTGGTTTGAAGTAATTTCATTCTGTTTTGTGCATTTAAAATGGATTTTTAAGCCTTCAACCCTAAAAGTGACCTCTAAATAACTTCAAACACCTTAACTACCTCATTCTTATTCATTTGTTTTCCAAACAAGCATTTTCATTCCAAGAAGCTGAGCTTTCATTTTTGCTTGTTGGATTGAAAACGGACTGTGACACAACTTTCTTTTTTCAAAAATTGTTCATATCATTTAACTAAGAATTTATCACACACCTGCATACAAATTAATGTTTGAGACTAGAAGAAGACATCAAAATGGCTAGTGTACTAAAAAAATTCTTTTGATTTTTGAAGAATGCTGATAACTCTACTCAGTTGTCTTGTTTTTTCAATATCATATAAATTCTTATGATTTTTGAAGAATGCTGATTTATGATTTTTAAGAATGTTGATAACTCTACTCAATTCTCTTCTCTCATGTGGAGAGTTAGAACTGCTTGGCCATTCCTTTGCATCATTAGGGAAGTTTTTCTCTTTTTGACAATGTCAAAAGCATGGCTGCACACAAATTAGGAAAAAGACCTTTCCTTTTAGATTAGCAATGCATGGAAGATTAAAAACGTATCCTTGATATTACAAAAATGTATGTGTTTATACACTTCAAACGTGCAATCACCCTTTGGTTCTTTCAAAGAAAAATATTCCTATGCCACTATTACACTGCACAAGTAAACCTGATTTTGTATTGTGGACCTATATTAAGCTACCACTCTCAAGACCAATGTAGCAATGATACAAAATATTGTTTGAGATTGAAAGAAGATATCAAATTGGCTAGTGTACAAAAAGAATTCTTATGATTTCTGAAGAATGTTGATAACTCTACTCAATTGGTTTCTTTTTTCAATATCATACAAATTGAACCTTGGCATCAATAGACTCTATATATCATAGAATTACATTCCAAGTTAGGTTTTAATCATAAAAAAAGGACACATGTATGTATTTTATACTTAAACCAATGACAACTCAAATGAACTTAGAGTTCAACCAGTTCCAAGAAAGAATTCATAATTTAAAGAAACCATGCAATATATGGTTTGTGTGTGACTTCTCAATTTCTTGGTGGCCTTGGTTTTCTTCTCGAATCTGCTACTCTCTCTAGTGATGCTCTCCCTCTCTATCCTAGAGGGAGAAACACAATCTCCTCCATCCACCTCATCAAGCCAACAAGGTAGCTAGTTTGATTATATAAAGAAAATATTAACATAAACCAATAATATACAAAGTATAACATTCCTTTTCATTTATATGCAAACCAAGTTCCATATTAATCTCAAACAAACCATATCAACTGATATAACACTAATTCATCAACATATTCTAATTGTTCAAAAATTTAGGTTCTTAGGATCATAATCAAAATGCAAAGCTAAATATATCATTGTCTAGAGGGCTCAATAAATGGGATGTGACATATCCCCCCTTAAGATCATTATCCCTTATGATTTATTTCAACTTTAAATAATTTATAATAAATTTTGTCTTTCTAACAAAGCGTTTAATTAAACAAATGAAGAAATCTATGATGAAAATATTCATAGTCCCCCTAGGTGGCACTATCCTCAGAATATTGGTCCCACTAGACCTAACATTGAGTAATTTCTCTATCACACAAGTGGATCTTGTCAACCTCAAGTAATTTGATAGGATCAATTGTGATCACTCCTAGATCCTAATCTTGAAGATTATTCCAATCAAGAATATGGTTAATGCCAAAACACATTTTTTTAAATAAGACATGGAAAAAATCATGCATATGAGAAAGAGTTGGCGGTAGAACTATTTTGAAGGCAGCCAAGTTAATAACTTCTAAAACTTTGAAAGAACCCATGTATCTAGGTGCTAACTTAGCATACTTTCCGAATTCTTTCAAGCTCTTATGAGGTTTAAGTCTTAAGAGTACTTTATCTCCTACGAAGAATACAATCTATGAGGTGTGACCTTTTCTAGTTTCTCCATGGAATCATTCGTAAATAAATTATCTTTAATTTATATATTGTTACATTTAGAATTCTACAAATGCCCTTAAGTTTCTTTGTTTGTGTAAGTTGTTAATGATATTTTCTTATACCTTTATTCTATCATTTTACTCCCAAGTGTCTTATTTCATATATGCATGGAATTCATATTTCTTTCCCACATCATAGGAACCACAACTTGGATTCAATCTTGTATGTTATCTAAATAATTTAAAATTGTATGCAAGTCACCTCAAACTATCTTTAAACACACTTATTTATGCTACCATTATGCAAGGCAAGTATATATAGACATGAGGAAAAGTATGTTAGAAATACATATTTTATTTTATAGTGACTTGAGAGTAAATACAAAAATAATATTATAAATTTAAGCTTGTATTTAATATATAATAGAGAATAATAACTTATCCAAATGTTAAAATTTACATAGACTTCTGAAAATGAGTTTATATCTTTCATCCCTTAAATATACTCTCAAGTATTCTGTCTTTTATATGATTAGGATCTCAACATACACAAAATGGAGTTCAAGTTAACATGCATAAGTTGGGGTACAAGTTGAGCTACATTTAGATACTAGAGTAGAGGAGGCCCAACCACACATAGTTGATGTCAATGAGGAGGCCCAATCAAACTTTGATGTTAGAGATGTGTCGGGATTGCTTCCTTCTATATATATATATATATATATATGTTATGAGCTATCTAATCGGTTATGATTAATCAGTTATAGAATTCCATATCAAGCTATTGATTATGCCAAGTTTCCTCAAATAAATGTGGTCTCATAGAATTCTGTGACAAGCTAATGCAATTGATAGTTGCTCCTAGTTATTAGTTATGTAATGTGAAGTAATTGCATAACTACTTAGGTTGACTTTGTAAAAACTATATTGTTATTGAAATTTTTTCATCTATCAGCATCTAGTTGTTACTTATGCAATGTTAAGTAATGCTTTGAGTTTGAAAGATGTGTAATGCAATGTAATCAACAATATGAATATAAACTACATAATATAACCATTATTTTTATGCCATTCTACATTGATATTTAACCATTGCTCGTTTGATTAAATTTTCAAAGAGTTTAATCATGCACATGAGGAAGAAATTAAATTTTGATTGTCAACTTCTATATATCAAATTATCCAATAATATTGAGTGTATCTCCATATACAAAAATGGCATCAACGCCAACTCAAACAAAGTTTTACAAAATGTGGCATATGCCATCTCAATGTCTATTCAAAATTTACATGCCAAAATTTCTATCTCATCCTAAACTATTGGTGGATCATCAAAATGGAGCTTCTTTGCAGCACTCGTTGGCTCTGAAGGTAGCTACAAAAGAAAACTTCAAACCACAATTGAGATTAGTTATACTATATGATTTAAAATTGAATAATTAACATCGAAATCAATATACATTGAATTATAATTGAACTCTAAAATTGTAATCTTGATTACCTAAAATATTTGTCTCTTCAAAGGTCAAGAGTCCTAGAATATGCCCCTCTCAAAGAACCGACCAAACCAACTTTTGTAATGTTAATCTATATATGTGAACAAAAACATAAAATTGATCCAAGTTAGCATACAATTGTCAGTAATAGGAACATATAAATACCAAACACAAAATAAAATAAACACATACCTCTTTAGGCTGATCTTTTTCTTTATCTCCTATAGGTGTTTCGACACCTCCTCCTTGAGGTGTTTCAACACCTACTCCTTCAAGTGTTCCAATATGTACTCCTTTAGGTGTTGTGGCACTTGTCAACAATGATGTATAGCTCACAACTTCCTATGCATAAAAATGAAAAGTACATATGAAACTACCAATCTATATTGATATATGTATAATCGATATTAAAAATCTTAATTCAATTGAATTTGATTTCAATTACCTTACCCTTGTCTAACATTGCACTTCCATAATCTAGACAAGGCCGCACCTTGCTCGCACTTGTCAACAACGAAGTATAGCACATAACTGCTTGTACATAAAAATGACAAGTACATATGAAACTACCAATCTATGTCGATGTATGTATAATCAATATAAGATCTTAAAATTCTTAATTCAATCGAATTTGAGTTCAATTACCTTCCCCTTATCTAACATTGCACTTTCACAATCTGGACAAGGCTGCACCTCGCTCACACTAGGTGTTTCCTACAAGAGGAAAATAAGATAAACATATAAGTTATTATATAATTTCATTTATGACAATTCAAATGACAAGCAAGTTTATAATAAAAAATGTAAACAAGTGAGTGCAAAAATATATACTGTGTATGTGTAGAGGCTAAATAAAATGGCCCTAAGGGTGCTATCAGTCACCTGTGTGAGATCCTCCTTAGACATCAACTATTAAATAGACCATGTAAATAAGTATTAGTACATTATACTATCTCTTATTAATATTCATTTAAAAACAAATTTAAATTATGAATTTACAACTTAAATCCTACCTGTGTCACTATTCCAATGTCCCCCTCTCTAGTAGGAGAGGACTTTGTAGGGTACACTCCACTCCCCTGATTCTGATCTATAATGTCCACATTATGGAGGTCATAATCAAAAGTGTCTAATGGATGCTCTGCGGGTCGTCCAAGATGACCCAAGCATATCTGGCGGCACATGGAGCAAGTATGTGGCACAAAAATATGTGGACTTGACAAGGATGATGCAACAACACTCAAACGATCGCTAACATCACCAGAATGTGGCTAAGCTACTGTAGAAGCATGTAAAACCAAAAGGCCACTCAAATATTGAATAACCTGGATAGTTTGTGTGGTTGCATCCTGCATAATATCTGGATGATATACTAGAGGTGGCAGAGGAAGGGGAGGAGGGGGAACATATGGGCACAAGACTACTCTAACTATCCCTTGTCCATCCTGGGGCATACCTCCACCAACACCCTGGAAGGGCCTAATGTCAAAGTAATTGACATGATGCCCTAACACAAACTTAGCATATAATTTTTTAATAAAGTAAAATGGTATATCACAATTGTTGTTTGGTGATTTATCAAAAAACATACACCAACAATCCCAAAAGTTATCTACAATGTCCCTCTGCATGCACCATTTTATAGAAAGTTTTGGTTTATTAACATTAACTGGAAAACTAGTACGGGGGTTAACAAATAAAGACACTATTTGGGCTTTGGTTATTCTGAGATCTTTCACATCATCATAAGACAATCCAAATGCATAATATTCCCTCATGTCTTCTCGCCATGAATGAAAGGCATTATGTTGGGTGGAGAGGGTTTCTATATTTTTAATTATATCCTTCAATGTGTTTGACATCACAAATAATCAAGGAATTCTCTTATAAACTTCATAAATGCTCTTTAATTGCTGCAATTTTTCACCAATTAATTCTTCAATTGATGGCTACAGAGGTGGTGGAGCATTTGTTATTTGTGCATTTTCATTCTCAGCTGGTGGATCATTTGGAATTTGTGCATTTTCATTTTCAGCAGTCATAATGCCTGATTAAAGTTAAAAACTAATTAATCTAATTGAAATTAGATAGTATAAATGAAAATATTGTAAAAATACCCTAGTTTTTAAAAAAAACAAAAAAAAACCCTACTTTTTAACAAAAATCTATAAAATTCTCTAATTTTTAATACAAATACATAAGCAACACTATTTTTAAATCAAAATCTATAAAAAAATATTCATTTTTAATCAAAATCCATTCTAAACTCAAAATTCTTATAAAAATTCAATCAAAAACCCTATTTTGAAAAAAATTCACAAAAAACATTAATTATTTTTTATCAAAATCCATTCTAAACTCAAATTTTTCATAAAAATTCAATCAAAAACCCTATTTTGAAAAAAAATCTACAAAAAACTTATTCATTATCCAAATCTAATTCAAAATTGAATCAAAGAAAATAAAAATCTAAAATCTTACCTTTTCAAATCGGATATTTGTAACACGAAGAACCTCCTCACTGTGCACCCACGGGTTGTTGACTGTCAGATGATTTTAAAACAACCGTAGAATTTGTATATATATACTTTTTACAAATCAGATATCCAATATGGAAAACTAGGATTGGTGTTTGCTTTGGTGGTGTGTACTGACACCCAAGCCTAAAAAAGTCAACATGATATTTTTCGCATTTTTGGGTCAATGAAAGATGTGTTTTTTTCCTCATTGGCACTTTTTGTCCCACCATGATCTTGCACATACCTAAAGGAAGAATTGGTATATTTGGGATTTATGATATATATGTATGGATTGAAGATGGATCTTGAGAAGGTAAGGGAAATTGTTAAATGGCCTACACTGAAAAGCATTGGAGAGGTAAGATCATTTCATGGATTGACTAGTTTCTACCAAAAGTTCATTAGGAATTTTAGTTCTATTTGCAGTCCTATGATAGAAACAATGAGAGGAGATAAGAAGGATTTTAGATGGAAATCTAGAGAAAACCAGATTTTTGAGTTGTTGAAAAAAAGGTGACTGAGTAGCCTGTGTTTGATTTACCAAACTTCAACAAGGTACTTCAAGTAGACTATGATGCAAGTGGAAACACAATTGGAGTAGTGTTAAGTCAAGAAGGAAGACCTCAAACTTATTTCAATGAGAAATTTAATGATGCTAGGAGAAGATATCCAGTGTATGATCAAGAATTTAATGCCATAGTTCAATCCCTAAAGAAGTGGAGACATTAATTGTTTCCTAAGAAGTTTGTGTTGTATATGGATCATCAGGCATTGTAGTATTTGAACATTCAAGGTAAGTTGAATCAAAGACACATGAGATGGGTAGAATTCTTCCAGAGTTATACTTTTGTTTTGAAACATAGGAGTGGAAAGTCAAATAGAATGGTTGATGCTTTGAGCAAAAGAAGGAATTTACTAATATAGATGAGAATGGAGGTATTAGGATTTGATGAATTGAAGAACTTGTATGAGGAAGATCTAAATTTTGTAGAACCTTGGAAAGCTTGTAATGAACTAGTTTTGGAGGATAGGAGTTAGTGGTTGGACCATTTCATTCAGGAGGATATGTTGTTTAGAGGGAATCAGTTGTGTATACCCTTGAGTTCAATGAGGGATAACTTGGTGAAAGAAAAGCATAGTGGAGGATTGTCAGGACACTTTGGAGTCAATAAGATAGTAGCATTGGTAAGTGAAAATTACTTTTGGCCATAGATTCATAAGGATGTTAGGAGATTTGTGCTGAATTACAAAATTTATCAAGTTGCAAAAGGATGTAGTCAAAATGTTGGATTGTATAAGCCTTTGACAGTTTCAGAGAAACCTTGGGAGGATATCAGCATGGATTTCATACTTGGTTTTCTAAAGACACATAGAGGTAGTGATTCTATATTTTTGGTGGTGGATAGATTTTCTAAAATGGCACATTTCATACATTGTAAGAAGACAATAGATGCAATACATGTAGCAAAATTGTTTTTCAAAGAAGTGGTCAGATTGCATGGATTACCTAGGAGCATTGTTTTAGACAGAGATACAAAGTTTGTAGGTTGCTTTTGGAGGAAACTTTGGCATAAGTTAAAGAAATATTTGAGGTTTAGTTCTACTTTTCACCCACAGATTGATGTATAGATGAAGGTACTAAATAGGAGTTTGGGGAATTTGTTGAGATGCTTGGTTGGAGAGAAGACCAAAAGTTGGGACTTAGTCCTTCCACAAGTAGAGTTTTCTTACAATAATTCAATGATCAGGAGTACCAGAAGGACACCTTTTGAGATTGTTATTGGAGTTCATCCTAGAGGTATATCAAAGTTGAGAGACATTAGTATGGAGGATAAAAGGAGTACGAAAGTAGAGGAATTTTCAGAACATATGAAGAAAGTGCATACTCAAGAGAAGGAGAAATTGGAAAATATGAACCGAAAGTATAAGGAGAAAGTAGATGAGAAGAGGAGATATAAGGAATTCAAAATTGGAGATGAAGTGATGGTGTATTTGAGAAAGGATAGATTTCCAGTTAGCACATACAACAAGCTAAAGTTGAGGAGGTTTGGACCATATAATAATTTGAAGAAATTTGACTCAGGAAATGCATACGAAGTGGAGTTACCAGATGACATGCGTATATCACCTATATTCAACATTGCAGACCTACATCAGTACCATGAAGCAGATTTCATTTAAGACAATAAAGAAAAATTGGAGGATCAGATTCCTAAACAACAGTCATATGAGATTGAAGAGATTTTGGATATCAAAGATGGGAAGAAAACTCATGGCAGATAGTACAAATAATATCTTGTGAAGTGGAAGGGCAGACCAGTGGAGGATTCTTCTTGGATTTCTTAAGCTGAGGTAGACCATTTTAGTTTTTCTTTAGCCCTAAAAAAGTGAGGGAATCAATTTTCAAATAACCTTGGATGTTTGATGTAGGAGCATCCTTGGTTATTGGCAATCTTACATCAACCAAAAATATTTTCTTTCAGTTTTATTCTTGTTCAATTGCTATTTAATTCATGTTGGTACATTCATCATACTTGCTCACCAGACCCTATAGATCTATGTTTACATAGTGGACATATTAATTTTCTTTATTCCAATATTTGAGCATGATTGGATCTTTTTCTGGCAAGTTGTCGCTTCCGGATTTTATGGTTGTTTCTTGAACCGACACCAAAATAATTTTCAAACCTAACAACTAGTTCGATCTCGTGGATCTTTCTCATAACTTGCAGATCTCGATGGTGTGATTTGAATTGTTCCATGGAGTGTTCCTAACCTTCATTATAGGTCCACACTTCATCCTATGATTTCACTAAGGAGTAATTCAAATTAGAGGTAGACCTATTCATGCGCCCATTACATTTTCTTTCATTGGAGATTATAACGATTTTTGGCCAACACGGATGATTCTAGAGCTCTAGATCTGATATAAATCATTGTAATAGATAATTAGAAAAAAGAGAGAGTTTTTTAGATTAGAGAAAGATAGGTTTTGATAGGTAATATTTCAACTTGCATTAAGGAGCATATAGGAATGTTGTATTTTTTAACATGTTTTATCAGGCCTGTGAGCCAAATCTATAAGTTTGAATGTTGCCGAATGTTTGTAATTGAGATTTCTATTAATGAGCATGTTTGATTTTGCATTTTCCTCCATATTTTGTGTTGCTTCTATTATGTGACTCTTGCTGCATGGTCTAGATTGTTCTCTTTGAGGACCCTCCTATCGTGGCTACACCAGGGAGAAGGAAATGTAAACATAAAACATAAAAGGAAATGCACCAAAGATTTTACAACATTTGAGATAGAAATCATTCCTATGATTGATATAAATAGACATAGAATGGCACAACCCCTCATTGTTGGAAAGAGAATGAACAACAAAGGCTAACTTCAAGCAAAGTGAAAACTTTCAAATCTTTCTATAGGTAGTGTTGATCAAGGTCCGATCAAACATAAATATTTCCTATGGGTAACAAAACAATATCTCGGAAATCACATGAACTCTTCCTTCTAATAGAGCATAGCACAACAAAATAAGAACTTTCAGAAAAACAAAGAAGCCTAATGACATTGTCTGGTTTTCTTGAGTCACTACTCCACCATATGAGCATAAAGCATAAAAATCCACTACTTAAACTACCCAAATATAGCTTGCAAGACACAACGTTTCATTCAGAACGATAATAGTGTATGTGCAGGATCATGATGGGACAAAAAGTGGCGATATGATGGGTATGTGTAGGGTATGTGGCTGACAAATTTTTTTACCCAAAATTGATGAAACGAAAAGGGTTTTTAAAGGAAATTCTCAGCTTTCCACTAATATAAATTATGCTTTACTTTGAATTTAATAAATAATTATTATTCTTTTTCTATTTCAATTACGACTAAATTCTTGATTAATAGGCTGATTGAAAAACATCTATAGCTTTAAAATGGTATCACATTTTTTAAATCTGAAACATGCATCACATTATATGCTTCATAGACTAAAAGATTAAAAAAAAATGAATTTCATGAATTTTTTACCAAGTTAAGGTGGTCAGACATACGATTTTTTATATTTTTTAAAAGTTGTAATAAAAAATTATAATTAATTATTTACTTTGAAAAAAATTAGAAAAAAAATGCATCACATTGGGACATGAGTCCTCTAATTATATCTAAAATCTTATAAAAAAATATTATCATTTTATTATGGTTATGGTGGTTAGACAAACACCCACTTCCTATTTTTTCCCTGAAATTTAAGTACTACTGCATTGAAATTTCAAATTTTCACCAAATAATTTTTTGTTTTTTTAAATAAACCTAGTAGTTTAGAAGCTACATTCAATTTTCTATAGATTTTATTCTTACATATTTTCAAAATAATATAGGTAACTTAATCAAAATTTTATGTCGAGTTTCCTAACTCTTATTTTTCTTAATTTTTCACCACTTAAGGTCCTATTTTTTCCATGATGATCCTACACATACCAAATATAAAGAAATAAATCTTGAAAAAGGCCATACATGCACAGTCTCATCAATTTCTCCTCAATAGTTTATGCTTTTAAATATCAAATTACTTTGAAACAAAGGTCAGATTCCAATTTGACAATAGTTTAAACCTTAATAGATATAACATGCCAAAGTAAAATAGTTTTGCAACTTGCTTCTAAAAATAATTCTAAAACCCGAAGAAAAATAAAGAAACTTTTCTTAACAAATAAAATATCACTTGGAAAAAATCATTTTTTGTGTGTGTTGTTGTCCTCCTTAAATAGCTAGAACAAAAGATACACGCTGCCTCAAGTCAGAAATAATTGTTGCTAGGTGTTGATAGTTAATAGCACATGATATGATCATAGATCTTTAGTTAGGATGCAATGATATTTGCACATCAATTCTGAGCTACTACATTAACATCCTTTAAATATTTTAGCAAAGACAGAGGCTCATAAATGATCAAATCCTAAAAACAACATCCTGGAAAAAGGCCCAGTTGACTGATCACATCACTCCCATGCACCATCTCAAAAATTCCATCCCAAAAACTAAGAAAAGGAAAAGAAAAAGGCCAACTAGCTCTGAAAAACTCCTCATTTAGATTGCTTTGTATGAGGTGCAAATAGCCCACAAAAAAAAAAAGATGACATGTCAGGAAGGCAGAAACTCCCGAGCTTATGAATATAGCTCCCAAGAAAATGTCTGACGAGTCAACATGTGTCTCAAACTCTCTCACAAAAAGAAGGTGAAAGATGAAATATGCACAACCACCATGTGGCACATTGCACATATTTCTGATGATTCTATTTGAGCATGGGTGCACCTGAAGCTGAAGACATTTATGCAAGCCAAAAATGAAAATGACAGAGGCAGAAAAAGTACTTCACAATTTTTGCACAAACTCAAAACCGTAGGATAGTAAAGACACATTTCCTTTTCAAACATATGGTTTTATTAGGGTATCACATGGATTGTATGATTGTAATCTCTCTACTTAAGAGCATAATATAAGGAAACAAAATGAAACCATTAACAAGCATTTCAGTTAGTTTCCTAATGTCTTTCCCATTTATGAGAATGTTTTGGTGCAAGAGGATTTAATCAATGGCAATCATGAAAATTATAGTTATTTTTTTTCTGAATATCTCTCTTGTGAAGAAGGTACCTTGATGTTAAAGATGCAATCATTGAGTTCCATGAGGATCATGTTTGTAACTCTCTAAATAATTCTCTCATTTGGGAATATATTATGGCCCAAGAAAATGAAATCATTGAAACAACTCTTAATATCACCATGCCTAGTCTTCTTTCATCTTCCAAAGCCTCTCTCATTTATGACGATGATTTAATACAAGAGGAGGAAATCATAGACAATCATGAAAATTATAACTGTTCTTCCCCTAATACATCTCCTAATTGTGACGAAGGTATCTTGGAGTTATAAGAACCAATCATTGAGCATCATGAGAATCTTCTTTGTTTCTCTCTGTAGTATAGGAAAATGTAACCCTTTACATTTTCTCACTTGTTTGGGCCCTCCTATTTAAAAATGGACTTAATAGTATCTTAATCTAGTATTATTAAATGTACATCCATGGGTGAATGGGTCCTCCCTAAATATTATGACCTAAATTTAAATTATGTTTTTGGTTGTATTTTATTTTTTTCAAAGCTATCATTCAATTTTGTCTTGTGTTATTTTAATTTCAGGAAATTAAGGATACATATCTATAAATACAAGTTCATTCAGTAAGTTTCACCTAGAGTTTTATGAGCATTCTTCAAGAATTTCAAGAACAATTAAAGGCATTGAAAAGCAAAAATACTAGATTTTTGTTGCAGCATTTAAGATCCAACCATCATATGAAAGTCTTTTTGCATCATGCATGTTTTTGGAACTAACATTGTGATGTAGGTTTCATGATCAATCAATCATTTAAAGCATCATTTCAAGAAAGATTCAAGTATCAAGCTCCACATCCAATTTATCCATCTCATGCAAGTTATAGACCTCCTAAGATCTCCATTATCAAGGTTTCATACAATGGTTTGTTAAGTGGTAACACAACTTTGTTCATTCTTCATTCCCTATTTAATGTTTCATTTCATTTCAAGATTTGATTACCAAAATAGGGTTTTAAAAAGGGAAAGCCCTATTCACCACAAACAAACACTTTTATCTCTTGTATGTGTGATTGCAGCTTTAGGTTTAAGAACACTTGGAGATCTCTTAATGTGCAAGATTTACAAAGTTGTAAAAGTTGCAAAAGTTGTCAAAATTGTTGTCATCTCATGGAAACTAAGATCCCTAAGAAATTTTTGACATTCTGATTGTGAAACCTATGCAAATTGGAAGATTTGGATCTAAATTAGAAGCTCCTGAAAGCTACAAAAAAATATTGAACTTGGACCCATTCTCTGATGGGCGAATGAGTCCCAGATCTAATTCTGAAAAGGCACTTTTGGTGACTAGTACACATGTTTCTTACCTTCTCTAATATACAATTTGATTTATGGTTCTGTCAGTATTGAGTGCAATATTTTTGTTTCAAGTATTATATTACATTTTGGTGTTGATTTTCTATTCTTATCTTTTCTCTCTTTTCTCCCCAAAGTGTTGTTTTACGTTGACCCTCATCCTTCACGCATAAGGAAATATGAAGATTCTCACTTTGACTTGATCCACCTAAGGGTTGTTGATCAATTCATTTTGGGTATCTCATTTCCTAATGAAATAAAGGAAAATAGGTTTATTTTGGCTCACCCCACCTTTTCATACCATCAAAACTCTATTTTTTGGTAAAGAAAGATTTTGGCAACCCTAATGCCTTATACTGCTAGGGTTTTTCACATAAAAGGAGGGAAGATTGGGGCCAAAATGCAATGTTTAACACTCAAGGATTGATTTTATGTGGGTAAAATATGAAAAATTATATGAACTAAATGTAGAAAACTAGTGAAATATATCAATTATTGAATGCAAATTAGGAAATGCAAAGTGCTAGAAAACAAAGTGTTGTATGCAAACATGAACTAGAAACATGCACAAATGAAAATGGAACTTGATGATACTGAATGGGGTGTACCTAGAGATAGAATTCTAATGATGGAAGGTTCTGGAATGCTTCAAAAATTACTATTGATGAGCACTGGGACTCATTCGTAACAAATAGTGAATTAGTCACGCTTCTAGTAAATTCTGCTCAAATAGGTTTCAAATTGTCATGTGAATTGAAAACCTCACAAAAAAATTTCTCTAGCCTAGTAGTGGGACTCATCACCACTGATCAAAAATTAGTCCACCTACAAAAATCTACAAATTCTGAAGTCAACTCTATGGGTCTAAATCTGTACTTGTCTACTTGTTGGGTTTACAGGTCCAAATCTGCAGAAAACGGGATGAATGGTGTCTCCAAGCTTGAATTAGGTATTTGTTGATTTAAATAGCTTTGATGAATTTTTGACCACTTTTCAACACCTATCTCTTTGAAAAATATTCCTACAAGATCTGCAAACACATATGCAAAGAGGGGAAAAATGGTTAAGGTTTAGAGCATAGGGGTTTGCCTTGGTCAAACCCCACTTTGGTAGTCAAAACCTATGAAATGAAATTAAATAAGAAAGGAATGATTAAAAAATAAAATTTAATGTCATAAAATTACCAAATCCTTGTTATTGAAGTTTGAATATATGTCAATGGCTGCTCCAAGATGCTTGAGAATTGCTTTATTGAATGATGATATGATGCTTAGATGGATTGAATGCAAGAATGAATGCTTGAATGAATGGATGAATGGGGGTTAAAATAGATAGAAAAACACTTATTTATACACAATTATGCCCTAATTTCCTAAAAAAACAACATCATAGTCCAACCTTAGGTCTTTAAGCATAAAAACCCAAAAGAAATTTGAAATTATTTTGAATTTTGTGCCAAGAGGGACTCATTCGCCACCCATAGAGAATGAGTCCCACTCAAGGAATATGAGTGGGTGTTGGGAATTAAGTTGTCTTTAATGTTGTTTGCTGAGTTTAGATTAAAAAATACACTTAATTAAGGCTTGTAAGTGCATAAAGGGGCCAAATAAAGCACAATAAAGGTGTAATTAATGGTGACAAGCTCAGAAAAACATGAAAGTTTGTTACAAGATTTTACAACACTTTAGAATAAGACTTAGTAAGGGATAAAAAGAGGGTGTGTAAGTGAATTTTAATAAGAAGAGTCTAGAAAAGTGTAGAAATGTGTTACAACACTTCACAACACTTTTGCAAGACATCATAAAGTCTTAATGATTCATAAAGATTCAAGACCTAATGTAAATGTGTGGGCCACATTAAAACATTAAATCAAGGAAAAATCAAGCCAAATAAGCACAAGGAGGTACAAAACAAGAAAAAGTAAAAGTGTTACTTTTTTTGTGTCCACATTTTCTCTGTTTCATTTTCGTGAACCTGACTTTTGAGAATCATACCTTGCTAATTTGGAGTAAATTTTTAGCCCTAGATCTAGGTGTTGCATTAATTTTCATCAAGAACTACATTGATTTGCATCTCATTTAGGGTTGATTACTTGAATTAGTTTTCATTTTTGCATTATTTAAAATCTAGAAAATTCAAAAATATCAGTCATCTTGCATAGTATTTACATAGAATTGCATTATCATGTATTTACATTTGAAAATTGAATCAAAATTGTATCTCAAATTAGGTCCTTTTGCTTGCCATTTAGCACTATTTTGCATTTTCATTTAGACTTAATTTTACATAAAAGTGAAACAGTAACCACCTATCTTAGTCTAGAATCTAAAAACCATAAGAATCTACTTAGAAATTTGTAAATTCACATTTCAAAACTCTAAGCTAGGACCCATTCGCCCATGGGTGAATGAGTCCCTAATTACAAAATTTTTCCTACATTTTTGGGCATTGAAATATCTGTTTCTATACACTATTATGTTGTTTTCAGTTTACTGTTATAGTTTGCGAAATTTTTTTTATCACAAATTATTCATATTAAGCTTCATTTGATAAAATTAGTGCATTTTTTGCATTAAAAAATGGATCTAAAATATATCATTTTCAAGAGATTTATTTTGTTTACATTGAAAAATTATAAAATGTTTATAGTATTCCTTTACAAGTTTTCTAAGAAAAAGTTCAATAACAAGAACATTTGATGATCATTCTTCAAAAAATTATCCTAGCTATGAGAGTCACTTGACACAAGAGGAGGAAATAATTAACACCACCTTGACTAATTTTCATTCATTTCCCACTTATGAGAATTTTTGATGCAAGAGAAAACAACTATGGACAATCTTGACAATCATAAAGTTTCTTCTCCCAACACTCCTCTCCTTTGTGAGAAAATTGTTGTGCTTTTGGAAGAACTAGACATTTAATGTCATGAGAGTTCTATTTGTGAATTTTTCAAAGAAATCTTAGCTCAAGAGGATGAGATCATAGATACATTTGTTAACATTAATTTTCCTCACCTTCAATCATCCTTAAATACCCATTTCACTTGTGAATGTGATGTGATAAAACAAGAGACAGACATTGATAATCCTATTTCTCCTAACAAAATCCCCCTTGAAAAGGAAAGGAGTTGATGTTAGAAGTTGAAATTGATGACCATTATGATAATCCTACTCATCTTTCATTTTGTAGTCAATCAATTATCAAATGAAAGAAGTAACTACATAAGCATTCCAAATCAAAGAAGCAAAAGAAGCATGATCCTCTTACATACCTAGATCGCCTATTTAAGATATCCAAGACTAAGAATGATTTTTACACTCTTTTACATTGGGCATTAATTAAGGTACATCTTAAACTTGAAAAATTAACAAAAAATCAAAGTGATCAAAATGGACCATATTGTGCATATAATAGAATATTTGGACATCATACTGATGAATTTCATGATTTACAAGAACTATTAAGAAAAATTGAAAAGAAACCAACTTGATCAAAATGGAAGAACTTTGCTACTTGCCATGTGATAGTTGTAGGATCATAGCATACTCCCTATTGCATGTTTTAAATTCATTGCAAATCATTGTCCTGCACTTAGTGGGGGGAAATAGGTAGATAACCTTGTCCTAGTTTGAAACTTGATGGTTCCCCTTTGACTAGTTGTCAGTCTTCTATATATAATGAACAAGATTGGGATGTAGACAACCATGTATAGGTTGACTCACATGTGCCTTACTATTCTTGTCTTTTATTTCTTTCTTTTCATGTTCTTTATGTGATTGCATGTGTGTAATTTGATCCCCTGTACTATTTTGTTTGATGTATTTTCATGTTCATACCTCTATTTGTACCTTCATTCTTCACAATGTCATAAAATTTTTATCTTTTCTTTTTTCTTTTGTTTTCATTTTGGGGATGATTCAAGGCATTGAGACATTTAAGTCTCTTCCATGTTGACCTGAAAGGATTTTCCTTTTTTTGGTTTATGTGTCATTCTTCTTGTTCTCTAAGTTATTTAGGGAATGATGATGTTTTTGAGCTCTATAATATCATTGTAGCAAAGACATATGCTAACCCCGAACCCATGGATCCCTTATGTGTTTGGGATTTCATTTTTGGGGCAACCCCTTCTTCACGATGTACCTTAATTTGGAAACATATGACTTGGAATAATGATTTCCAAATAAGCTCGCATATCTTCTTTATTGTTAGCATCTAGCATTAGCTACTTTAAATTAATTGCTCACAACATGATGTTAGCAATTTCTTTAAAGTGGGAGCATAAATTTGCATTATCACTTTTGGAGATCTTTGGACTATCCTGATTGAAATGTGGGAAAATAAGTATTTTCTTGGTGTTGGTAAAAATAATGTTATGAAGCCCACTATTAGGTTGGTAATTATAGTGGTAGCAAAGGTAGCCTTTTTATTTTTCACTCAATGAAAATAACTGCTATCCCAAATTTCAATAGAATGATTTAAAATGTGTGTGTTTGTAGCTCAACATCAACCAAATGATTTATGCTAACTAGAGTAAAAAGAACCAAACAATTCCCCAATTATTTTATAAGTAAAGGAATATTTCCAGTCAAATCATAGATCAAATTTCCAAAATTGACATTCTATTATCATCTTTACCTTCAAATTTTTTTGGCCATTGCAGAGTCTAATGACACAAAACCCAAAAAAAAAAGAGAAAAAAGAGAAAAGCAGCAAAATATTATTTACAAAGCAACAACAAAAACTAACTAAAAAAACTATTTACCAGAATAAACAAAACACTATTTACAAAAAACCATTTATGACTATGACTAGAAATAATTATTTATAAACTACCCATTGATAGGAAATAGGACATCTTTACCAGTAAAAGACTTCAACCTATAGGTGATATCACCTAAAATTTCATAAAAATGATAAGGACCTATCCACAACTTATCAAACTTACCATGCTCACCTTTTGGTTCATGGGCTTTGTTCCAATACAGGACTAAGTTAGATATTCTAAAAGTTTTTAATCTAGCCCTTTTGTAAAACCATCATTTTACCATAGATTGATTCTTAGAAAAATGATCTATAGCTTGAGTACGTTTTTCATCCAATTGTATTAATTGCAAAAACCAAGCTTTAGTTTGATCATTTAATCCAATGTATTTCTGAGCAAATTGCCAAGTAGGGATTTTCAAATTTATTGGAAACATAGGATCTAGCCCATTAACTAGGTGGTAAG
This sequence comes from Sequoia sempervirens, assembly GCA_007258455.2. NCBI lineage: Eukaryota > Viridiplantae > Streptophyta > Pinopsida > Cupressales > Cupressaceae > Sequoia > Sequoia sempervirens. The sequence continues at coordinate 135,547,043 of VDFB02058242.1, read as the reverse complement.
GAGAATTTCCTAATGCAACTTTCATTCTAATACAGTCTACCCAAAGGGAGAATTTCAACAAAGAATTCCACTCTCTAACATTCTTTTCAACTAATTTTTTAATTATATCCAACAAATTTTTATTTGATGGAGTTCTACTAATCCATTTCCCTACAGATAATAGTTAGATGAGATTTTTAGTGTTATACCATATTCAAATTCCCAATTGGAAAATTTTAATGAAAAAAAAGTAGGCCCATTATCACATACCAATGTGTACAATACTCTAAACCTAGTAATAAGATTCTCTTCCAAAATTTTAATTACCACCTTTGTGGTGCATTGTTTGCTAGGGCATGATTATGTCCATTTGGTACAATAATCTATAGTAATCAGTATAAACCTATGACCTACGGATGATGGACGATTGATAGTACTAATGAAATCTAATCCCCATTGTGAAAAAGGACACATCTCCATCACTTTTTGTAATGGCTGAGCATTGAATCTTCCTTTTCCTGCCATAGTTTGACACATATAGTAGTGTTTCACATGTTCATATGTATCTTTAAAAACCATTGGCTAGTAATAACCAGCTCTCAAAATGAGGTGTGTAGCAGCTAAAGTTGCTCCATGAGTTGTTCCAAAATTGTCAAGTAATTCTTGCAATACTTTTTTTGCTTCTTTTCTATTCAAAAATATCAAATAAATTCCTTCATGATTTCTTTTAAATAGAGCTCCTCCTTTGATCATGTAACTTTTTGATTTTATCTTAAGATCTCTTCTTTGATTTCTTTGCATATGATCGAGGGGAAAGTATCTCTAAATAGGTAATACCATATATCTGACTACCAGTCTTCTTGATCTCTTACATCCAAAGTATATTGTGGACTAGAGATTTGTGGATCTATTTCTACAATAGATTTGACTGAAGGTTGTCCCTAAACTAATTTCATGGGTATGATTTCTAGATCAAACTCTTGCAAGATTGTGACCAATTTAGCTCCTTTTTCTTTGAGATCATTCTATGTTAATAACATTTTGACAGTAGAATATGGAACAATAGCTTTGACTATAATCCTAAGGATGTAAAGCATATTTTTTGTACTATTCTAATCAAAGCAAAGGATTTTTTTTCAACATTTACGTATCTTATATCCGATTCTTTAATTGTAGCACTCATAAAAGAAATTGGATTTTCTTCTTTGTCCTCACCCTTCTGCATTAGTATTGTTGCGCAAGTATGACCAGAAGAAAAAGAGTAAATATAAAAAGGTTTAACATAATCGAGACTTACCAGTACTGGTGCTTCCGTAATTACATATTTTATGTTTTTGAAGGTGAGCTTAGATTCATTCGTCCACTCTATTTTTGCATCTTTATTCAACATATCATTGAGTGGTTTTACTATTTCACCAAATCTAGTGATAAATTTTCAGACAAAATTTGATTTACTGAAATATGATTTTAATTTGTTTTTACTTCTCAAGGGCTGTAACTTGAGCAATGCACTCACTCTGTCTGGTTCTACCAAAATACCTCTTTTAGAAATAATGTGTCCCATTAGTTTACCTTTAGTCACCCCAAAAATACATTTTTTAGGATTTAGTGAAACTCTGTAAGTTTCACACTTTTGTAATATCGGTCTGAGATCTCAAACATGATCTTCGAGCTATTTTTTGAAAATACTGTGAGGTGATTCATGTAAATGATAATACATTTTCCTATCAAATCTTGAAAAGGATAATCCATATCTCTCTGAAATGTAGCTTTGACATTTATCAATTAAAATGGCATCCCTCTGTAAGTGAAAGTTCCCCACTTCAAGGTGAATTTTTTTTTCATCCAATCTTCCTTCACTACCATTACTTGATTATATCTAGATAATCCATCCAGAAAGGACACCATTTTTAGACCATTGAATATTTCTCGCACTTCTTCTAGTGAAGGTAGTGGATAATTATATTTCTCAGATGCCTTGTAAAGATTCTGGAAATCTATGCACAACCATATATCTCCATTCTTCTTCCTGAAGGCTACCAAGTTGGCCACCCAAGTAGAATGTTTGATAGGAAAAATTATTCAGGCTGATAAAATATTTTAGAATTCCTTTTCAATTAGTGGTTCTAGGAGTGCATTTATTAGCCATTGTTTCTATCGAAAAGGCTTCACATTAGGTTCTAGTGGTATTTTATATGTGATGATGGAAGTACATCATAGGTTTTAAAAATCCATGTCCATGATATAACCTATTAGGTCTCAAAAGTGCAAGTTTTTAAACCATATGAGGCTTCCAATCTCTTAACACACCTTTGGCCCATGAACGAGGTAAACAAGGTTGATTACCTCCTACTCTTCAAGCTTTGCTAGACCTAGGTGGGTATACCTAAATAATAAGGTAGATTTAAAATTGGATGTGGTTCCTAGATTGAGCAATCTGCTAACTATGGCACATGAGGGTCGAGTAGATGCAGAGCATGATAGCTATTTCCTACTAAGAGTATTTGGAAAATTAAAAGTATAAGTTGTGTTTATGTAGAATATCCTAGATGTGACTAGTGCCTAATCTTATTGGGTGAATGGAGTGAATGAGTAGATGGTGATTATGGGGATATATTTGAAGGATAAGTAACCTATTCTTTAGCTTAACTCAAATTAATGGGCAATTGAGATGTTTGCACCTTGTGTAAATGTGCAAGTATGTTTATCACGATGTTCTTTAATAATCCCAGTGATATCCCCTCAATTTTCTATGAAAGCATGAAAGGAACTTTAATTCTTAAGTTAATGGAAACCAATAAAAACAACTTCTCTAAAAGGATTTTAACCTTGGGAAAGGACCAATTAAAATAAACTATTTGAAAGGATTTTTAATTAACATCAACTAGAAACCAATCAAAGTATCCAAACAATAACAACAAATATGTTCTGATAAATCTTGCAGACTTAAAAAACTTGAAAAGACCACTTTGGAGACAAAAAAGTAATAAATAAGCATGATATTTGACATAGTAATTGAATATTGAAAATGGATTATGAATTATAAGTAGTCTTCTCCATTGTATTCCTTCAAAACATAAACACTCGTAATAGAAGTCTTTTAACGTGATATGGATGGGAGGATTATGCAACCTATCTTCTTACTAATGCCTACTATGGAATATGATGTGATGATTTCAAAATTGGTCTCTGGTTTCCCTATTTGTATGAGAAGCAACAAGATTTAGGCCCATTCACAAAAAATTACATCACTTCATAACTAAAACATAATTAGCATAAACATAAAAAATATTGAGAGTTTTTTGGTGGATGCACTATAGTCTGTTAATCTTTAGCAAGCACCCATGATCACCAAAGATCTATTCAAGGATCATGTATCTAGAACCATCAAACTTCGGTTCTTGCTACTCCTATCTCACTTTCCCTTTGCAATGAATGAGTTAACCTTCGACAAATGCTCAATGTACCCACGTTTGGCATGAGTGTCCACATTATGTATAATATCTTTCATGGCACACTCCAATTCAAAAATTCTTCCAAGTTGTCCTTGTTTTTTCTTAAGCACCTCATCTTCATCATTGATTGCATCAATAACAACTGGAAAATAGTGGGCTATCGCATCCTTCCATGTATCCTGATCTTTCAATTTTGTTTCCTCAAAGAAGTTGGGCAGTGTCATACTCAATTGTTGACTAAAGTCACTTTTGTGTCAAGATGTTATGGAAGTCTTTGTGTGCCTTCATAAGCTCTTGATATTCTTGTAGCACAACAATGTTATCATACTTCTTTGCTATGATGTGAGGCTCCATTTCCTTCATCATGTCACTCAATCTATTGTTTTCCAATAGTATTGCATTTTTTTTCATGAATATGCCAGACCTGTTCAACATGCTTATACATATCTTTGAACCTCATGCAGACTATCTTTGATGCCATTTCAAAGATGGTGGTCTTGAAATTTCCTTTTAATTCTTCTTGTTCCTTCTAAAATTTCTCATGTCTACATTTCCAATAGGTAGTTGTTGACATTAATTCTAGCACCTTTCTTTCATGTTCAACTAATGGAGAATAAAGCCCCGAGGAAGAAGGCAGTCTATCTTTGTAGTTGATCAACTCTTGTTTTAACCTTTCATTTTCTTCTATCAATCCCATGCTATCCCTTACTATTTTTTGAATTTGAGGCTTAGTGAATTTGGCCACATTCACATTCAGGTCAGCAGTTTCCTTAGAATTTGTCTCTCCTACTCTTTGCACCAAAAGGTGTCCAAAAATTTGATCATGATCAACAAGGGAAGGTTGTTTTCCTAGTGGGTAAAGTGCCCATATTTTAAGTAGTATTATTAGGATTATATCCTAATCCAATGTAGATATTATCACTAGCTTCATTTTTCAAGTACAAGGTTTTATTCTCTCTCTTTAGAAAGCTATCAAACACAATGGCCGAACTAATATCCCACCCTAGAAGGAGCATAACGGAAACTTCTTGCAATAATTCTCTTCCTCTCTCAACAATCATGTTCTTCATCTCTCTTTCAATTTCATGTTGAAGCTATTTTAAGGCATATTCTTCCTTTTTCAGGGTCAATGTCTTTTAGCCTTTCCCTTACCACTGTTCCCTTCTACTCATAGGATGAAACCTTAAATTTAGAAGTTTGAACGAATGTATCATCTGTAATAAATTCTTGATTGGCACGGTGTCTCACATCATTAGATAGCTCATTAGAAGCTTCAAAGGTAATCACAGTATTTTCTAGTGGCATTTCATATTGGGGAATGATAGGAGTGTTGATCTATGTGACCTCTTCTTCCCCCTCAATATCATATTCAACCATGATTGGGGTGTCAACTAAGAATCTTGCCTCTGGAGTAGGATATGGTGAAAAATGGCCTAGTGGTGTTATATTTCATTCTTTGCTCCTAGAGCCAACACCTCTTCTCTTCTCAAATGCCACTAGAAGTACATCCTTTATTATTTCTTCTTCATGTAGAATCAATTTCTCAACTCTTTCCATAGGATCTTGAATTTTATGAAAGGCTTCTACATAGGATGGGTTAGTATTTATTAGGTCCAATCCTCAACCATAACAATTCTATTGTATACATTTATTTTCATTATTCCTTGAATTTCCTCATAGTTCATGATGACATCATCCACATGGAACTCATGGTCATATCCTTTCAGTTTTTCTTGCCATCATAGATGAAATGTTCAGGGTCAATTTTTTCTCTCTTGTTTCCCACCAACAAGCCATAATAATCTAACTTTATACCAACCAAGTCATACCATGTATCAAAAATAATAGTGAAGTCACCAAAACAAAGAGTGGAAGGCATGAAATTTTTCCTTCGATAGCTTTTCAGATGCATGAACGTTGAATAAGATAATTGTCTTATGATCTCAAGGTATGGAACCCTATCTGGCACAGTCTTAGGCAACAAATATGGTGCTGCCTCAAATCGATATACTCTAATAACAATACAATCTATAAATGCATACCAATCTCCCCAATTCTAATTTATTTTTCCATCATGACCCTTCTCCTTTGGTCAAAGGAACCTTTGTACTTATGGGGATGAATTATAGTCACATTTGTGGCCAAGCAATTTGTATAAGGGTTTGAAAAAATGTTCTTCAAAGTACATGTAGTGGGATCTCCCACATCTACTATCCTAGTTTGATGTCCACATTTGTGCTGGTCTAGAATTCCCATCACTATCCAAATCCTTTATTCTCAATTCTTCTCCCCATATTCCCATCACTTTCCCTTCATACAATATCATATGCATAAGAAGTGAATAGTGTTTGAAGATGATAGCTTCACCATTGTTCTTAATAGTGTTAAGAGCATTATTAATGGCCTCTGATAAATATTTTTCATAGTCATAGGGACTAACATTTCTACTTTGGATGTCCACAACCAGAACCATGGGAGTTATTGTCATGTTAGTAGGGTCATTGACTCCCAATACTTGGCCAGCTGAATAGTATGTGTATTGATAGTATTCTTCAAACAAATATGCAGATAATGGGGGCCTTTAATTACTATAAAACCTCATAGGTTGGTTTCTTGGACCTTTGGGTTTGTGTAGAGGTATTTTCTACCTCTTACAACTTGTATCCATAGAGCGGTACTCTTCCAACAAGTCCCTCATCCGCAATTTCATCTTTAGGGAGGTTTCCAATTGGAAAACCATATAAATATTTAATACTATGTTATAATCATGAACTGTGACACATTGCGTAAGTGAATTTCCCTCATCTTTCGATTATAATTCCTTTCTAGTGTTTTAATAAGTTCTACATTCATGAAGACATTGGGCATCACAAGTTTTCCTAGATTTGGATTCCAAGGGTTTGACACTAGCCTATGTCTATACTTCTTTCTATAGTGATAGCTGAACAAGTCATAACCCCTGTGTGGAGTCCACACATCTCCCAAATTCTTGTTTTTTTCCTTTAGGGTTTTACATGATGGGTTTAATTGAGTTGTTCTTCTTGATTTTGGCCTAGACCCAGGACACAAGTCTATTAAATATTGGTTTAGTGGCCCACTATATGTTTTATGCCTCTTTTCCCTTGTTTTCTCTGGGGTTTTATCCACTTTATCCCTACTTATGTTGTACTTCAAGCTATCTTCAAAAAATTACATTCAGCTAAGCCAAGTTTTACTTACTTGAATGAATGTTATAAATTCTAAGTTGCTTCGGGGTGATCCCACAATACTGGTTTATAATTTTTGGCAAAACTAGACACTGAACTAACTTTTTCTAACTATATCTTCACTTTCGAGCACCTATAGCAACTAAACCATTAGGAATTTGAAGATGATTAAAACTAGTCATTTGTGAAATTTTTTCCATAGATTCTAAATATATATTTTTAAAAATTTTGGAATAAAAATGGACTTCTTTTTCCATCTCCTTTGAAAACTATTTTTTTCAATAAACACCATTGTTAAGGAGTGATGCTCACCGTATACAAATTTTTTTTCCATGAAGGATGAAATTCTAATTTATTCAAATTTAAATTTATAAATACAATATCTAGCACTTTCATTTGGTTTCATAGTGTTTTATTGAATATTTTTTCTTTAATCAAGTTTCAAAGTCAAACCAATTACAATTTAGACATAGGTGAATTGTATACAACATAAAAAAAAATTATATGTATCAAAATTCAATTTTGATTGTTGGATCAAGGACTTCAATATCTAGTGCACTAATGTTTTTCAATTTTTTTTTTTTTGATAATCTACTATTTTTCCACATGTCCAGAACAAAGAGCTTGATTTTTGATGAAAAGCCTACATTGAGAAGGAATAAAAAATAAATATAATAATTAAATTAAATTTATTTAAATTATACTTTTTGGGAAGCTTATAATAAGGAATACATATTTACAAAAAATAAATTTTAAATGAATTCATTTGATCCCTCAAAAGGTAAATCAAAAGTGGTTTTTTATCAGAATTTTGATAGGTGTAAAGGAGACTCCATTATAGGTATGGTTTAAAACTAGCAGGGTTCTATCCAAGGGGTTTTGATCTAAGGTGGTTCAATAAAACCCTCTTCAATTGCAATCCTTTAAATGGAACTTTTCAAGGTTTAAATCATTATATTTTTTAAAAATATGTGATTTCAACAAAAATAAGGATCTCTTAGAAATTGTAAACCAGTATTGTGGGATCACCCTTCGCCTTCGTCCAACTTTGTCCTCTGGATACTCAACCACAATTCAAAATGAATTTTGATTTCTTAGAGCTTGTATTTATTAAAATTCACCACACTCAAGCCAACTCTGGTTCATAAATCATGCTCGCGCCACCCTTCCTATCAACTTGCACATTAATAGTAGTTGTCTCTTCGATGACTTCATCAGTTAAATCAATTCGGTGAAAATTATTTCATTTTTTGTCTAAGATACTTTAATTATGATGCCTATATCTCTCTTCCATATATCCTTGACCATCTTTTGAAAAATTTCTAGGGGTATGTGCAAGATCATCATGGAAAAAATAGGCCCTTAAGTAGCAATAAAATTTTAAAAAATCAGAGTTAGGCAAATTGACATAAAAATTTGAATAAGTTATCTACATTATTTCAAAAATATGTAAGAATAGAATGTATAGAAAATTTAATGTACTTTCTAAACTACTAGGCTTTTTAAAAAAAAAAAATTAATTGGTGAAATTTTGAAATTTATTGATGCAGTAGGACTTAAATTTTAGGGAAAAAATAAGTAGGTGTCTGTCTGACCACCCTAACCACAATAAAATGATAATATTTTTTTATAAAATTTTAGATATAAGTAGAGGACTCATGTCCCAATGTGTTGCATATGTTTTTGTAATTTTTTTGCAAGTAAATAATTAATTATAATTTTTTTTATTAAAAAATTTAAAATATATAAAAACTCGTATGTCTGACGAACTTAGCTTGTTAAAAAATTCATGAAATTCAATTTTTTTTTTAATCCTATACTATGTGAAGCATAGAATGTGATGCATGTTTTGGTTTCAAAAAATGTGATACTGTTTGAAAGATATATATATGTTTTTCAATCAACCTACCAATTAGGGCTTTAGTCGTAATTCAAATAGAAAATTAATAATAATTATTTATTAAATAAAAATTTAAGAATAATTTATAGTGGTGGAAAGTTGAGAATCTCCTTTAAAAACCCTTTTTGTTTCATCAATTTTGGGTAAACAAAAAATCGTCACCCACATACCCTACACATACCCATCATATCACCACTTTTTGGCCCATCATGAGCCTTCACATACCCCTAGGAGGCATTTAGATTTCTCTCTTTGATATTGTAGGGTCTCTTCGATATTTACATTTCAGGATCTTCCCTTATGGTCGCCTTTTGTTGATGAGACTGGTGGTTATTTCTTGCCAACAAGGCTATGTCTCATTGACATATCCTTATCTCTCCCTTTGGTGGTATTACTTGTCAATGATCTCTATGTGACTTTGTTATGTCGAGGAGACCCATGGTCACCTCTCTTCATTGTCTCTTAGTCTCATTGATAATATGTGTTTACATTTGTGCCAAAAAATTGAGGAGACTTTTGATAATGTCTACTCGATACTCCTATGTCTCTTCGACATATCATTGTTAGGATGTCAATGAGACCTTGAACAATGTTTTTTCAATTATGTCTCTATGTTTCATTGAGATTTCTCTCCTTGAATGTCGAAGAGACTCTCTTACTTCTCTCCTCGATAAATTGATGTCTCTTCAACATTGTTGTTTGTCTACGATGTTTCACTAGTGACTTAACATTTATTTTACAATAATATCTCAATTTTTGAGAGATGTTTTTATGTTACCTAAATGTTGAATACTCCACATGATTTGTCAGTGAGACATGTTAGATTTTATCCTTGACATGTCCAAGTCTCCTATACATATCATACTTTAGGTTGGTGAGAAGACATTTGAATATGTCTCTTAGACATTTGGGAGTCTCATCTATATTTCACATCAACCCTTTTTTCTTGTGCTGAAGAGACTATGGCGAAACTCTCTTTAATATAGCATTGTCTTGGTGACATGCCATGTGCTACTATGGGAACATTTCAGATAGGGAATTCACCTTAGTGTTATGATCATAGGGCCTTATTTAGTGGTCTATATATGAGGATTTATTAGTGTAAGCTATATGAAATGGAGATGGAAGATATGGTGAGTGTGGGAGGATGGGTGAAAATGGAAGTATGCAAAATAACCAAGGTGGATTTTTGGCTCCAACAGTGGCTCTGATTGGGGATGAATGAGTGTGAGGTCATTGCAAGGATCCAAAAATGATCTCTAGTGGGCAAGCCATAAATGAATTGTGGTAAGATGGAGTGAAAATGATATGGAAACCTAAAAATATTGTGCATGGAAGATTTTTTTTTTTAAGAAGTATTTTAAGAGTTATCCATGCACTGTAAATTCTTGACCTTCTCCTAAACTATTGTGCATGTAAAATTAGTTTAAGAAAAGAAGTGCTCTAGGAATTTTCCATGCACTGGAAACTCTTGATCTTCTCCTAACATATATCTTATAGAGTAGTAATCTTCACCTCCTTTGCTAGTAATGACAAAGGGTCCTATCCAGAGAGCTTCAAACTTTTCATGCTTCCCTTTCTCCTGAGACCTTTCATTCCATAGTAGGACCATATAATTTTCTTCAAACTTTTTGTCCTTGGTCCTTTTTTCAAACAAATATTTCATTTGTGATTGCATTTTTGTATTTTTCTCCTTGGCAAAACTCTTGATTTCATCTAGTTCTACCAATTGTTCTATTCTATCCTCCATAGGTTTAGAGATGTCTATGTCTTCTTGAAGTATGAATTTATATGTAGGTAGAAGATTTTACATAGGAATTCTAGCTTGTGCCCCATAAACAAGTTCGAAGGGTGATATACTAGTTGACTTCTTCATAGTGATTCTATCTACCCATACTTCCATTCTCAATTTAAAATACCATTCCTTTTTATTTTGGTCCAACATCCTCTTAATTGTTTTCAAAATATTCTTGTTACTCAATTCAACCTACCCATTAGCTTATGCAAGATAAGATGAGGCATATGAAATTATAATGCCATATGTTTCATAGAATTTCCTGAACTCCTCTGATCTGAAACACATACCATTATCTGTGATTATCCACACATATGCCCCAAACCTTGTAATGATATTCTCCATCAAAAAATTGGTTACAACTTTTCTAGTGGCTTGTTTTGTTAGGATGGCTTCTACCCATTTTGTGAAGTAACTAGTTGCCACTAATATCCATTTGTGACCTCTAGTGTATTTTTTGGTATCTCCCTAATAAATTCAATCCGCCACTAATGAAAGGCATCTTCAACCTACATCGATCTGAGAAGTAGTGCTCCTTGATATTTCATTTTTCTAGAGAACTTATGGTAGGCTTCACATTTCCTTACATAGGTGAAAGAGTCACTAAAAACCCTAGGCTAGGAATACTCTACCATCAAGATTTTATGGGCAGTGGTATTGGCTAAAAAGTGTCCCCCATAAACTCCTTCATGCATCTCTCTTAATACATGTTTTTCTTGAGATTCATCCAGGCATAACAATAGTACTCCATCTTTATTTTTCCAAAATAATTTACCATCCATGAAAAAATATTTGGAGGCATGTAACTTCAAGGTTCTCTTTTGATTTCCATTCATGTGTTGAAGGAATTTTTTATTCTTTAAGTAATACATTATGTCAGTGTACCATGCAGTGTTCTCTATGTTGGCAATCATGGCTTCGTCTTCCCCTATGTTGTGAATTTGAGATGCTTCAAAATTCAACTCAACCATTAGTTTGGCTAGGCCTTTCCCTCTTACCAACTTAGTGATTTGGATGTTGATATCAAACTATTGAATTCTATTGATCCACCTGCACCTTCTCCCTATGACCTTAGTTTGAACAAACACATCCTTGAATGTAGCATTAGGAACATATGCAATTATTTTGGCTCCTACCAGATAGTGTTTGAAAGCTTTTACTACTTTGACAAGGGCATATGCTTGTTTCTTTGTGATATCATACTTTAAATCAACTCCTTGGAGGGACTTACTAAAGAATTATATTGGCTACTCATACCCCTCATCATTCTTTTGTAACATTACTGTTGCAATTGGTGGGGTATGAGGAAAATTAAAATATTTGAAAAGGCTTAGTGAAATCAAGGGATTTTAATACTGGAGCTTCTATTATTTCCCCTTTTATAGATACAAATGCATCAGGTGCTTCTGCATTCTAGTTAATTTTGGCCCCTTTCTTCAGCATTTTTTAGATAGGTTTGACAATTTCAGCAAAGTTTGATATGAACCTTCTTATGTACAATTTTTTTTTTCCAAAGAAAGACTGAATGGCCTTAATAGTTTTAGGACTATGGAACTTATTTATAGCTTCTACCATCTCTGGATCAATTCTAACTCCCTCCTTGGACACTATGTTCCCTAATAATTTTCCCTCTATCACAACAAAATGACATTTTTAGGGTTTTGGGAAATTCCATACTCTAGTGCTTTGAGGAAAATCTTCTCAAGCTATGCAACATGGTCCTCTTCTTTCTTGGAATATGCAGTGAGATCATCTTGGTATACTACCATTATCATATTGATTAGATCAGCACAAGCAACATCCATAGCTCATTGGAATGTGGTACCAACATTTGTTAGCCCAAATGGCATCCTTATGCACACATATGTTCCCTAAGGGGTGGTAAATGCAGTCTTATATTATTTTGATTCCTTCACCTTCACCTAGTTATAATTGAAAATCCATCCATCATGGACAATAGTTCACAACCTTCCACCCTCTAGAACATGGCCTCCATATTTGGGAGTGGGTAATTATGTTTGAGGGAAGAGACATTCAAATTTCTAAAGTCTACACATAACCTTATGTCTCCATTCTTTTTCTAATAGGAACCAAGTTAGAGACCCAAGTGGAATGCTTGATAGGTTTGATGATACCTCCCTCCCTAAGCTTGATAAGTTCCTCATCCATCTTGGGCTCTAAGGTTGGGTTTATTGGTGTTTGTTTTTTTCTAAAGGGTTTTGCATCAGGTTTAAGTGGAATTTCATGTTGGAACAAATCTTCCTTGTACGCCTTGAGATCATCATAAGACCATGCGAATGAATGCTTATATTTCCTCAATAGTGCAATCAACAACTTTTTGATTGTGTGGATTATCTTTTCCCCAATGTATACTTTATTTGGTGCCAATTCAGTACCTAAGTTGATTTCTTTAATGTCTTCCCTTCTTACTAGTGTTTTTTTCATAATTGCTCAATCATTCCCATAAAATACTCTTTCCAGTGCCACTAGTCCTCTAGGAATCTTGTTTGTCTTGAGTTGCACAATCTCTTGACCAAATACAGTTTATTTTCCATCTACTTCTTCCATGAATACATTAAAATCAATCTCTTGGGCCTCGTAATGATCAATAAAATGTAAGAACTTGATAATATCAGTGTCATCATTGAAAACTTGCCAGTTGTAGATGTTATCAATGATTGTTGGCCTAGTCTTAAGTTCAACCTGTGAAATTCTTGCTAAAGTAACATCATTCATTTTAAAGGTTGCGTTTGCCAGGAAATCAGCCATTAGGTTTTTAGATCTATCTATCCACTCAATGGAGAAAGCATCAAAAAACTCAATAGTGTCCCATAAAAAATTTCTATATTGCTTTAGCCTTTTGTTCTTTGTGGAATATTTTGCTCTCACTTGTGAAAAAACAAACTCAGAATCTCCCAGGATAGTTAATAGTTTAATCTTATGTTTAGTAGCCATGTTCAAACCTATCAGTAGGGCTTATACTCTTCTATATTATTTTTGCATGTTTATGCTAAAAACTAAAAAAAAAAATTAAATATAATAACCAAATTCAAAATGTTTTCAGCATTGCATCAATGAAGCCTTTCCAACTAAATGCAAATGCAACAAAGATAAAAATAAACTATGCAAAATCAAAACATGTCCATTTAAAGGAAATATAACTCCATTATCATCCTATCATCAAGATTTTGTTTTCAAGCATTTTGGTGCTCTCAGATTTTTGCACAAGAACAAATGCTACAAGAGGCTATGATGAATGGATTCAAATGTTCGAAGGTATGATCAAAATTCAATGTATCTTCCTTTTTTTTTGGTGAGAAGAGAAGGATTTTTATAGATGAATCCATAATGTGAAAATGAAAAATGAGAAATGAGTGGAGTGATTTATGCCATGATTTTTGTCTCGAAGCTCAAAATATGAAATTTTGAGCTAATTCCATGGAAATGATTTATGAGTTTAATGTGCAATTTTAAGCTAATTTCATGGAAGTTGATTTATGAATTTTAAATTATTTAATGAAATATATGAATGTCTTTTAATGGTTAATGCAAATGGATAATCATGCAAATGGTCAAAGTGAAATGATTTATGCAAATGGATGAATTAATGATTTATGAAATGGTTAAATGATTTATGAATATGTTGATGATTAATGAAAAGATAAATATTTATGAAATGAATTAATGAAATATGCAAATGGATAAATAATGGATAAATAACTAAATGATTATTTAAATGGATTATGGTAATGAATAAATGGTTATAATATTTTATTGGTTTTATGGAGATATGATTATGTAGATGATCAATTAAAATATGTAATGGATAAAAATGATTAAGAGGACATTTTTATGCGTCTACATTTTTCCCCTCTTTGAGACAATGCAACATGTTGTGTTGTTTCAAAGAAAAAAGATTGATTAACTGATACATGCCCCATGAATATCCTAGTAAGGATGATGATAAGGATGATATGCTCCCTTGAGAGATTGATCGAACAAGCTATGATAAGATTAATCTCTCAATGGATCATGAGGAGCAGATTTGATAATTGATATTGCGCGAGTGATTAAGCAAAGATGTATAGTTGATGGGTGTAACTGAACAATTGATGGAAATGATCAGTATAGTCGATTTGATAAGTTGATTAAGCTAATTGAGATTGATGCTAGCACAAAAAAATGATTGATACAATGATTGTGTGATCAAGGAGCAGATTGATAGATTTGGATTAAAAGATAGGTATCAGTTAGATAAATCGATTAATCATTCTTTGAAATAAGGAGCATGAAGAAAATGAAATGATGAAGGAAATGGATGATGGAATAAATGATAGATGAGAAAGAGATGTGAAGGAAATGAGGGTGATGAAGCTTCTTGTGCTTTACAAAGTGCTATTATCATCATAGAGCTTATTATGTTGCAAATTAGTACAAGCATCTAGATAATATGAATGTCTAGACGACCTAAATACTATTTACATTTTTATTTAGCAATGAAGTATAAGCATCTAGGTATAAGGACCTTAGATGACATAAATACTTATTGCATGGAAGACACTATGAGATAAGGAATGCTCTCATCCACACTAGACTCATAGGTCCTCGATGATTTTAGACAAGCATGTCCTAAGACAAGTCATCATGTGAATAAGAAATAGTCCACAGACAAAAAATAAGTGAACATGCCACATCCTCGCCTCTCTAGTCCAATAAATCCTTGAGAAGCTAAAAGACAAGCCACCAAAGATTAAAAATAAATAAAAAATCAAAGATTGAAAAACAAACATGCACCATGCTTCAATGTTGAACTGATTTTGTTACCAAGGTATATGCAGGATCATCATGGAAAAAATAGGCCCTTAAGTGGCAAAAATATTAGAAGAATTAGAGTTAGGCAACTTGACATAAAAATTTCAATAATTTATCTATATTATTTCAAAAATATGTAACAATAGTATTTGTAGTAGTGTAAGTGCACCAAGATGGTTCCCAAAAAGGGAGCTTAAGTGGCCACTTTTTTTCTAAAATTAGGAAATGTTGACCTTGGACGTGAAATTGAGGATAGTTACACTCAAAATTTTGAGATGGAACAAAAACAAGGATCGAAGTGCTCCAAGTCTACTTTCTAAACTACAAATTTATTTTGAAAATGGTTGAGATTAAGTGGTTCAAAATAGGGATGTACACAAATTGGAGCTGTTTTTGTCAAAAAAACATAACATAGCAACTCTTGTATGACCTGAGCACGGTGAACTTTTTTGTAGTATTTTTAAAATCGCTATGGCCATAAGTTAGCTAATAGCATCTAGTTGATGCACAATTTTTTTGATAATTGTTTAATGAATATTTGATTTTTTACTAATTTTTCAAGTGGGCACTTCTTGAAAAGCAGAATTTTGGCCGTGCTCCCCCTACAAATTTTGGAAAATAATTGATTTAAAAAAAAATAAAAAATTGTAGAATGGAGTCTGGCTTCTAAAAATGTAATTTATTTGAAAATTTGATGAATGGTTAATTTATAACCAAAAAAAAACACCAAACACTACTTTTTGGCAAGAAACATACATACAAACAAAATAAATTATGGATGAAAGGCTTAACATTGTCAAAAAGTGAAAAACATTACATCGTTGGATAGCTAAGATAGAACCTAACATTACCCATGTTTTTTATTTTTTCGATATTGAACTAGATGCAATCTTGATGGTGAGCATCGACCCAATTATGTGAAAAATTGTAGAATTTGAAAAAACACGTCTATGTCCTTGTTGGGAATGCCCTCCAAGCCTTTGGGTTGGTATTCCAAGGAAAATACTTTCACTTTTTCATTTTTTTTAATGTGAAATAACGCGAGCACGTTATAACGCACTCACCTTTTTTAAAACTTTTTTGAAAAGTGGCTAGAAAATTGGTACCCCACTTCATGCACCTGCCCAACAAATGGAATGTAGTTTCTAAACTACTAGGTTTATTTTAAAAAAATAAAAAATTATTTGGTGAAAATTTGAAATTCCAATGCAATAGTACTTAAATTTCAGGGAAAAAATAAGAAGTAGGTGTCTATCTAACCACCCTAACCATAATAAAATGATAATATTTTTTATAAGATTTTAGAAGTAAGTAGAGGACTCATGTCTCGATGTGATGCATAATTTTTTGTAATATTTTTCCAAATAAATAATTAATTATGAATTTTTTATTACAACTTTTAAAAAAAATAAAACCGTATGTATGACCATCTTAACTTGGTCAAAACTTCATGAGATTCATTTTTTTTTTTTAATCCTATAGTATGCGAAGCATAGAATGTGACACATGTTTTGGATTCAAAAAATGTGATATCGTTTGAAAGCTATAATATTTTTCAATTAGCCTATCAATCAGGACTTTAGTTGTAATTCAAATAGAAAATAAATAATTATTATTTATTAAACTCAAAGTAAAGCATAATTTATATTGGTGGAAAGCTGAGAATCTCCTTTAAACACCCTTTTTGTTTCATCAATTTTGGGTAAAAAACAAATTGTCAGCCACATACCCTACAAAAACCCATCATATCGCCACTTTTTGGCCCATCATGATCCTGCACATACCCACCATTTATGTTATTGATTGGATTTGAAAGACAAATTGATAGGTATGTTAGAATGTTTTCCTTGATTGTCAATTGTAGCATGTTTTGATTGTTGAAGTGCAAAGCTGTGTGGTCATCTGAAAGTGTCACTATTTAGGCAGTTTTGAAGTTATGTTATTTTTTTGGATTTTTAGAATATTTGATTTTTTTTCTTTTTGGATTTTTGGAATATGTGATTTTTTTGGATTTTTTTCAAGAAATTTTATGATTTTTTGGATTTTTCAAGACATTTTATGATTGTTTTGGATTTTTTTAGAACATTTTATGATTTTTAAAAAAAAATTATAGGACATTTTATGTTTTTTTGGATTTTTCAAGACATTTTATGATTTTTTTTCAGATATTTTTCAGGACATTTTATGATTTTTTTGGATTTTTTCAAGACATTTTATGATTTTTATGAATTTTTTGAGGACGTTTTATGACTTTTATGGCATTTTTTAGGACATTGTATGATTTTTATGGATTTTTTGAAGTTCTAAAGATGGACTAAGATGAAATGTGATAGATTATTGGCTGAATGAAATAGATAACCCACACTAGAGGTAGTGCAACCATGGATAAATGATAAATCAAAATGAAAGATTCAATGCAAAACATGTCACACAAGCAACATATCTCTTGTTGAAAGATGATCTAATGGTTGATTGAGATTGCAATAATGATTGATTCCATAAGGTATGATGATGATAAGTACTTAGGATCACTGATTGCTCTAAGTATGATAATATTGATGATTGATGATGTTTGATTGACAGAAGATATGAGGATTGGATATTTTTTTACAGCTAGGCTCAAATATGATTTGCATGATCAAATTCAAGGTTGCAAAGGGACATGATGACTAGCATTGGAGGTAGTTTAATCATGGATAAATGATAAATATTTGAATTATGAAGGAATGGTAATGAATAAGGATATGAAATGAAATCCAAAGCATTCATAAATATATTTTTTCCCATAATCTCATCAAGAACAAAGGAAGGAAATGGGACATGGATTTTGATAAGGTAAGATATATGGAATGGAAGAATGTAAGGATAAGGATAATGAATAGGATGATCGAGATCAACTAGATAAGATATGGACACAATGCCGAAGTATTTTTCCCCTATTCCTCATCAAGACCAAGGAAGGGAAGAAAGGATGCATTTAGATAGGAGGTTGGAATATGGATAAGGTGGAGGATATGGTAAGGAAGATATGGATAAAGTGTATAGGATAAGATTTATGATATTCAAGAAGATACTTAACCTTGTTAAGATCAAAGATGAAAAGGTAAAGGATGACCATAAAGAGGAAAATGGATATGAATGACAGGATGGATGAAACTTTCCCCCAAGTGTAGAGTGCAAGAGGAATATGGAAGATAGGATATGTATAGGGATAAATGAAAATGGAAGGTAGTATATATATGATAGGGAGATGGAGAAAGGACTCAAGCATCAAGTTTTATGGCTAATATCCCTTGAATGTGTGCTTTAATAAACTATGGCAATGAGGATTAGGCTCATAAGAGTTGGTAGATTAATGGTATGATAGAAGAAGCTAAGGACTTATGCAAAGGTTTGGATTAAAGGAGGGTAATAGGGGATGAATTTTGGATAGTGGATAGGAGGTTGGAATGCTTGTTGATGGATAGAGGGAAAGGATGGAAAGATAAACATTGGCACACACCTTGAAGGGTGGTGGAGTGATGACAGAAAAATGGATTTGAAAGGTGGTAGGTTTTTAGATGGAATATTGGAGGAAGCTTTTGGATTAGCAAGTTTGGATGCCAATTTAGGTTTTAGTTCTTCTATGACACTTTTAGGAATGCACATAGCTTTTGAATTTGATTTTTGATTTATGGGCCTTTGTGGCCTTTGATATTTTTCTTTTTGATTTATGGGCCTTTGTCACCTTTGAAATTTTTCTTTTTGCTTTGTGGACCTTTGTGGCCTTTGGAATTTTTCCTTTTGATTTATGGAACTTTTTGGCCTTTGTAATTTTTTCTTTTGACTTCAGATCAAATTTTCTTTTATTTTTGCATGTCTCTTCAAAGATATATGTTGATGCTTTGATATATGTGGATTTTGATATGGAAGCTTTTGACATTTGGCACCCAAATTTCTTAAAAGAGCAATGGGATGGGTGGATGGAGATGACTGATATGGAGGTATTATGGATGGGTTAATGTAGGTATAATTTTGAGAGGGCATCAAGGATGTGTGCCTTTATTGTTCTTGATGAATAGGAGATGGAGGAATGTAGGGCCCCAATATTGATGGAAGGGTAGATGGACTAGAGTTTAGAGGATAAGGACAAAGGATAGATGGAAAGGGATAAGAACCTAGGATATATGGAAGGTTTTATGGACTAGGATACTTAGGTTTATCTTGATGGAATTTAGACTTATGATAGTATCAATGTCATGAGTGTGAGGTATATAGCCAAGGCCATAATAATATGGATTTTATTGGATATAAAGGGGTTGTAGGATACCTTGTTCATGAAGGCCTAATCCTTTTATTTTGTATTTCATAATTTGACACATTCATTTTCCAATGGGATATGTATTATTTATAAAACAAGATGCAAGTCTATCGTGAGGTGGATGTGATATGGAAGGAATACAAGGATCTTCAAGTAAACCACCTTGGATAAAAATTAGGGAACCTATTTGATAGGTAAGGTGTTCATGGATAACTTGAATAAGGGTGATAGAATCTTGTGGAGGATTGTAATCATGAGGGGAATTAGGATAGATGATATGATCTTGACATGGGGATGATGGGGTACTTTGATCTTGACTTGGAAAAGGATCATGAGGTGTAGAAGATGGAGTAGCTTTCTCTTTATTAGGTATGGAATCATCATGAAGTGGTATGAACAGAATTTCTTCATCATGAGAATGATGATCATCATCATGGAATGAAAGGGTATCATTAAATGGAGGTATATCATGATCTTGATGAGGAAGGGAATCTTGATATTTTGTGGAAAGCATATCTTGATCATTGGATATGATGGAATCATGAGATGGTATGGATTCATTAAATGAGGTGGAAGGTTGATTTGGAAGGATGCTTTTCTCTTGAGATGGAAGGGGAACATCTTAGATGAAACAAAAAGAGATAAGGGGATCATCATGGGGTTCTTGATAGATGGGATCTTGGTCGAAGATTGGAAGGGGTTGTCAAATTTTGGTATCATTGGATGGAGTGGAAAGAATGGTTTGATCTCTATGTGCAAGGGATTCTATGCTAGAATGATTTGGACTAAGAGATTGTCATGAATCATTAGATGTAGATGGTATGATAGGAGAGGATGGATTAATAGATTTGTTAACTTGGGTTAAAGACTCATGTGGTTTATTTTTACTTATGGGGTATGAATATAGGTGCATAATATGGTACGACTGCTCAATATTATTTGTGTTCGAGGAAATAGATTTAGGTTTCTCATTTAGCCTTTGTAGAAAGTCATGGACATTGAACTTGGATGATGTAGTTTTGGGTGAGGATAAAGGCTTATGAGATGATTGCATCACTTCATTCAAATGTTTGGATTCTAGTTGTTTTTCAAGCTCTTTCAAATCATGGTCAATATATTCAATCCTTTGGTTTTTCTCATAGGTCAGGGATGAATATGGAGGATAGTGGTTAGACATGTTTGGTTGATGGTTTTGGGAATGTTTTGAGGTGTTTTGAATTAATAGGTGTGATTTTTGTTTGAGGTTTATTTTTGAACACACACACAAGACATAGAAGAAAAAATGTTTTATCTTAACAATACAAGCACAAAACCTAAGTTTGGCAAGGACTATATTCACTAGATTCTACATGGGTTTCCCAACCACACTCATTCTTAGCGGGTGACTTAGGAGCTTGGCCACACTAGCTCCCCTCCACAATACTCACTTCTCAGGTCAACCAAGCTTTGAGCCCTTGTGAATCTACCATGATAGACTCTTTACCTCTACTAAGAAATGCGAGAATGTGGATGGCTTGGCAATGACCGTTGTTGCACCAACAAATAGAAGGTATTTTGACTTCTAAAACAAGAGGTGTCTAGTAAGGGAATCTATGAACAAAGAGCCTATCTATAATAGCCTAAGAACTGGGAGGACAAATACCACTCTCATCACCACCAAGTCTCGGTGGACTGAGGATCTCATGGCTTGGATTCGAACAACGCTAGCCACTCCTTGGGGTACAACTTTTGTTCTCCCCACTTTGATATAACATGCCAAAAAATGTGCTCAAGGTCAAACCCTATGGTGATGAAATCCCTAAGGAAGCCTCTCCCCAAAAAAATACCAATGTCTATTTCTTGTCACCTAGGATTGCACAAGTGCACAAGGGGAGAGGATACATACACACTTGATCGAGTAACATAGAATGTCCAAGCACACCAAACACAATAGACAAGGCTCTTTTTAAGAATCAATTGAAATGTTGTCTAATCTAAAAAGACAATTGCTTTCAAAATCAAGTCTTTGATGAACGTCTTGCACCAAATGTCATTAGTAGTTTCAAATTCAAGTCTTCAAAAAATGTGTGTTTATATTTTTAGTCCCAAGTCTTTGTCATGCGAACCTGCAAATAGAAAATCAATGATTAGCCACATAAATGACAACTAAGCTATGAAGGAAAAATACATTAATCTAAATTAAAAAAAAATCTAAAATTAGAAACTAATCTAGATTAATAATTAATCTAAAATTAAAAATTATTCTAGATTAAATCCAATATAAAATTAAAAGTTAGTCTAAATTAAAAACTAATGTAAAATTAAAAACTAATCTAAATTTAAAAAAAAAAAACTAATTTAAATTAAAAGCTAATGTAACTTAAAATTTAATATAAAATTAAATCTAAAACTATAAAATTAAATCTGAATTAAAATTAGCTCTACATTCTAGATTCAATCTAAATTAAAAATCAAATCTAAATTAAAAATATAAATCTAAATTAGAAATTAGATATAAAAAGCTAAAGCTAAATTTTAAAAAAAAAACTAAAGCTAAATTAAAAACTAAATTAAAAGATAAATCTAATTGAAAGACTAAAAGCGAAAATTAAAATTAAAATTTAAAGATTGAACTAAAAAATAAAATCTAAATCTATATTCTAATTAAATCTAAACTATAAAAATCTAAAAACCTAAAAGGTCAAAACTTAAAAAGTAAATCTAAATTATAACTTTAATCTAAATTAAAACTTAAAACTTAAATCTAAATTAAAATTTAAACTAAATTAATTGAAATTAAAATCTAATCCTAAATTAATTAAAACCAAAGTTAGAAACTAAAAAAAAACACCAAGAAAGTCATGTTCAAAGTAAAATGTTTTGATTGCAGTTTACAGTGAAATGATGGCAGGCTATGATGTGATTGCATTCATTCCTCAGATTATTCAACATTTATTCAACCATGATTGTATGATATGTGTAAGTTGGATTCATCAATTAAGTTTTAGAAATTTTCAGCAAATCTAATTAGCAAATCAAAATTCTCAACCATTCCCAACACTCTTTCTCAAAACATTCATTATATGTAGTCATTGTTGCACTGGTAGACATGTATGCAGAATGTGGGAATGCATGATTTCAAATTATGCACAAAATGGATTTCTTGAAAAGGCCTTTAAAACATTCATACAAATTTGTTTTTCAGGTTGATGACCTCTCTTCAAATTGCATAAACAATATTCAAGCACTTGCTAATGAGTGATGGAAAAAAAACTTGGAGTTAATTAGGTGCTGCCAGATTCTCATGCCGATCCAATTTTACTGCAGTAAAAATCAAGAAGGAGAAGAGTAAGTATATGCATGTGAATGATGTAAAGTAAAAATGTAGGTTGTGAAACAATTCACAGTAGATAATGTTCCACATGTTCTTGTTATTCATCTCAAGTGCTCTAGTTAATGATCAACAAAATAAAAAAACATTATTTATTCATGATCAACAAAATTTCTAAATATTGTAGAATATTTGAATTTAGCCTAGCATATTGTTATTTCACATCTTCCAAGAAAAATAATTTTGAAATAAGCATGTCTACATAGAATAATTGAAAATGAGGAAAATTGCAACCATAAATTAATGATTTGGCATCGAGTTCACCATTTTGCTTATGCTAAAAGCTAAAAAAACTAAATAAATATAATAACCAAATTCAAAATGCTTTCAACATTACATCAATGAAGCCTTTCCAACTAAATGCAAATGTAACAAAGATAAAACTAAACTATGAAAAATTAAAACATGTGCATTTAAAGGAAATATAACTCCATTGGCATCCTATCATCAAGATCTTGTTTTAAGTATTTTGGTGCTCTAATTTTTTTTGCACAAGCACAAATGCTACAAGAGGCTATGATGAATGGATTCAAATGATTGAAGGTATGGTCAAAATTCAATGTATCTTCCTTTTTCTTTGGTGAGAAGAGAAGGATTTTTATAGATGAATGCATAATGTAAAAATGAGAAATGAGAAATGAATGGAGTGATTTATGTATTATTTGTGTCTCAAAGCTCAAAATTTGCAATTTTGAGCTAATTCCATGGAAATAATTTATGAGTTTAATGTGCAATTTTAAGCTAATTTCATGGAAGTTGATTTATGAATTTTAAATTATTTAATGAAATATATGAATGCATTTTAATGATTAATGCAAATGGATAATCATGCAAATGGTCAAAGTGAAATAATTTATGCAAATGGATGAATTAATGATTTATGAAATGGTTAAATGATTTATGAATATGTTCATGATTAATGAAATGATAAATATTTACGAAATGAATTAATGAAATATGCAAATGGATAAATGACTAAACGATTATGGAAATGGATTATGGTTATGAATAAATGCTTATAGTATTTTAATGGTTTTATGGAGATATGATTATGTAGATGATCAATTAAAATATGTAATGGATAAAAATGATTAAGAGGACATTTTTATGCATATGCAGTGCACTCAAATGTTAGCAGAAATGAATATTTGAATGTTGCGCCTTTAGGTGAAATGATGATAATTCCTACTCCATTCCCTTCTCTACTATAGGCTCCATCAAATTACATTCACCATATGCCATGTCCATTCTTGGAGACATCCCTCACAATTGGATCGGTGTTTAATAATTTAGGGTTCTAGTGTTCAATTGTAAAAATCTCTAAGTCCTCATCACAAAAGCAATTCATTTGATTGGGATGAAAGAGTTCGATAACATGTTCAAACCTAGGTTCCCTATATAATTTGACTTCATTCCCATCACAAGAATCGTGGCATAGGAAAATTCTAACTGAACATTCCCACCAACTGCTATTGTCCATTTCCTTGATAATAACATCACATAGTAAGGGGAAGTATCTACTACAGTAATGTATGTCTTGTATTTTTCCTTTGGATATAATGCCAACTTTAGTTCTACATCCCATATTACTCCTGCTATTTAGACTGATCTATTATCCATGGCATAACATTTCCTATATGAAGTATTTACCCATAAACCTAGCTCTTTCATGACAACCAAGGGCATGATGTTGATTGTTGCTCCTAAGTCAATCATACAATTCTTCACCAGCTTGTTGATTACCGACATAGTGTAAAATGGATCTATTTGGGAAGGATTCTTTGTGAGTGCATCTCCCAAATATACTTTTGGTTCCTTTGTAATTTCCCTTTCCACAACATTTACTTCTTTCTTCTAATCAATCTATTTTTGGGATGTGTTGGTGATCATTTTGAGGGTTGTATCTCTAAATTCATCAATCTTCATCAACTCTATTAAGGGAACTATCATTTTTTTTTTTACTTGGTCCATGTTAAATAAAGGGGAAATGATCCCTTGTTCACCCTTCTTAGTTCTAGTACTTATTTTCCCTTCATTTTAGATTTTGTCATCTTTTAGTGTTTTCTCAAGTTCAATGTCTAAAATTTCTTTTTGAATATCTTTCTGAGGTTTCTTTACCTCACCCTTCTAATTAGATGGGACATTCTCCTTTTTCCTCTATTCTTTGATGAACATGCTTCTTGGTGTCCCTTGATCTCCATCTGTGGGTTTACTTCTCATATTGGATCTCCTCCCTTTTGTTTCAACTACAAATTTTGTTGTGATATCCCTCTTTTCTTCCTTTGTTGGAGTTCTCAGCTAAAACTGAGGCATTGTATTGTATGTATATGCTACCTCTTGTGGGTTTTCTTCATGATCAAAAAACACCTCTTGTTCCATATTCACATTGTAATTTTGGTTGTCAACATTATATTCATATCCTTCTTCTTTAGAAGAGTATCCTTCCTCATTTTGACAAGACCTCCATCTTAGCATGTTCACAATGTGACAATCGCTATCTTGTTCTTGTGACCACTCATCTTTTCATTCTTGGGCTACTGCATAATGTTCAAGGTCATGGAGTCTATGACAAGGTGAACACCATGGTGTAGCTTCTAGTGCATTTTCTCCATGCTTCTTCAAGGGATAAGGAGTCTCCTACCAATTTTATCTTACTAATAGCTTTTCATCCTTCCAAGTATTGTAAGGCATGGCATGTAGTCTTGGCCTTTCATTTTTGTGTACTAATTCTCTTGTCTATTTTGGGGAGTGTTGGAGTTATTTGGGATCCTAAGGTTTTCCCTTTTTCCAATATTTCCTACAGCCTTTCTATTATTTTCAATGGGTTAGGTTTCTTTTTGTGCTTTAGTCAAATTTCTAGGGCACCTATTTCTGAGTTCATATCCTATTTTTGGATCAAAGGCCTTTAGATAAATAATCAAAGATGTTGAATCAATCAATTTTGATCCATGTGGTATTTTTATTATAGTGGTTGGAGAACCTCTAATTTAAATCATAAATTGACTTGTTCTAGTGTTTTTGAATACTTATTAGTTCATGTAGAAAAAATTTAGGAGCACATTGATTTCCATACTGGTCTAGAAATTGATTCTAAAAGTCTGCTATGGAGGTGATTGAAGCATCAGTCAAGCTATTAAACCAATACCTTGCTTCTTCAATTAGGGACATCATGAAAAACCTCATATTCACATCCTAATGTTCCATGCCTATCTCTTGCACAAATGCATTGAAGTTTCTAATATGTTCTTCAACTATTGTAACATTATTCCTTGTGAACTTGGGAACATTATTTCTCTAGTTGCTATCAATTGGACATGGATATAATTGGTATCCTAATAGATGAAATTGTTTTCTTATCCTCATCAAGTTCTATGGATAATGATTCCAAGGTGGTGGAATGGGGTAATACTGATATCCCTATTAAGGTTGTTGGTATTATATAGGAGTGAATTTTCACCCCTTATGAAAATCCCCCTTTTGCATCTCTCCACTTTAGAAAACCAAGTTCAGAGGCTTAATTACACCTAGCCCTGCTTCTTTCATTCCGCTTGGAACTTTTTTTGAGCATTGGTTGGGGAATTTCTATCGGGGACGCTCGCGCGACATGCTTATGTCCCTGGGAAATTCATGCAATTGAACCTGTAGAGGCATTACACTTCTCATTGGTAGTCAACTTGTAATGATTTCTTCGGTACACAAACCCAAATATGGTTGTTTTATTCACCTCTTCTCCAAATTCCCTCCTTATACATGCATTTGAACTTCTTCAAAGTTTTTAGTTCAACCTCTACACAATCTTCTTCATGGCTTCTAGGATTCCAAGCACTTCTAGCAACACTTTTGCACTCCATAGCAGAAACAACTTCACTCTATCACTTCAATAGAGAAAGTTTGGGAGAACACCATTGTAGTAGAGGATCTAGTACTCTCATTATCTCCTCCATTAGCCTTGAGTGCTTTTGGTGGAGGTGGTAACCTTCCCTCTCCTCTCCTCTATTATTTGGTTGAGTAAGCACATTTACTATTTTCTAGTGTTTTAGTGTTCTTCATTACATTAATTTTTTTATCATACTCGCTTTCTTGGCTATGTGTGGAGGTGGAAACACCTAAACGGGGGTCTCACTGAGGTAGGCCCCTATATAGCCACCTACAAAAATTCCTCTTCTTTGCGTGTAGGTGGACGTTCTTTCGGGAGCTAGCTAGAGACCAAATTTCTTTGTGAGAGCATTCTTGCCACCCTAACTTTTGCATTTTTACTTTATCATATTAGAGAATATTGTGTTTACTTAATAGCATTATTTTGGCCCTTTAGTAGAAGTTAGCCAGGCCATTAGCTTGTTTTCCTATGTTTGACCTTGTCTCTTTAGTTGTCTAGTTGTACAGATTCCATCGCACTTGAGAGACACCAGCGCGCCACGCTGTCATCCCAAGACTATGCTTTTGTCCTCTAGCAGAGAGCTCTTGGAGGCATAGTGTTGAACCCAAAAACTGACTCACCTAGACCTGTCCTATATCTCAAGTCTATAGAGTGATTGAAAGACCCTATAGTCCTCATCATTCTTGTGCCACATTTCCTAACCCATCATCAAGCTAAGGTAAGTTAGGGAAGCCTTCCTCTCTTGGCCCTTTATGACCTAGGGCCTTGAATGTCATTGGTTCCCCTCTCTTACATTTTTTGTGAACTTGATGTGAACTAACATTTGTTCATCCTTTAGTTAACCAATGTTTTTTCATCCTTTGGTGTAGACACCTCCCCCATATACTCTATGACCATTGTATTCCTAAGTGTTGTGAAGGTTTATGAGCATCACAAACTAGTCTAAATCTTTCAAGTATATCATTAGGAGAAGCGTATGACACCTCCCGATGGAAAGGACAAAGGCCACTACTAGTTTCTTTACAGGCCTTTTCTCTGGTCCTATTGTTAGTGTGGTTGTGCAAGAGCAATTGTCAAGGGGAAAATTAGGATTCTCTAACGAGACCAATTACATCCCCACTCCTCCATGCCCCACACAATCATCAGTGGATGAGCATGAGGTTGTTGAAATCCCTTTGGAATATCTCTCTGACCTTAGCAAGGGGTTGGGCGCCTTGGAAAATCATTTGGAAAGAAACTTGACTATGGCTAGGGCTACTCGGGTCATTAGTGGATTAAAGTACATGATTGGAAAGGATTGAATAGGCTTGGCACAATTGGCTAGTCTGACTAGTCTAACAAAAGTGTGTTGCTCCTTCAAACATTCTTAGTGTTATACGAGGAGCCACTTTTGAAGATTATGAAGGAAAATTAGGAGTATCAATTCCTCCCATGTTAGTCTACATGGCCGATGCGATCCTTTCTATCAGCATCCCTTTTGTCTCCAAAAAACCTAAAACCATCAAAGTAAACAAGATCCCCTTGGGCTTTATCTTTGCCCCTCCTGTCACCTCTAGTAGTGGAGGCTTTGGTAGTGGTGGTGGATTTGGTAGCAGAGGTGGTGTTGGTGGAACTAGTTTTGGTAGAGGTCATGGTGGTGGCTTCAGAAGCAGTGGTGGTTTTGACGAAGGCCCTACTGGTGGCGGTGGCTTTGGTAGTGGTTCTGGAGAAGGTCACAATGGTAGCGATTCTAGAGGTTTCTTTGCAAGTAGTTCTAGAGGAGGTTCCGCTAGCCCTCTATCTTCTAATGACCCTATTCTAGACACCCTTCTTCAAAATATGGGTAAGATACAAAGCTAGAGTTGTCAAGTCTTTCCCAAGCCTCTTCCCAACCTATCTTTTAGCCCTTCTTTTGGCATAGCTTGTTGTCCGTTGTGATCCTAAACACTCCCTTCCTGCAAGGAATGGAGATCCCTAAATTTGAAAAATATGGTAGTAAAGGGGATCTACAAACATGTATGTGTCTGCTTTTAATGCCCCATGCACTAATTTCTTCCACTATGATGCCTTAATGGAAAAAATATTTCTTCAATCACTCAAGGATACAACACTGGAATGGTATTGTTCCTTGCCTAACAATTCTATTTTTTCATTTGACCAACTTGTAAATAAATTCCTTAGACGATTTCAAGCTAATATTGGGCCCAAGATGACCTTCTCTGATCTCATCTGATGTAAACAAGGAGACAATGAAAAAATCACTGATTTCATAGCACACTATTAAGCGCTCCTTTCAAAAATCTCGTATCAACTGCCTGATTCTAACATACAAAAGGTATTCATAGGGAACTTACAAAGGCCTTGGCAAGAGAAGTTCACCCTTATGAAGTACCCTTCTTTCTCTCATTTGTGTGCAAGCTTATGGGAGTACCAAAAGATGGTTGTTCAGTTTGGGGGATCCTCCTCACACTCTTGTTCTGAAGGAAGGTCCATTGTATACATCTATAGGAAAGGTAAGGTTGTTATGAATGTAGTAGCCACTACTGACAACAACGGCCTTAGACATAACTAGAAGTTCACAAATTTATCAAAATCTTATTCTTCTATCTTATAGAAGTTGTTTAAGGACAAGATCACAACCTTGCCTAGTCCTAAGCCTCTTAAGGAACCTTACCCTAATTGGTATGATGGGAGAACTTATTTTCAATACCATCAAGTTAATGGACATGATACCAAATGTTGTATATGGATGTGTCATGAGATATAGGACCACATCAAGGATGGTACCATTCATCTAAGTGGGAATAAACAAAATGCTAACAAGTCGGTGGAAAAAGCTAATAGTTAATTATAGATATACATGAACCCATTTCCATCACATTCTGCTAACATGATTATTGATTCCATTGATTTTTTTTGTCAACCCAAGGCCTATGTGAATATGGTCATGGTGACATCTACTACTCTACCTTCACCCAGTTCATTGGACATAACATTCACATCACAATATTTTCCCTTAAACAACAAGCCCTTAGCTCTTTACATTCCCACTCACCTTAATGGTAACATTGTGATAGGATTCTTGGTAGACCCCGTGAGCCATGTGAATGTTATCATGAAGGAAAAATTAGTATTGAATTTATTACAAAGGGAAGAGTATGAAGAAACAAAATCTACCATCCATATACAGGATGGTATGTGTCTCAAACCATACAGTTTGATAACTATGTCCATTGTAGTTGGACCTAGGGTTGTTGACATGGTTTTCGATGCTATTTCAGAGTCAAATTTATTCAGGCTGAAGCTAGGCATACCTTGGCTAGCTTCCATGAATGGAATTTCCTCCATTGTTCACAGATGTTTAAAATTTTCCCACGAAGGTGTCATGCATGTAGTGAATGACATTGGATACCAGCCCTTGGTGTCTCGTAGTGGCTATCCATTGGATCACTCTTGGCCCACCCCAGTTAGCCCACTTCCTCTGAGAATCAACCTAGTTTATAACAATTATGTAAAGTATAAGACTAGGGGCAAGGGACAACCCATAACTGACCCTTCCTATGATACAACAGTTGGTCATCTCTTCTTCCTAAGGGGAGAAGGAGAAGCCTACACTAACTACTCCCCCTTGCCAGAAGGGAGAGGAGAAGTCCACACCAGCTCCCTCTTCTTCCCATAAAGGAAAAGAAAATGCTAACTATCCTTGGACTACCTCATCCTCTGCCCTTTCTTGGGAGGAGTAGTGGATCGTTCAACACAGTGGCTATCTACTCAGTCCAATGATACTTCCTTGGCACAGACCCAAGCTCAGGATCTTAGATCTACCTAGTGAATACCTTAGATTGTGGTATTATTTATACAGTAGAAAGAAAGGTTCCTAGAGGGAATTTGATCCATAGCCTCCTACCACTTTTTCTCCCAAAGTAGTGAATGGGAAGAGGCCCACTGCTGAGGCTCTTGAGCTAACTCCCCTAGTTGTTCCTCAATTTTCTCCTCCTACTCCTGTTCAGGAATCCATTCCTTTGCTGGAGATAGCTATAGTGGACATTCCCATGGTTGAGTAGGAGCTTTCTATTCCTTCACAACCTCTAGTCTCCAACTCAAAGAGTAATAGAAACCTCCTTGTGCACAAACGCAAGTGCCAGAAAAAGGCTCTCATGGTTGGTTGAGCCACTTCACAAAGGAAAGAGGAAGATATGATTGCCTCTAATTCAAGGCATCCTACAGTGTCTTCCTCTCCCCTTCCTTATGCTTCTCTTAATTCTAGTCCTACGTTGCTTTTGACTTTTGTTGTGAGTATAAATGCACCTAACCCTAATGGGGTATAGGTGTCCATTTATCCTTCAATGGAACCACCTTTGCTGATGTTCATTCCAAATATCCAACCTTTCCTAAAGCCTATGGATATGATTAATAGCTCAATTTTATCCATTGTAATTCTTTCTTCCTCTTCCTCCACACCTTTAGCCTTGTCTGTGGTGAGTTCATCTCCTCTGATGAAGCAAAATATGGAGTGTGGTCCTTTTAGCAGTGAAGGACGTAAGAGGATCCCACCTTCTTCATAAGGGGGTCCCATACTGACTTGTTTTATCATAGTGACAGAACTAGTCCTGACTTCTCCTAACTTTGTCACCTTTCCCAAGTCATTCGCTGAGCCTAGTAGTGAATCTTAGGTGCAGCTTGCCCCATCCACTGAATTTAAAGATGATTCTCCTATGGGGTGCATATTTAACTACATGGATGAATTTTCGGCCTTGTCAATGATCTTCATGAAATTGGTAACCCTAGCTCCATAAGAGCTCAACAGAGAAGACCTTGCGGGTCCTTCTTCCTTGGACCTTGTTATGGGATGGCTGAATGCTCCTCCTCTTAACATCCCACCACTATAGGCTTTACTTCTTCCCCCTACAATGATCTAGAGTGGGAAGTGGATGACCTCTTGGTCAATCAATGTTAGTAGGAGGCATCTTCTTGATTTTTGTGTGTGTGTGTGTGTTTTGTGATGTGTTCCCCCATGATAGTTCTATGTGTTCCTGGATGACCCTTGTCACCCCTATTGGTGCTTGGATACATGCATGGCTTTTGTGTTATAAACCTTCCTCTATTTGTATCATCATTTTTCCATGTTTGTGCTTGAATTTTGGTAAATTGGGGATGATGCAAAGTGTTGGGGTAATTTAGGCTTCCCTTCCATTGTTAACCTTATTCGTTCTTTGATCTAATTTATTAAAGCACTCATCAATACTCATGCAAGCTAAGGTGGGGGGAAAATGTATAGGAGTGAATTTGCACCCTTTATCCAAATTCCCCTTTTGCCTCTCTCCACTATAGAAAACAAAGTTTGGAGGCTTAATTACACCTAAGCCCCCCGCTTTCAATTCCACTTGGCACCTGTTTTGCCTACTGATGGGGGAATTTCTATTGAGGACACCTGCGCGACATGTCGACATCTTAGTAGCACACTTATGTCCCTAGTAAATTCATACGGCTGAACCTATAGAGGTGTTATACTTCTCATTGGAAGTCAACTTTTAACACCCTCTTTGGTCGACTGACCTGAATATGGCTATTTCCTTCACCTCTCCTTAAAATCCCCTCCTTCTACACGTATTTCATCTTCTTCCAAGCTTTTAGTTTTGCCTCTACACAATCTTCTTCATAGCTTCTAGCATTCCAAGCACTTCTTGCAACACTTTTTCACTCCATCACTTCAGTAGAGAAAGTTTAGGACAATACCATTGCAGTAGAGGCTCAAGTACACTCATTCTCTCCTCCATTAGCCTTGAGTTCTTTTGGTGGAGGTGGTAAGATTCCCACTGCTCTCCTTTAGTGCTTGGTTGAGTAAGCACATTTACTGTTTTGTAGTGTTTTAGTGTTCTTCATTACATTACTTTATTTATCATACTCACTTTCTTGGATATATGTGGAGGTGGAAACACCTAAATGGGGGTCTAACTGAGGTAGGACCCTATACAACTGCCTAACATTTTTCCTCCTCTTTGTGTGTAGGTGGACGTGCTTTTGAGAGCTAGTCGATGAATGGATTTCTTTGTGAGATCATTCTTGCCACCCTAACTCTCACATTTTTACTTTATCATATTAGAGAATGTTTTGTTTAATTAATTGCATTATTTTTTCCCTTTATTTTTAGTTAGATGGGTCATTATATTTTTTCCCTAAGTTTGACCTCGTCTCTTTAGTTGTCTGGTTGTATAGACAGCAACACACTTGAGAGACACTAGTGTACCACACTGTCATCCTAGGAGCACGCTTCCGTCCTCTTATAGAGAGCTCCCTGAGGCATAGTGTTGAACCCAAAATTTGTCTCACCTAGCCCCATCTTATATTTTGTGTTTATAGAGTGATTGAAGGACACTATAGTCCTCATCATTCTCATCCCACATTTCCTAACACCCCATCAAGATGAGGTAAGTTAGGGCAGCCTTCCACTCTTGGGCCTCTGTGACCTAGGGCCTTGAACATGGTTGGTCCCCCTCTCTTACATGTACACATTTTTTTGGAGATTATGTGGAGGCTACTATTGTGGAACATGATGGTGTGGAATGTATTGTTATCTAGGTGGTGGAATATTGGTATTTTATGATGGTGGATTTTCTAGTACATGATATTGCATAGGTTGATTTTTTCTTCTAGTTGTGTTATGGGGTACTCTTGAGGAACTTGGACCACTTGTATTTTGGGATGACCCTTGTGTATTGGTATTGATTCCCTATTTATGAGGTGGGATGTATTTGGGTGGTTTCGGTGCATTAACATCTAATTGGGACATTTGTTAATTTAGATCTAGATTCCTTTTTATTATTCATTGTCTTTTCTTAAGCTCTTCTTCTTTCCATTGTATGTATCCTTCTATTTCTTGAGTGGTCATCCCATCATAATTCTTAATAGAAAAAGAATGACTTGTAGTGGCATTTTGCACTTATCATTCTTGTTGTGATGAAGATCTTTGATCATAATCCCTCTATATTTGATCCATTTCTTCCTCCTCTTGGGCAATACATTCATCTATTTCATGTGGATCAATGTTGAGGTGGGTAGGATGACCATTGTTTTCTTGTCTTGGTGGAGTCTGAGGATCCCTATATAGAGTATCTTCATGATGTTCTGAACCATGTAATGGATCAAATCTATTATATAGTGTAGGTGGTTGTTCAAAAAAATTCTCCTGATTAGTGAATGTTGTGTCTAATTTTTTAGATGTTGCTTTGTTCTTGTTTGTGTGAAATTTTGGAATAGGGAATCCATGTTTATCTGTCCACCTAACATTGTTCTTCTTGGGGATCTCCTAATGCAAAGATATTCTTCCATTCATGTTAGATGATATGTTGTATCTTTAGTGTCTATGGTCTATCCTTTTTGATCTAATGTTTGCTTTATCAGTCATAAAAATTATTTAGAGTCACCACCTACCTTTCCATGAGTAAGACAATTTAGGGATTTGAGTGATTTTTTTCTTTTCCCAGAGGAGTCCCTAGTCTATTATGATTCTTTTGAATGAATCTATGATGGAGGGATTGGGATCAGAATTGGCTTAGTCCCCAACAAAGTCGCCAATCTATTAGGTCTCGAAAGTGTAAGTTTTTAAACCATAAGAGGATGCCAATTTCTTAATACAACTTTGGCCCACAAACGAGGTAAAAAAGGTTGATTACCTTCTACTCTTCAGGTTCTATAGACCTAGGTGGGTATACTTGAACAATAAAATATATTTAAAATTGGATTTGGTTCCTAGATTGAGAAATCTACTCACTATGGCGCATGAGGATGGAGTAGATGTAGATCTTGATAGCTATTTCCTATTAAGAGTATTTGGAGAATTGAAAGCATGAATTGTGTTTATATAGAATATCCTAGATGTGACCATTTCCTACTCCTAATAGGTGAATGAAGTGAATGAGTGGATGGTGATTATGGAGACAGATTTGTAGGATAAGTAACCTATTATTCAACTTAACTCGAATTATTGGGCACTTGAGATGTTTGCACCTTGTGCAAACATGCAAGTATTTTTATCACAGTGTTCTTTAATAATCCCAGTGATATCCCCTCAAGTTACTATCAAAGCATGAAAGGGCCTTTAATTCTTAAGTTAATGGAAACCAATCAAAATAACTTCTCTAAAAGGATTTTAACCCTAGGAAAGGGTAAATTAAAGTAAAATATTTGAAAAAATTTCTAATTCACATCAACCAAAAACCAATCAAAGCATCCACACAATAGAAAAAAATGTGTTTTGACAAATCTTGCAAACTTAAATAACTTTAAAAGACCACTTTGGAGATAATGAAGTAATAGATAAGCATGAAAAATGAAATAGTAACTAAACACTGAAAATGGATTGCGAATTGTACGTATTTTTCTCCATTGCATTGCTTCAAAATATAAACATTTGTAAGAGAAGTATTTTAATATGATATGGATGGGTGGATTATGCAACCTATCTTCTTACTAATTCCTACTATAATGGAATATGATATGATGATTTCAAAATTAGACCATCGTTTCCCTATTTATACTAGAAGCAACAAGCTTTAGGCCTATTCACAAAAAGTTACATTTCTTCATAACTAAAACATAATTAGCATAAACATAAAAATATTGAGAGTTTTTTGGTGGATGCACTATAGTCTGTTAATCTTCAACAATCTCCTGTGATCACCAAAGACCTATTCAAGGCTCATGTACCATGATCATGTATCCAAAACCATCAAACTCCAATTCTTGTTACTCCTCTCTCACTTGGCCTATGCAATGAATGAGTTAACCTTTGACAAATGCTCAATGTAGCAACTTTTGGGATGAGTGTTCACATTATGTATAATATCTTTCATGGAATACTCCAATTTGAAAATTCTTCCAAGTTGTTCATGTGCTTTGGTAAGCACCTCTTCTTCATCATTCATTGCATCAAGAACAACTAGAAAATAGTGGGATATCTAATCCTTCCATGTATCTTGATCTTTCAATTTTGTTTCCTCAAAGAAGTTTGGTAGGGCTATACTCAATGGCTGACTAATGTCATGTATCTCTTGTGTCAAGATGTTATGGAAGTCTTTATGTGCCTTCATAAGCTCTTGACATTCTTATAGGAAAACTGTGTTATCTTCCTTGTTATGATGTGAGACTCCACTTCCTTCATTTTGTCACTCAATCTATTGTTTTCCAATAGTGTTGCATATGTTTTGTCATGAATATTCCAAACCTATTCAACATGCTTATACATATATTCAAACCTCATGTAGACTATCTTTGATTCCATTTCAAAGATGGTGGTATTGAGCTTTCCTTTTAACTCTTCTTGTTCCTTCTAAACTTTCTCATGTTTGTGTTTCCAATAGGTATTTTCTAACATTTCTTCTAGCACATTTCTTTCATGTTCAACCAATGGAGAATAAATCCCTAAGGAAGAAGGCAATATATCTCTGTAGTGGATCAAGTCCTATTTTAACCTTTCATTTTCTTCTACCAGTCCCTTGTTATCCCTTACTAGTTTTTGAATTTGAGCTTTGGTGTATTTGGCCACATTCACATTCAGGTCAACAATTTCCATAGGATCTATCTCTCCTACTCTTTGCACCAAAAGGTGTCCAAAATTTTCATCATCATCAACAAGGGAAGGCTTTTTTCCTGGTGAGTAAAGTGCCCATATCTATAAAGTAGTATTATCAGGATTATATCTTGATCCGGTGTAGATCTTATCACCAAATTCATATGTCAAGTGCATGGTTTTATTCTTTCTTTTCAAAAAACTATCAAACATAATGGGAAAAATGATATCCAATCCTAGAAGAAGCATTACCCTGACTTCTTCTAATAATGCTCTTCCTCTCTTAGCAGTCATGTTCTTCATTCCTCTTTCAATTTCATGTTGAAGCACTTTTAAGGCATATGCTTCCTTTTTTAGGGTCAATGTCTTTTAGCCTTTCCCTTACCACCTTTCCCTTCTACTCATAGGATGAAACCTTAAATTTAGAAGTTTGAATGAATGTATCATCTACAATAAATTCCTGACTGGAATGATGCCTCACATCATTAGATAGCTCATTAGAAGCTTCAAAGGTAATCACACTCTTTTCTAGTGGCATTTCATATTGGGGAATGATAGGAGTGTTGATTTGTGTGATCTCTTCTTCCCCCTCAATATCATCTTCAACCATGAATACGGTGTCAACTACGAATCTTACCTCTAGAGTAGGTTGTGGTGATAAATTTTCTAGTGGTGTTATATTTTCTTCTTGTCTCCCAAAGCCAATGCCTCTTCTCTTCTTGAATTCCACTAGAGTTACATCCTTTATTATTACTCCTTCAAGCAGAATCAATTGTTCAACTCTTTCCATAGGATCTTGAATTTCATGAAAGGATTCTACATAGGATGAAATAGGATGGGTTAGTATTCATTCTCCAAGCCTCAACCATAAAAGTTCTATTGTATGCATTTATTCTCATTATTACTTGATTTTCCTCACAATTTCTGATGACATCATCCACATAGAACTCATGCTCATATCCTTTCAGTTTTTAAGAAATCTTGACATCATAGATGAAATGTTCAAGGTCAAATTATTCTCTCTTGTTTCCCACCAATAAGGCATGAAAGTTTTCCTTCCATATATTTTTCAGATGCATGAAGGGGGTATGTGCAGGATCATGATGGGCCAAAAAGTGGCAATATGATGGGTATGTGGCTGATGACTATTTTTTTACCCAAAATTGATGAAAAAAAAAGGGTTTTTAAAGGATATTCTCAGCTTTCCAATGATATAAATTATGCTTTACTTTGAATTTAATAAGTAATTATTATTCATTTTCTATTCAAATTATGACTAAAGTCTTGATTGATAGGCTGATTGAAAAATATCTATAGCTTTCAAATAGTATCACATTTTTTGAATCCAAAAAATTCATCACATTCTATGCTTTGCATACTATAGGCTTAAAAAAAGAAAAAAATGAATTTCATGAAGTTTTGACCAAGTTAAGGTGGTCGGACATACGACTATTTATATTTTTAAAAATTTGTAATAAAAATTCATAATTAATTATTTACATTGAAAACAATTACAAAAAAATATGCATCACATCGTGGCATGAGTCCTCTACTTATATCTAAAATCTTATAAAAAAATATTATCATTTTATTGTGGTTAGGGTGGTCAGACAGACACCTACTTCTTATTTTTCCTTGAAATTTAAGTACCCATGCATTGAAATTTCAAATTTTCACCAAATAGATTTTTTGGTTTTAAAAACCTAGTAGTTTAGAAACTACATTCAATTTTCTACAGATTCTATTCTTACATATTTTTTAAATAATATAGATAACTTATTCAAATTTTAACGTCAAGTTTCCTAACTCTGATTTTTTTGAATTTTTTGCCACTTAAGGGCCTATTTTTTCCATGATGATCTTGCACATACCCAAGGTTGAATAAGAAAATTGTCTTATGAGCTCAAGGTATGCAACCCTATTTGGCACAGTCTTAGGTAGTAAATATGGTGCTACCTCAAATCCATATACTTGAATAATAGTACAATTTGCAAATGAATACCAATCTCTCCAATTATAATTTATTTTCCATCATGACCCTTCTCCTTTGGTTGAAGGAACCTTTGTATTTCTGGGGATAAATTATAGTCACATTTGTGGCCAAGAAATTTGTATAAGGGTTTGAAAAAAATTTCTTCAAAGTACAGGTAATGGGATCTCCCACATCTACTATCCCAAACTTATGTCCACATTTGCACTAGTCTAGAATTCCCATCACTATCCAAATCCTTTATTCTCAATTCTTCTCCTCATATTCCCATCACTTTCCCTTTATACAATATCATATGCATAAGAAGTGGATAGTGTTTGAATTTGACAGTTGCACCATTGTTCTTAATAGTGCTTAAAGCATTATTAATGGCCTTGGATAAATATTTTGCATAGTCATAGGGCCTAACATCTCTACTTTGGATGTTTGCATCCAGAACCATGGGAGCTATTGTCATGTTACCAGGGTCATTGACTCCCAATACTTGGGTAGTTGAATAGTATATGTATTGATAGTATTCTTCAAGTAAATCTATAGAGAATGGGGGCCTCTCATTACTAGAAAACCTCATAGGTTGATTTCCTAGAACTTTGGGCCTGTGCAAAGGCAGTTTCCACCTCTTATAGCTTGTATCCATAGAGTGGTACTCTTCCAACAAGTGTCTCATCTACAATTTAATCTTCAGGGAGGTGTCTAATTGGAAACCCATATAAATATAATAATCTGTTATAATCATGAAATGTGACACATCGTGTAAGTGAATTTCCCTCATTTTTGGATCATAACTCCTTTCTAGTGCTTTAATAAGTTCTACATCCATGAAAAAATTAGGCATCACAAGTTTTCCTAGATTCATATTCCATGGGTTTGACATTGGCCTATGTCTGTACTTCTTTCTATAGTGATAGATGAACAATTCATAACCATTGCGTAGAGTCCACACATCTCCCAAATTCTTGTGTGTGTCCTCTATGGTCTCACATGATGGATTTAACTGAGTTCTTCTTGATTTTGGCCTAGACCATTAAGTCTTGGTTTAGTGGCGTACTCTATGTTTTTTGCCTCGTTTCCCTTGTTTTCTCTACGGTTTTATCCACTTTAACCCTATGTGTGTTGTACTTCAAGCTATCTTCAAAAAATTATGTTTAGCTAAGCCAAGATTTACTTGAATGAATTCTAGAAATTTTGAGTTGCTTCGAGGTGATCCCATAATACTGGTTTGCAATTTTTGGCCAAATTGGACACTGAACTAACTTTTTCTAACTAAATCTTAACTTTCGAGCACCTATACTGGCTAATCCATGAGGAATTTGAAGATGATACAGACTAGTGATTTGTGAAATTTTTTCTATAGATTCTAAATATATATTTTTTAAAATTTTGGAATCAAATTGAACTTATTTTTCCATTGCCTTCGAAAACTATTTTTTTTAGTAAACACCATTTTTAAGGAGTGATGCTCACTGAATACAACATAAGTTTTTTTCCATGAAGGATGAAATTCTAACTTGTTTGAATTTAGATTTGTAACTACAATATATAGTGATTTCATTTGGTTTCATAGTGTTTTATTGAATATTGTTTCCTTAATAAAGTTTCAAAGTCAAACCAATTACAATTCAGACATAGGCAGACAATATACAACATAATTTTTTTTATATGTATCGAAATTCAATTTTTTTTTTGGATCAATGAATTCAATATCTAGTGCACTGATATTTTTTAATTTTTTTTTGATAATCTACTGCTTTTCCACATGTGTAGAATAAAGAGCTTGATTTTTGATGAAAAACCTACATTCACAAGAAATAAAAAATAAATATAATAACAAAATTATATTTATTCAAAATTATACTTTTTGGGAAGCTTATAATAAGGACTACATACTTACAAAAAATAATTTTTAAATGAATTGATTTGATCCCCCAAAAGGTAAATCAAAAGTGGTTTTTTATCAGAGTTTTGATAGGTGTAAAGGAGGCTCCATTATAGGTATGGTTTAAAACGAGCGAGATTCTATCCAAGGGGATCTAAGGTGGTTCAATCAAACCCTCTTCAATTGGAATCCTTTAAATGGAACTTTTCACGGTTTAAATCATTATATTCTCTAAAAAATATGTGATTTTAACAAAAATTAGGATCTCCCAAAAATTGTCAACTAGTATTGTGGGATCACCCTTTGCCTTCGTCCAACTCCATCCTCTGGATACTCAACCACAATTCGTAGTGAATTTTGATTCCTTAGAGGCTATATTTATCAAAATTCAGCAAACTCGAGCCAACTTTGACTCATAAATGGTGCTCGTGCCACCCTTCCTATCAACTTGCACATTAATAGTAGTTGTCTCTTCGATGACTTCATTAGTCAAATCAATTCAGTGAAAAATATTTAATTTTCTATTGAAGAGACTTTAATTATGATGCCTCTATCTCTCTTCGATATATCCTTGACCATCTTTTGAAAATGTCTAGGGGTATGTGCTAGATCATCATGGAAAAAATAGACCCTTAAATGGCAATAAGATTAAAAAAAAATAGAGTTAGGCAACTTGACATAAAAATTTGAATAATTTATCTATATTATTTCAAAAATATGTAAGAATATAATTTGTGGA
The DNA here is from genome assembly GCA_007258455.2 of Sequoia sempervirens. Taxonomy (NCBI): domain Eukaryota; kingdom Viridiplantae; phylum Streptophyta; class Pinopsida; order Cupressales; family Cupressaceae; genus Sequoia; species Sequoia sempervirens. The sequence goes on along the minus strand of VDFB02058242.1, from coordinate 135,506,197 downwards.
AATTTTAATGTAGTTTCTAAACTACTAGGTTTACTTAAAAAAAGAAAAAAATCTATTTGGTGAAAATTTGAAATTTCTTGATGCAGTAGCACTTAAATTTCAGGGAAAACATAAGAATTAGGTGTTTGTTTGACCACCCTAATGACAATAAAATGATAAAAAAAAATTATAAGATTTTAGATATAAGTAGAGGACTCATGTCCTGATGTGATGCATATTTTTTTGTAATTTTTTTCGAAGTAAATAATTAATTATGATTTTTTATTGTACAACTTTTAAAAAATATAAAAACTTGTATGTCTGACCACCTTAACTTGGTCAAAACTTCATGAAATTCTTTTTTTTTTTTAATCCTATAGTATGCGAAGTATAAAATGTTGTGTATGTTTTGGTTTCAAAAAATGTGATACTATTCAAAAGATATATATGTTTTTCAATCAGCCTATCAAGTAGGACTTTAGTCGTAATTCAAATAGAAAATGAATAATAATTATTTATTAAATTCAAAGTAAAGCATAATTTATATTGGTGGAAAGCTAAGAATCTCCTTGAAAAAACCTTTTCATTTCATCAATTTTGGGTAAAAAAAAATCCGTCAACCACATACCCTACACATACCCATCATATCACCACTTTTTGGCCCATCATGATCCTTCACATACCCCTAGGAGACATTTAGATTTCTCTCTTTGATATTGTAGGGTATCTTTGATATTTACATTCCAGGCTCATCCCTTATGGCCCCCTTTTGTCGATGAGACTAGCAGACATTTCTTGATGACAAGGCTATGCCTCCTTGACATATCATTATCTCTCCCTCTCACAATATTACTTGTCAATGATCTCTATGTGAATTTTTTATGTCAAGGAGACTCATGATCACCTCTCTCTGATGTCTCTTAGTCTCATTGATAATATGTGTTTACATTTGTGCCAAAACATCAGGGAGACTTTTGATAATGTCTAATCGATACTCCTATGTCTCCTCGACATATTGTTGTTAGGATGTTGATGAGACCTTGACCAATGTCTATTTGATGTCTCTATGACTCACTAATATTTTTCTCCTTGAATGTTGAAGAGACTCTCTTACTTCTCTCCTCGATATTTTGATGTCTCTTCAACATTGTTGTTTGTCTGTGTTGTTTTACCAGTGACTTAACATTCATTTTATGATAATCTCTCAATGGTTGAGAGATGTTTTTCTATTTCCTAAATGCTAAATACTCCACATGATCTGTTAATGAGACATGTTATACTTTCTCCTCAACATGTCCAAGTCTCCTATCCATATTTTTCTTTAGGCTAGAAAGAATACATTTGAATATGTCTCTTACAAATTTGGGAGTCTCATATATATTTGACATCATCCCTTTTTGCTTGTGTCAAAGAGACTGTGTTGAGACTCTCTTCGATATAGCATTGTCTTGGTGACATGCCAGGTGCTACTATGGGAAAATTTCAAATAGGGAATTCACTTTAGTGTTATAAATATAGGGCCTTATTTAGTGGTTTATATATGAGGATTTATTAGTGTTATGAAGTGGAGATGGAACATATGGTGAGCATGGGAGAATGGGTGAAAATGGAAGTATGCAAAATAAGCAAGGTGGATTTTTGGCTCCAACATAATCTTCCAATAATATTTGAGCTCCTAAGCAATGTTTCTCTTCTCTTCCTCAGTACAAACCTTTCCTATAAGTACGTTCTTAGGATCTTCTTTAGTTTGTAAATTATATAACTCAGATTGTCCTCCATCACTTTGAGGCAAATATTTCTATTGGACTATAATATGAATGTCAAACAATCATTCTAACTCAATTATCCCTTTCAGAATATTATTATCTTTAGCTTGAGCTAAATTTTTTTCTTGAATATCACCATCAGGGTAATCTGTTTCTTCAATTATTTGTGCTTCAAAAATACCGAAGTTAGTGATGAATTCCAATATATTTCGATCATCTTCGAACACCTTCAAATTTTTAACATTATTAGGAACTAAAGGTAATTGTACCAGCTGAACTATAAATCTCCTCAAATATAAGGCATCGGAAGGTTCTAAAGCACTTACAATAGTAGTCAAAGCATCGACTCTTTGATTAAATCTTCTTGCAATGTGAGTAATCTTGAATGCATCAAAATATTCTATCATATCCCATACTCTATGTCGGTAAATGGACAATTGCTTGTAGTGGAAAACATATTGTTTTGGAACTTGCTTAACTAATTCAGAATCACCAAACACTTTAAGAATTTTGACTTTCTTGTTGATTGCGAGGATCAAGCCATGTATAAGGGCTTCATATTCTACCACATTGTTAGTGCATTGAAATTGCAATCAATAAGTAGAAAGAAAAGATTTACCTTGTGGGATAATGAGTTCAACTCCAATTCTAATTCCTTGTTTTGATTTGGATCCATCAAACTTAAGAATCTAGGATTGATCATTCGTAACTTGAAACTTACCATTCTTAGGTATCATTGAATTATCCCTTTCAATCTGTGTAACTTGAATTCTATTTACATACATTTTTGGTCCAAACCTTTTGATCTTGTCATGTTCTAGATAGTACTAGTTTTTTATTTTGTGAATTATTTCCAAGCACATCATGCAACTATCTTTTCAATGTGGGTATGTGCAGGATCATCATGGAAAAACATGGCCCTTAAGTGGCAAAAATTTTAGAAAAAATTAGAGTTAGGTAACTTGATGTAAAAATTTGAATAAGTTATCTATATTATTTCAAAAATATGTAAGAATAGAATCTGTAGAAAATTTAATGTAGTTTCTAAACTACTAGGTTTATTTCAAAAACTAAAAATCTATTTGGTGAAAATTTGAAATTTCAATTCAATAGTACTTAAATTTTAGGGAAAAAAATAAGTAGGTTCTGTCTAACCACCCTAACCACAATAAAATGATAATATTTTTTTATAATATTTTAGATATAAGTAGAGGACTCATGTCTAGATGTGATACATATTTTTTGTAATTTTTTTCCAAGCAACTAATTAATTATAATTTTTTTATTACAACTTTTAAAAAATATAAAAAATCATGTGTCTGACCACCTTAACTTGGTGAAAAATTCATGAAATTAAATTTTCTTTTTTTTAATCCTATAGTATGTGAAGCATAGAATGTGACACATGTTTCGGAATCAAAAAATGTGATACCGTTTGAAAGCTATAGATTTTTTTCAATCAGCTTATCAATCAGGACTTTAGTCATAATTCAAATGGAAAATGAATAGTAAATATTTATTAAATTCAAAGTAAAGCATAATTTATATTTGTGGAAAGCTGAGAATCTCCTTTAAAAACCCTTTTCATTTCATCAATTTTGGGTTAAAAAAAATCCGTCATCCACATACCCTACACCCATCATATCGCCACTTTTTGGGCCTTCATGATCCTACACCCATGTGCAGAATTGTGTAACTTGCTCCAATCCTAAAAGAAGAATTTTTTTAGAGAAACTTCAATTTTACTACTCTTTCGAGGTTTTGTAAAAATATTCTTCTAAAATTTATCATAATAACTATTCTCTTCTTCAGAATAATCACAATCTAATTCAATTAAAAAATATATTCTAGGAGTTATTTGATTATGTTTTTTAGAATTACATGTAAATACTTCTTCTATTTTAACTCCTAAATTTCATACTTTATAAACTCCTAGTTCTACAACAAGTTATAGAATTTCATTATTTTGATCGTAATCAATGATTAGTATTTCATACATGGTTCTCTCTCTATTCTAATTTGATAAGGAACTCCTTTCCATGGTAACCACATATGTGAGAAATTTGTAGCCATATATCCATTCAATTTTTTTGACCAATCCCTACTTAATAACATACTATAAGTATCAGGTATCTCAACAACTTGAATGTTTATGTAATATTGAATCCTAGGATCCTATGCTAGTTGCATATGAATATTAGTTAACTCCACGACTACATTTACTTTAGTTTTGTCAAGTTGAGTAACTTTCTTTAAATAAATTTTCAAATTTAACCCTAGCATTTGACATATGGAAAAATGCATCACGTTAGTAGACACTCCAAATTCTACTAAACAATTATGAATATTTTTACCAAATATTCTCAATTTGAGTAAAAATGGGGGGATTCTAGATTTCCTTTGTAAAAAGTTACTTGCGCATCTGCAATGGGAACAATGTTCTTATATTTTGTCTTCATGTAATAATATTTCACCTGAGACTCTTTAAATTTCCTTTCCTTTGGAAGATATTCTAAATTATTTAAGAAACCTTTCTTGATCACAAGTGTTTTGAGCAATTCTAACAAAGAAAGGTTGATTTTTACCTTTTTTATTTCTTTTGCTAAATAATTAGTAAAAAAAAATTTATTAGTGGAATCTACCTTTTCACTTCATGAAACATTTGATGAATTATAATGAAAGGTTACCCTAGGTAACCCTAGAGTATTGCTTGATTTATCTTCAGGTGGAGTACTAAAGTTATTAGGTAGAATTGGTGTAGTCAATGGCCCATTGAATTTACTTCCACGATTGGTGTTACTTCTCATGTTGTAATTATTTCCTTTCTAAAATTGTTGAAAAGCATGAATTTTGTTAATTTCTTCCTAAGGTTCATTTTCATCTTGATAAGGAAACGCATATCTTTCTAAAGTCATGGTTGAAATGTCTCCTTCATATTCATGAGTGTGACTTGTGACTACAGTAGGTTGTTTCACATGTTCGTAACTTTCAAGAACCAAAGAAAAATCATACCCTACTAGAACTAATTCATTTCCCTTGGGAGGATGAGAGTCACACTATTCATTGTGATGTGTAGTAGCTAGAAAAATGTTTGAAGCAATTTTAAACTATGAACAGTCTACTTCAACATGATCATTTGTATTATGAATTCTACACAAATTATTCATTACAAGATTAGCTAAATTCACCTTTGACATGGATCTATCATTAGAAGGATTAACATTATTTAAAGGACTAGATATCCCTCCATTGTTTGGTTGTGTGTTCCAAGATCTAGATGGTCTAGGAGCATTATACACTCAATTTTTTTATTTTTGGTTGTTATTTTGAGCATAAAAGTTTTGATGCCTTAATTGCATAACCTTTGTGGTTAACCTTTTGAGTTGAGTTGTAATTTCCCTAATTTCTTCCTTATCATCTAGAATTTTAACATTATGATTTTCCTAAGTTTCTGAGAAATATTTTCCATTACGATGTAGCTTTGTCATAGCTAGACCAGGGTGAGGGACTAAAGCTTGACTATTTCTTGGTTGAAAGAAACTATTCTAAGGAAATGTCCCATTTTTTACTACTAAAGGAAAATTATTAGGAGTCATAGGATAATTATTCAATCCATTTCTGCCATTTGTAGATGATCCATTTTCAATGTGTTTCATTTCTAAATTTATACTTATGGCTTCAACATAAGCTTCAGGTAAAGTAGTAGGAGGATTTTCCCTTCGCTTTATAAACATAGCAGGTAAAGGATCTACATCTATATAATAAATTGGAATAGAAGATAAATTATCCACTACGTAAGGTGCCTATAACCTAGAATAAGCCTTCTCGAACCTTTCATTAACATCAATTATAGATTCTCCTCAAACCTCTTGATTTGAGCAAATAGATGATAGAACAAAGTAGGGTCAATCAGTGTTTTAAATGGGGCCAAAATTTGGCTTTCCATATCCTATCATGATCTAATTGAGTCACAAGTTAGGTTGATATACCACTGATAAACTTCATCACTTAAGGTGTATGGGAACAACCTACATAAAAAAACTTCGTGTTGAATCCTTGCTCTAAAACATGTTTCCTTCAAGATACTAATATGTTCTTTTGCATCTTTATGAAGGTAATATTTAGGACACAACTTATTAGGATTTTTTCAATAAATCATTGTACACAAAAAATTTAATCGGTGACTCTACATTGAAGAAATCCATTACTATGGGAGGCAGTGGTGTTATAACAACAATCATATTTTGAAAACTTGCACTTACACTTCCATACAAGTTTGAGGTCTAGATGATGTTTGACCTCTAAGCTTGACTAAAGTCACACGAGGATCACAAGACCAAGATCTAGTGACTACAAAAATATAATTTAAAACCTAATGAAACCAAAAGAACAACAATGAGGCCCTCCTTCTAGCACCGGTTCCCGTTGACTATAATGCCACTTGTAGTAATAGTGCAGATAAAATTCTCATAGGAAAATTGTGAAGAACCCATCTTTACTTGAAAGACTTAACTAGGGCAACCTAAGGGGTGGTTCGTGTTATAGAAAAAGGTTGACTTAGCTTAATACCAAGGCTCCAGTAGTCACGTCTTGACCATAATAGGTTCACTTCAGGGTATGATGTGATATTGTTGGTAATCTCAAGGGGTCTATGGTTAATAGGAATTTCATTTGGTATTATAAGCATTCAATACCAAATTTTAGTTCAATCATAAAAAAGTATCATGAAATCAAAATATTTACAATAATATTTCATGAACATCAACAATTTTGCTATCACATAAGTATATTTAACTTTAAGGATTCAAATATTTCATTGAAAATGAAAGATTTTCAATAAATTTCCATCCATTCATCTATTTTTTGAAATATTTTCAAGAATTTAATCATCTAATCTACAAAAAAGGATAAAATTACTAAAAATTAAAATTTCTCCTAGTTATTCTCCATACATGCCCCAAGAGTTAATCAAATCAAAGAAAATATCTCTATACTTCACCAGATTGCTTCACAACTACATATAAAATGGTGCGAGATTATAAAGAAGGGGGTTTTAGTTTGGAAACTGAGTAGGTTCTACATGCACACTTAAATGGTGCAACACGTAGTCTTGTTTGACTAAACTAACAAAACCAGCTACAAAAATACATGAGATAGGTAGCTATCAAATTGGCTTAAATATTGATTAAATTCTATGTGCATATAAGTTTTTAATCCATGTAATGATTCAGAAAATAGGAAAAAGGAACAAAACTTAGAGAATTTTTGGCTCTTCCAACATCCACAAATTTTGAACTTAAAAATAAAAATAAAGCAATAAATGGCCTTTTATCTAGGAACAAGGCCCCAAGAGTTAAAACTTAAAGTTTATCGAGAGAATTAAAAATAGCAAATCAAAATGTAGCACGTGGCATTTGCCAACTGCCATCAAAATCTTCTAGATGAATTCAATGCTTTGACTTCTTCAGCAGCAACACTCTTCACTTTCAAATTCTGATGCACCATACTCCACATAAAACAAGGCTATCGACATCCTTTAAAATATCGGATAGTGAACATGCACCAAGATTGGGAACAACCTGCAAAAATCAATTTCAAGTAAACATTTTCATGACACCTCCAATATCCAATTGTGCCATAGAAAAATGGCCCCTTGTCATTTTCATGGACTTTTAGGTCTTGTTTCATGATGTTTGGTCTATTTTTCTCTAATTTAATATTGTGATGTGGCTTGAACATGCATATATATGTACTAAAATTCAAATATGACATCTTGTGAAGCTATTGTGAAGTGTTGCAAAACATTTCTACACTCTTCTAGATTCTATTTATTACAATTCATATAAAAATCACCATTTCACCACTTATCAAGTCCTATTTTGAAGTTTTGTAATGTCTTGTAACAAGATTTCACACTTCTCTAGGCTTAACTTCACTATTTACATCTCTCTTATGCTATATTTGACCCCTTTATTCCCTTATAAGGCTTAATTAAGTGCATTTTTGAATGTAAACTTGAAAAATTACATTAAATTCAAGATAATTTGACACCTATTTTAAGGTCCTAGGTGGGGTCCATTCACCATGGGTGGCGAATGAGCCCCCCTTGGCTCCAAATTCAAAATATTTTAAATTTCCTTTTGGGTTTTTATTCAAAATCACTTGATGTCGGTCTGCAATGAGGTATTAATGGGTTAAGCACAAGTGTGTATAAATAAGTGATTTTCAACTCATTGTACATCTCCTACAATAACACATCACATCCAAGGAATATTTTCATTCACTCAAGCATTCAATCACTTTACAACATCAAATCAAGCATAAATCAAGCATTCAAGAGCATCCATTGACATAACTTTAGATTTGCTTCAACAAGGCTTTGGTAAGTTGATTTCATTTTTCATGTTATTTGTTTATCATTCTCTTTTATTTTATTATTTCATTAGGCTTTTGATTACCAAAGTGAGATTTGACCAAGGAAAACCCCTATTTGCTAACCCTCAACCATTTTCCCCCTCTTGATTGCGTGTTTGCAGAATTTTGTTTGCAAATTTAACAAGTATCTAGGTCTTGAAGAGTGGTCAACAAGTCAACTAGGTGCTTCAAGTCAAATCAACCTTATTTCAAGCTTGAAGAAGGTATTTTGTCTGTTTTCTTATGAATTGACTTCGACAACCTAACAAGCAGACATTTCTAGATTTGGTGTTGCAAAGTTATCTCTTGATTTCTCAAAACTTTTGGAGAGGACTGATTCACCACCAATGGTGAATGAATCACACCTTAAGACTAAAAATCTAGGTTTTGTCAGATTTTGGATCCTGACAGTTAGAAACTGGTTCTTGACAGTTTTCACCAGAAGCGAGACTAATTTACCACCCTCGGAAAATGAGTCCCATTGTTGATTTTTTGTGATCCCAAACAACATTTAGACCATTCTAGATTCCTCAAATCTTTCCCAGGTGCACACTATTTTAGTCTATTTCTTTCTGTTATGCATTTTATTCATTCTTAGTTCATTGTTTTCATATCACATTGTGTTTTCCAGCATAGCTTCAATCTTTAGTTTTGCATTCAAATTCAATCATATAGACCACTAAATTTCATTTAGCCTAAAAAAAATCATACATAACATAATTTGAATGAACCCTTTAGCATTTTTGGCTCTACTTTCTCCTTTTAGGTGAAAAACCCTAGAAGAACTAGAAATGTGCATGGTCCCAAAAATCTGTAGTTCATTTTGGTAATCCTGCATTTTTAACACTTTACATTTATGATTTTATTTGCATATTGCATCCTATATTACACTTGCATCAACATTCAATTAGGATATTATTTTGTTCTTGCATTCTAGGACTTCTCGTTGCGTTAGTGAAAGATTCATTTAGATTTCTTTTTTGCATTGCATATCATTGAAAATTTTGAAAATTTGCATCCGCATCCTTCATTGCATTATAAAAAGAATTAGAATCACATTAAAATTTTAGAAAAACACAAAAATATCTCATACTAGGACTCATTTACCACCCTGGGTGAATCAGTCCACCTATACTTTTTACACAACATTTTCTAGTATTTTTCTGGCATTTTCTTGCATTTCTATTTTCTGTAGTTAATTATTGGTTACAGTTAGCATAATTTCTATTATTTTCATTTTTAACTCCTAGATTTCCTTGCATTAACATTCACCCCATCTTTTGTGGTACTTGTATGAGTGTTTGGTGCCCCATTGAGAATGCCTTAATAGTGAGATGAAGTTCTAGACTCATGGCCTCCTACAATAACACTTTCATTGTGGACCTTGGGATCTCAAGAGATCCTACTCCTAGTATGGATAATGGTGCATTAGGAAATGACAATACCACTTCTATGCCTTCACCTTTCCATCCAATGAATGTTGACACACAAAACAACTCCATCCCGCAAGAAAAGGTAATTACTATCCATGAGGATTTTTCACATTTACAACAAGATTTATCACTTGAAAACATTTCCACCACTTCCATTCCTATGATAGAAAACCTTCATCGTTTGATATATAGTGATGATGGCTTACAAGTTATGAAAAAAATAATTGAGATTTACAATAAACATGCCTCCTCCACTTCCCCATCGGCAAACATTTCTCTAAGCCAAGGAGGACCTCAAGTTTCTCCCCCTTTAACCATACCATCTATACCAACTTATACCATGCCTCACATTACAACAACTATGCAATAGGTTAGTCATGTGGCTCCTTCTTTCACAATTCCAACTAGCATTCTTAGTTCTCTTGTGGCATCACAAGTCCCTTCCACTACCTTCACCCCTCTTAGTGTTCCTTTCACTTATCCTCACATTACATTCACTTCATCACCCTTTTCTCTTCGACCTCAAACTACCTACCCCGATCCCATCATTATACAACTCCTTAATACTGTTTCATCCATGCAACAAAAAATTTCCACCATTATTCAAGGTCAAACTTCTCCACCCACATACCATGTTCATAGTAGCCCCTTATCTTTAGAAATCTTACGCACACAGATGCCACAAGGGATAGAAATGCCTAGGTTTTGAGAAATACGAAGGTAAAGGAGACCCTATTAACCATGTCAATGATTATATAGCTTTATGCAGTGATTTTTTCCTTTATGATTTAAACTCTTACCTAAACTTTTTCCTAGGACCCTAAAAGATACTTCATTAGAGTGGTTTTCCAACTTTCCCAATCATTTCATCTGATCATTCAATGAATTGGTGGATGCTTTCATAAGTCACTTTCAAGTTCATATGACACCTAAAAAGACAATGGCTAACCTAATGCATTGTAGACAAAATGCCAATGAGAAATTCATTGATTTCATTTCACATTATCAATCATTGTATGCTCAAGTAGATGTCAAAATTCTTGATTCACATATGTAGAAGATGTTTATCAAAAACTTACAAACAAACCTTTAGGATAAGTTAACTATGCTGAAATTCCCTTTATTCATGCACTTATGCACAACCCTATGTGAATACCATAACTCGGTTTCAAGTCGTGATTTAAAATTCACTTCTAACCAAGCTAAAAAGCTTGAACACAAAAATCAAACCAACAATCAAAACTTTCACAAACCAAATCGAGGCTTTTTATAGTTCAATCTACCTCCTCAACCATAGAAAAATCCACCTATCCCAAGCTAAGTGGTAGCTATTAAAGCAGCGGTACCCTATACCTATGGGAACCCAAAGAGACAATTTACTCCCTTACCTGATACCCTTCATAATACAATGAACCAATTTATCTAGCAACAAATGATCACTTTGCCTATTGTCAAACCACTTGATACCATCAAACCTTTACCACCCACCTTTAAACTTAATGCTTATTGCTATTTTCATCACCAAAATAGCCATGACACCGGACAATGTAATTGTCTCAAACACTTAGTTCAAGACGTCATTGATTCGGGTCATTTGTCCATTGCGGGTGTTAATGATCAAGGTAATGATTTTGTTGCACCCCCTAACTAGAATTTAAAAATATTTACCAATCACATGCCTAAACACAATATTTCATTTGTCAATGCTAGTGAACCTTTAAACCCTCAAGTCATGAATGTTGATGTAAAAATAATGATCAACATGATATAACTCCCAATGTTACCCAAGTTAATCCTATGGATGAACTTGTAGGTGCGATAGACGCCATCCCTCGTAAGGGCCCAAACAACAAAAATCTTGATAACACCTTTTCTTCTAAAGATATACTCCAAAAACTTCTTGATAGTCCTCTTTACATAGCCGATAGAATCTATGATAAGCCCACCAATGGGATATTAATAGATCTTGCCTATGGTGAGATTGTGATCACAAAAGAATTTCTAGTATTACACAATTTATATCAAGATGACTATAATAAACTAACTGCATGGATTAAAACACATACTAGTTTTTTGTGCCCTATGATCAGGTCAATTGTACTCCCCTTACAAATAGGACCCAAAAATTTGGAGGTAACATTTTCAATTATTCCACAATCAGATCAATTTTTTTTGTGGCTAGACCACCCTTGGATTTTCTCAATGAAAGCTGTCCCATCAGTGGTTCAAAAATGTTTGAAATTTCCACATGAAAATGAAATATTTACCATACACCATAGTGGCTTTCATCCATTATTTTCTAAAGGTAATTTTTCCTTAGAAGCCTTTTTTCCCACACCTATGGAACCCATAACCCCCTGTAAAGACTTATTTTTCATAACCTATCAAAAGTTCAAATCCAAACACATAGCCAAATTGTCTCTTCATAACATGTCCCTGTCAACTTCTATTCTTCCTATCATAGATGAACCCATCGAACAAACCATACAACCTCATGAACAACCACACTTAGACACTTCCCCTCCATCATTTAAATGACCAAGGGAAAATGAAACCAATCTTGTCATACCTCCTCACATAAAACAAATGTATAAAGCTAAAGAGAAAGTGATTGACCCTTCCTATTCAGTTTCTTCTATTCTTCCCCCTTCAGAAACAAAAGAACCTATGATAACTCAATCCACTCTTACACCTCAACAAATTCAAAATAAAATTAAACGCAACTGTGGTGCTAGGGAGCATAGGCATCATCATCATTTCCTTGCTTGATAGTCTCAAATGGAAGAAAATCAAGAAAATCAACCTCTACCTCTAACAGAAGAAATAGATGACCACCCTCCTCCTAACCTACCAAAAGATAGTCCAATCCAACATTCCCAACAAAATGAACCAATCCAATAGCCACAACTTTTGATACACCCTTCCTTGGAAATCACCCTTCGTCCTCCCATTGGCATTAATCTTGATGATGATGATGATGATGATGCAAAGATTTCCAAAATAGATGAAGAAGTGCATGACGAATTAAACTCTTTATTTTCACCTACCATGAGCTTAAAGGATAAATCCTCTAAACCAAGTAAAGAACCTGGTACAACTCCTAGTTTGTCGCATGCAATTCTTCCTTTGGACAGTCAACCACCCTCGCATTATACTGAACATGATTGGGAGGTGGATGACTTGTTAGATGGTTGACTTGCATTCTCCTTACTAGTCTTCTTGCATTTGTTTTCCTTTGATTTTACTTTCATTTTTCTTGTATGTGTATATTGTGTTCCCCTATATCATGTGTTCAATGTTTTCTCTCTTATCGTACACTTCTTCTATTTGTACCTCTCTTCTTCTATATGTTGTGCATCACCTTTTTTTATTTTTCTTTTGTGTTTTCCTTTTTGGGATGAAACAAAGCATAGAGATGCCCTATGTCTCTTCCATGTTGACCCAAAAGGTCCTTGTCTTTTTCATTTTTTTTTTGTGTTTTCCTTTTAGGGATGATGCAAAGTGTAGAGATGCCCTATGTCTCTTCCATGTTGACCCAATCAGTCCCTTTTTCTTTTTATCTTTTTCTTGTGTTTTCATTTTTGGGATAGCACAAGGAATTGAAATCGACATCTCTCTTTCATGTTCACCCAAAATATTTTTCTTATCATTTTCCTTTCGCTTGTGTTTTCCTTTTGGGGACGATGCAAAGCGTTGAGACACCCTATGTCTCTTCAAAGTTGACCCAAAATGGACTCTTTTTTCCCTCTTATTTTCACTCTCTTTGTGTCATTCTTCCAGTTTTATGTGCTTTTTGGAATGATGATAGTTCTGAGCTCTTTCATAAAAACATTGTAGCAATGAACATACTGACCCCAAATCCATAGATCCCTTATGTGTTTGGCTTGTTCTTCCTTGGGGGAAACCTCCTTTTTATTTTTTTTTCTTTTTCATGTACATGACATAGCCTAACTCAAAAACATATGACTTGGCATAGGGCTTTCCAAGTTGGATCTCATGTCTTTTTTTCCTCTTGCATCTTCTTTTCTTCACTAATTTAAAGCTACTTTAAAGTAATTTCTCATAGAATGATGTGTAGCAATTCCTTTAAAGTGGGGGGCATACATTATCATATTTCATTTGTGTTCTTGGTTCCTAGTGTTTCCTTGTCATTTATACAATGTGTTTGTCACTGTGGATGACATTGGGTGTGACATCCTTCATAAGTGTGATATGTCTTAGCATATTGCATTCCTCTTGGTGGTTTGATGTGATGCACTACATCCCCTAAGTTTTGAATATACTATTCTTTGATTGGTGCTTTCTTTGAGACATTAGACACAATGTTTTCTAAGTGATTGACCTTGCATGAACTTAACAAGACTCCTTTGAACATCTTTTACATTTTACATTTTACATTTTTGTATTTTTACATTTTGCATTTTTGCCACCTTGTCTAACACAATTTTCATTCCTGTGGTACTTTCCTTTTTTCATGATTTCTAAGAATATGAATCTTCTCTTGTCTTATGAAGCACAAACTGAAATTTTCCTTTTTGGTTCCTTTTTAAAGTTATCAGGAGGTATAACTTTGATAAGGTTGAGTGGGAAGCCCACTTAGCATCACGACTGTCCCCATAGCCATGCCTTTGTTTTTGTGTGTGCATACCAACTAGCGTATGTATCTTACCTTTTTGGAATTCTCACCTAATGGACTACCATGAGTTTTGCCACCCCAGAGTGAGTATACATTCTCTTTTTCAAACAACCATCCTAGATCTAATCCACAACTAGCTCGACAGACAATCGAAGCTTCATATAATTATATAATTTCAACACTTGCATGTTCCTTTGTTCTTATGCTTAGTTTTCCATGGGATCTTCATGTTGGGGGCTTGATCATCCCTCTTGATCGTTGTCATTCTATCTTGCTAGCATAAGTGCATTTCAACCCTCCTCTCGATGTTCATGGCTACCTTAGTTTGAGTTTGAAGCAAGTTCATCCTCTCAATCAAGTGGGGGCTAAATGTGACGTGGAAAAATGTCCCCTTATCATTTTCATGGCCTTTTAGGTCTTTTTTGATGATGTTTGCTCTATTTTTCTCTAATTTTATATTGTAATGTGGCTTGAACATGCATATGTATGTACTAAAATTCAAATATTGATACCTTATGAAGGTGTTGTGAACTGTTGTAAAACATTTCTACACTCTTGTAGACTTTATTTATTACAATTCATATAAAAATCACCTTTTCATCATTTATCAAGTCCTATTGTGAAATGTTGTAAAGTCTTGTAACAAGATTTCATGCTTCTCTAGGCTTGACTTCACTATTTATGCCTCTCTTGTGCTTTATATGACGCCTTTATACCCTTGTAAGGCTTAATTAAGTGTATTTTTTAATATAAACTCGACAAATAACATTAAATGCAAGATAATTCCTGAAACCCATTTTCAGGTCCTAGGTGGGACCCAATCGTCATGGGTGGCGAATGAGTCCCCCTTGGCTCCATATTCAAAATATTTTAAATTTCCTTTTGTGTTTTTATTCAAAATCACTTGATGTTAGCCTATGATGAGGTATTAATGGGTTACTAAGGCACAAGTGTGTATAAATAAGTTATTTTCACCTCATTTTACATCTCCTAAAATCACACATCACATCCAAGCAATCTTTTCATTCACTCAAGTACTCAAGGACTTTACAACATCAAATCAAGCATAAATCAATCAATCAAGAGCATCCATTGCCACAACTTCATATTTGCTTCAATAAGGGTTTGGTAAGTTGATAGCATTTTGTATGTTATTTGTTTATCATTCTCTTTTATTTCATTGTTTCATTAAGGTTTTGATTACCAAAGTGGGGTTTGACAAAGGAAAACCCCTTTTTGCTAACCCTCAACCATTTTCCCCCTCTTTCTTGTGTGTTTGCAAAGTTTTGTGTGTAGATTTAACAATTATTTAATTGTTGAAGAGTGGTCAACAAGTCAACTAGGTGCTTCAAGTCAAATCAGCCTTATTTCAAGTTTGGAGAAGGTATTTTATCTATTTTATGCATAATTGACTTTAGCAACCTAACAAGCAGACATTTCTAGATCTAGTGTTGGAAAGTTGTCTCCTGATTTCTTAGAATTTTGGGAAAGGACTGATTTGCTACAATTTGTGAATGAGTCCCACCTTAAGACTAAAAATATAGGTTTTGTCAGATTCTGGATCCTAATAGTTTTCACCAGAAGCAGGACTAATTTGCCACCCTAGGTGAATGAGTCCCACAATTGATTTTATGTGTTTCTAGACAATATTTAGACCATTCCAAATTCCTCAAATCTTTCCCAAGTGCACACTATTTCATTCCATTTCTTTCTATTCTGCATTTTATTCATTCTTAGTTCATTATTTGCATATCACATTGTGTTTTCCAGCATATCTTAAATATTTAGTTTTGCATTCAAATTTAGTCATATATATCACTTAATTGCATTTAGTTCATTTCATTTAGCCTAAACAACATCATACATAATAGATTTTTAATGAACACTTTAGCATTTTTTGCCCTACTTTCTCCTTTTGGGTGAAAAACTCTAGAAGATCTATAAAGGTGCATGGTTCCAAAAATATACGGTTCACCAATATATGATACTTCCTTCCATCATTTAGGGATTTGGTTATACTATCCTTTCTTCACTTTTCTTCAACTGATATTCTTAGAAAGCATTCAATATTTAGTGCATACATTCTTTTGAAATTTCGTGTACTGCCTTCCAACTAAACTTGAGCATAGTGTATTTTTCTAATATCTGGAGTTTCCTAGCATTCCTTTGCACTTTCTCTATTTCATATCTGATTATAGTGTTTATGCAATGTATGATCTCATCAATGACTTCCCAATTTAACAATTGAATAGGGCCTTAATTTATTCTCTCAATTCATTCTTTGAACTTGCCTTTGTTTATTTACGCTCTTGTCCTAGTGTTTGGGGATCACAATCTTAACATGCTAACACTTCAATAAAATCTTGATCTTAGTCAAGCAACTTACTACATTTCTTGTTGACCTTTTCAAATCATTCTATACATTGTGTTAATGTGCCACCTTCCCATTTCAACTATTTCTTCCATGTTTTAGGTAATGGAACTTCTTGTTCTAAAATTATATTTTCTCTTATCAATCCTTGGAAATCCACTTGCATGAGAGATTCTATATTTCACCTTTCAACATCAACCTATTCCTGGTGAAACCTACATTCTCCTTCAAATCTTCTAGATTTCTTAGACCAATGGTATGCTTCCTTATATTTCCCAATTGCATTTGTAATAAATTCTTCCCATTTCCTTACACAATACTCAATCCATTCTTCAAATACATTCATTTTATGGAAAACTATTGCAATTGCATCCACTTATTCTTTTGACATAAGCACTAGATTCTAGGGAAATTCAGTTTGTGCTTGAATAGATAGGGTTAATGACTTTATAAAATTTTCTAGGCTAGCAACCCACTATTTCAACTCTTTTTACTTTTGTTTATTCTTTTATACCCTAGCAATAGTTGCATCGAAATTCATCTTCATTTATTCTAAATCTTGTGTCCAGGATGAGTGTCCAACATTGATAATTGTTATCTTATATACTCCTTAAGCATTATCTCATGTCTATTTTTATCAGTTACTGGGGTAGCTATATTGATTTTTCTAACTCCATCTACATTCTTTTGTATGACATGTAGGTATGTGTAGGATCATCATGGAAAAAAAGGCCCTTAAGTGGCAAAAAATTTAGAAAAATCAGAGTTAGGCAACTTGACGTAAAAATTTGAATAAGTTATCTCTATTATTTAAAAAATATGTAAGAATAGAATCTGTAGAAAATTGAATGTAGCTTCTAAACTACTAGGTTTTTAAAAACATAAAAATATATTTGGTGAAAATTTGAAATTTCAATGCAGTGGTAATTAAATTTCAGGGAAAAAAATAGAAGTAGGTGTTTGTCGACCACCCTAACCACAATAAAATGAAAATATTTTTATAATATTTTAGATATAAGTAGAGGACTCATGTCCTGATGTGACACATATTTTTTTGTAATTTTTTTCCATGTAAATAATTAATTATCAATTTTTTATTACATTTTTTTTTTAAATATAAAAACTCGTATGTCTGACCACCTTAACTTGGTCAAAACTTCATGAAATTCAATTTTTATTTTTTTAATCCTATAGTATGCAAAGCATAGAATGTGATGCATGTTTTGGATGCAAAAAATGTGATACCGTTTGAAAGCTAT
This sequence comes from Sequoia sempervirens, assembly GCA_007258455.2. Taxonomy (NCBI): domain Eukaryota; kingdom Viridiplantae; phylum Streptophyta; class Pinopsida; order Cupressales; family Cupressaceae; genus Sequoia; species Sequoia sempervirens. Next base: position 135,488,339 of record VDFB02058242.1, on the reverse strand, counting down.
AGATATTTTTCAATCATCCTATCAATCAAGAATTTAGTCATAATTTGAATAGAAAATGAATAATAATTAATTATTAAATTCAAAGTAAATCATAATTTATGAATATCCTTTAAAAACTATTTTCGTTTCATCAATTTTGCATAAAAAAATAGTCGTCAGCCACATACCCATCATATTGCCACTTTTTGGCCCATCATGATCCTGCACGTACCCATGTTTCATTTTAGCTCTTCACTGAGGCTTAGCAGTCTCCGCTTCTTGTATAAAACTTTGAAGATTTAGAGGCACTATTTCTACTTCATTGGGGAAGTCAATTCTCTTATTAACCTATCAGGCTCTATAGCATTCCTTTGTTCCTAGTCTCCAATCAATTTAGGAACTTCTTCTCTTACTTCTTCGACTTTATTTGTTACATCTTCTAAAATATTAATCTCTTCAATAATCTTTCGCATAGATTCTTGATTACCAAGATTTGACACTGTCTATTCAGTTTTGAGACCTGTATTTTCCTATCTAATGATCTGATTACGATCTAGACTAATTACATTTGAATGCTTAATGTTTACAAATCATGAACTCAAAATTACATTAAAAAAATTAACACATTAACATGTGAATTAAGTGGAAATACAATTCATGCATACATTATTGAAATTATGCATTAAAAACTGAAGGTGAAAAGAACGAAATTGAGAAAGAAGAGAGAGAGAGTGCAAATGATCTGATAACGGAATTCACCACAAACGTGACTATGTCTCCAGGTCCGCTCTAATAGAGTGAGACCGATCCGATTAAACTCCAAAAATAGAATTACAATTGCACCAAGAGCACTTCGGCAGCATAACAATACTCTAAGTTACAAAAAGGCTCAAAATAATCTCCTTAGAAAATCTCCCTATTTCTCTAGTTCACAACTTCACCACCTAGACTTGAAAAATATGAGTACCAAACTCACTCCTAAACTCCCCTTTTATACATCAAATTTACTCAAATTGGCCTTTAACCAATTGATTTACAAAATATTCCCTATATCCCCTTTACATGGAAAAATACTTGAAAAATCCTCCCTTATTTACACTAAATCTCTCATAATTTATTTAAGCCACTTAATTATTTTATTCCCAGGCTATTATTGTTTCTAGGAGGTTACATTTTAATCCTCAAAATGATTAAAGCATTGTTTGGTTCTAATTTTAAGGGGATTTGTTTAAATTAAAGCATTCGGTTTTTTGGTATTTATCAAAACCGACAGATGCCTTACATATACCAAAAGCCGTTGAATGGCTTATCGGTGGTTAAGGGTTTTATTGGGCCAGTGGTTGCAGGTTCAAAACACCGGCGGTTGTTTTGTTTCATGAATTTCAAATAGACAAATAACAAAATCAACCGTTATTCCACTATAATTAAGTGCCCTAGCCATGCCACAAAGGTCGCGCGGGATTTTCGCACAACAGGGGTCAGGGGATCGAATCCCCTAACTAATTTTTGTTAACAAATTCCAACTTTAACCGTCAGAGAGAGAAGGGGTGATGATGCAGCCATGGCCACGGACTGCACCAGGAGGGTGCCACATGGTGAGTTCTTATAGGCCAAAAATTCTGATGTATCGCTGATGTGGACGATGACGATGACGAGATGCTTACTATGTATAGATGACATGTGTCATCACTTGATTGGTTTCATATGATGCTGACATAGATGCCACGTGTCCAATTCTAGTTAGTCCACTTCCATGTCCGTATAGTACGGAATGCTGACATCAGCATCCGTATGGTCAAAGTCAACCTTTATAACACAATCTTTGACTGATGATATCTCGTGCATTCGGTGTCAGATTTTGACGAAACAAGTTGTGTCAGAAAGCTTACGACGAGCTCTTCGTGATTACAATGACTTTGACATTTTTTGACGACATCATTTTTTTCACTTCCTAGATGCCTTTTGATGCCAGTTTGACCAAAAGTTTGACTGGCCATAACTTGAGCAAACAGAGTCCTTTTCGCTCCATTCAAGTTGTGTTGGAATCAGGACATCAAGCTCTTTCTGATGGTGCTAAAATTTGGAGTATTGGAGACACCTGAATTTTTAGTGAAAATATCCCCCGGATTAGGCCTCCCCACTGGAGAACTTTTGAACCTCCAAAAGTGGCATTTATTCAAACATTAAGTGAGGACTTTTCCTCCCCACTTGTCATGTATCCTTTGTACATTTGTATACCTGAATCACAATGACAACAAAGGCTGCAACAACATTGTTGATCATAAACATCACTCTATCACTTCCATAAGCATCTACATCAACTGTCATAGCCCCTAACCAACAAAGATTGACTAGCATCAAGCTGAACAATAATGCAGATATGAAAGAGAACAAATCAACAACATATCGATCCTTCACAACAAAAACATTTGTACCCAAGGATCCATCAATGCTTTCAATCATCATTCCCTCATGTTGTATTGTGGGTGCATCCTGTGACATCTGACCCTGGTTAGCTACTCCAAGTTCTTGTCTAGAACCACCTATGCTGACAGACATAAGAGTTAAATCTTTATTTGCATTAATCACCCTCTTTAGTTGTCCTATGTTTGTAAAAGAACGATCAGTCTTAATCCTGTGAGAATGTACAATATACTGAATGCCATCTTTAAACAAATGATAATGATTCTTTTCCCTGTAGAAAATAGCTTTCCAATCATATAGATAAGGGCTACCTAGAATTATCCCATAGATTTCTAGTGGAACCACATCAAACTGTACTTCATCCACAAACCTACTAGTGATTGTGAATTTTAAAGTGCATTGTCTTGTTACTTGCAATTTATCATTCTCGCAAATCCAGCCTAGTGGATAAGGTTTCTTATGCTGTGTATCTTTCAATCCCAAGTTTCTTACAACATCTTCAGAAATTAAATTATCTTCAGAACCACTATCTATGAGTGCATCAATCTTAATTTTCTTAGCAACAACCCTTAAATGAAATAGCTCATTCCTTTTCTTATCTTCAAACACATCATTAACTTTAGAAGTAGAAGCACAACTATCAAAGGAAACAGTGGAATTATGAGCTTTACCTTTCATACCCATAGCTGTTATCTTAGTTTCATCATCAGAATCGGAACCAAGATCCATAACAACATTTGTGGCTTTCTCCTTACCCTTATATTTCTGATTCTATCTCTAAGCCCACTTAGGCTTCATTTCGGGATGTAACTTCCAACAATGATCTTCATCATGACCCTTCCTATCACAATGAGAGCAAGAAAACTTGTCATCTTTCTTGACTGTAGTTGTCTTCTTTCCTTTCCCTATCTCTGCAACCTTAGAAGATTTATTTATAGATTTATCATTATCAAACTTATCAATAAAAGAACCCTTTCCCCTTGACTCTAAGTGTGTAGCTTGAATAGACACTTCATCCAAATTATAAGGGTTCAATACCAAAATGGAATGTCTAAGATATGAATGAAGACCTCCTATGTACTTTAACAAAGTATCCTGGGTGTACAAAGGTACATTTAATGCAATAGCCTTCTTTCTAAATTCATGGGTGTACTCTTGGACAGTTTGACCTTTCCCTTGTTTAAACACTTGCCAATTCATCATTAATTGTTGCATGTGACCTAAGGGATAGAATTGATTTTTAAGAGCATTAATAAATTCTAACCAAGATAAATTGACTCTACCATGCTGTGAAATTTCTACTCTAGTCCTACTCTCCCACCAGGTAAGAGCTGTACCTCCCAACCAAAGAGTGGCTAACTGGATCCTAGAAGCATCATCAAAGAGATTTTGAACTCTACAATAGACTTCTACTTGCTTAATCCAGTCATCTAGTTTTTCAGCATCTAATTCACCACAATACTTAGGTAGTTCAAATTTAACATCCAATTTAATTTGAGGCTTATTTACACCCTTAAAAGGATTACAAGAAAGAGAATGTGTAGAAGAAGAAGAAGAATGAGGAGAAGGAGGAGAAGATGGAGGAGATTTTGGGGGTTCATCACCACCTCCTGATTGCTTCTTCTTTCTTTTACTGTCTCCATGATCTTCTTCACGTTTCATGCATTCTTCTCTTTCTTTAAGTAGCATATCCAACACAGCTCTCATCTTCCAGAAAGCTCTTCGAAACTCTTGCTCACCGAGTTCCTCGAGTACCTCCATTCTAGACACAGACATCTTCAAAAAATTTCTTCGCTTCCCAATCTCAAGATTAAATTCCTCAAGCTTTCCTTTGACCTTCTAAATCGTGGATCTTGTTAGCATTCAAAACCACTGCAATAATAGTCACCAAAAGCTCTGATACCACTTGATCTGATTAGGATCTAGACTAATTGCATTTGAATGCTTAATGTTTACAAATCATGAAATCCAAATTACATAAACAAAATTAACACATTAACATGTGAATTAAGCAGAAATACAATTCATGCATACATTACTAAAATTATGCATTAAAACTGAAGGTGAAAAGAATGAAATTGAGAAAGAAGAAGAGAGAGAGAGAGTGCGAACAATTTGATAATGGAGTTCACCACAAACATGACTACATCTCCAGGTCCACTCCAATAAAGTGAGACTGATCCGATCAATCTCCAAAAATAGAATTACAATTGCACCAAGAGCACTTTAGCAGCATAACAATACTCCGACTTACAAAAAGGCTCAAAATAATCTCCTTAGAAAATCTCCCTGTTTCTCTAGTTCACAGCTTCACCACCTAGACTTGATGAGTACCAAACACACTCCTAAACTCCCCTTTTATACATAAAATTTACTGAAATTGGCCTTTAATCAATTCATTTACAAAATATTCCCTATATCCCCTTTACGTGGAAAAATACTTGAAAAATCCTCCCTTATTTACACTAAATCTCTCATAATTTATTTAAGCCCCTTAATTATTTTATTCCTAGGCTATTATTGTTTCTAGGAGGTTACATTTTAATCCTTAAAAGGATTAAAGCGTTGTTTGGTTCTAATTTTAAGGGGATTTGTTTAAATTAAGGCATTCATTTTTTGGGTATTTATCAAAACTGACAAATGCCTTACATATTCCAAAAGCCATTGAATGGCTTATCAGTGGATAAGGGTTTTATTGGGTCGGTGGTTGTGGGTTCAAAACACCGATGGTTGTTTTGTTTCATGAATTTCAAATGGACAAATAACAAAACCAACCATTATTCCACTATATTTAAGTTCCCTAGCCATGCCACAACGGTCGCGCGGGATTTTTGCACAAGAGGGGTCAGGGGATCGAATCCCCTAACTACTTTTTGTTAGCTAATTCGAACTTCAACCATCGGAGAGAGAAGGGCTGACGATGCAGCCATGGCGACGGACCACACCAGGAGGGTGCCACGTGGCGAGTTCCTATAGGCCAAAAATTTTGATGTGTTGCTGATGTTGATGATGATGAGATGCTTACTGTCTATGGATGACACGTGTCGTCACTTGACTGGTTTTGTACAATGCTGACATAGATGCCACGTGTCAAATTCTAGTTAGTCCACTTCCCTGTCTGTATAGTACGGAATGCTGACATCAACATCCGTATGGTCAAAGTCAACCTTCATAGCACGATCTTTGAAAAATGATATCTCATGCATTCAGTGTCGGATTTTTACGAAACGAGCTGCATCAGAAAGCTTAGGATGAGCTCTTCATGATGATTCAAACTTTGAAATATTTTGATGACATCATTTTTTTCACTTCCTAGATGCCTTCTGATGCCAGTTTGACCAAAAGTTTGACTTGCCATAACTTCAGCAAACGGAGTCCTTTTTGCTTTGTTCAAGTTGCACTGGAACCAGGATGTTGAGCTCTTTATGATGATGCTAAAATTTGGAGTATTGGAGACACTTGAATTTTTAGTGAAAATATCCCCCGGATCATCTAGCCAGGTGTTCAACATAAACTTCTTGGACATCACTTTCTTTATATCTTAGCACATCATAATTTTATTCATTTCCAACCTTATCACCTCAAACTCATGAAGGTTCTTTATTCTCAATTTCAACTTGGTTTTCTTTTTATTTTTCAAAGACTTGTGGCTGCTTATTATCATTTTTATCATTCCAAAGTAGAGGATGGGAATTAGTGGTATCTTAAATAATCATGTTATTAGTAGGATTATGCCTTGTAGTCTCCCCTGTTTCCATTTCAAGAACATCAAGGTTTCCTACTTTTGAAGCAAGTGTTCCTTGTATGAATTCTTCTTCTTCAAAATTTTAGGAATAGATCCTGTGTGTAGAATTTCTTCTAGCATTGGTTGTACCATGGGTTTATCTTCAAACTTCTTTTATTTTACTTTTTCCCACATGGAACTACACCTATCCATTTGTTCCTTAATCTTGGCTTCATCAGCCTCAGAAACTTCATCCAAAACTACAAGATTCTTTCCTAGTGTATGTTTTACACTAGCCATATTAAATGAGGGGGAAGTGAATAATGTTGTAGCTCTTTGAGATGCAAACCTTGTTTGTGTACTAGTATTTTCTATTACCCTTTCCTCTTCATCAATAGTAGGTTTAGTCCTAGGTTTTGTTGTGGAAGAAGATGTCACTTTTGGTTTTACTTTTGATTTAACTTTGCCTGACTTGACATCTTTTTCCTTCCCAGCTGGCTTTAGTGAAACTCCTTGGCATGGAGCCTTAGGGGTTCTCTCTTCAATTCATATAATAGAAGCTACCTTACCATCTTTTCTCTTCTTAGTAGGTTCCACACACTCAAACTCATTTTTATTTCTTTATTTCCTTCTTTTATCTTGATAGAATGTGTGTTCAATTCCTTTTTCTCTTAAAACTTTACAAAAATCATTTATCCAAAGTTGAGTATTTAATATAATTGGTGTAGATAATTCCTCAATTGATGTCATTTCTTCACCCTTGTAATTTGGGTCTAGAATAGGTTCATCATACACTTTGTCTTCATTGTAAGCTTTACTCAACATTTCACCATCATCTTTCTCCAGTTGATCTGGAATATCATGAATTGTGAGAATCCATGTAGACTCTAATGACAATCTTTTAGATTTTCTTTTTCTTACTCTATGCTTATCTTCACAATTTAGCCAATAAGCTTCTAAGAGTTGGACATGAGCATGATAACCAACTATGTTCTTGGCAATGTTCCCTTCTGGGCCATAATACATCCTTTGGAGTGGAAAGTATTCCAAATTATATGTTTTCAATTGTTCTTCACACAAATCAACTTTTTTGATTTCACTGCATTTATAATTTCCTATCACAATAGGAAATCTGAAGGAAGCCTTTTTATGAGAATTTCTATAATGATCTGGTGGATATTTTTAGTGAAAATTGAAGTGTCTCATTTAGATCCTATACAGATCATATAAAGAGACTGAGATGATTTGAACTATCTTACCAATTATAATTAAACCATTTTATCTGTAGGGTACCTAGGTAGCATGAAAGGATTTCCATCAAACCCCTTCACTCTATTGTAAGAGAAAGTGGGAAACTAAATATCCTAGCCTCCAATCGGTCTAATGACACTTTGTGCTTCAAAAGATAATATTTTAGCTTTGTCGATTTCCATTGTTCTTACCAACTTCATAGAAAACACATCATTAACTCTTCTATAATTGTCCTTGTATCCATGGATATTAATTTGAGGTAAATGAGCATATATTAAATTGTTTCCTAATTCTCTGCCTAGAGTACCAATCCTTTTCAAACCTTCCTTACTTTCCCTTAAGGCACAAGAATAAATCACATATGATGACACATGGAAATATCTGGTTTTTGGAAATGCCTTTATTTTAAATCACATAGTTTTCCGCTAATAAACTTTCCCCAATGCATTTGTACAGGACTTTCCATCAATTGTATATGATCATAAACATCAATAGTTTAAATTTATTGGCATCTCACAACCCAACTATCCTACTTAGCATAGTTATAACATCTTGAATGTTTAGGTTGAACATAGACCTTATAATTTATTTTTTCTATTTTGAAATCTGCTCTCGACACCATTGTGTATTCATAATTTCTCTATTGCCCTCTTTGGAACTCTAATAGGTTCTTGATTTTTCCTTCATATCAATATGATACATTTGAGTAAATGTAGGAAGCCCAAATGTGTATGCAATTCTTTTATTGGAGATATATGTATAAGTTCTTCTCTTCTTCTCAATGATTCTTTTGTCTAGGTCATAGCCATTTAGACATTTCATGACCAATTCAATGGCATCCATTAATGGAGGAAACCCTCCTACTAAAAGTAACCCACTTGCTATAACATTCCTGGTACACTAAGAAGAATTCTACGAAGCATTTTCTTGTCATGCCCATGTGTGAAATTCAGTACTGAAAGACCACCCAATATGAGTATCAGTAGCTATTGTTCCAATTAGTATAGCCTATGAACTACAAGACTTGAATTCATCTATTGATTTTGCTTCAGAAGTACTCATTTTTTTTATGTGTTTTGGTTCTACTTATGATGACAATCTTTACATAATGTAACCTTGAAACCCTTGGTAGTTGTGTTCTTAGTTTCTCAAAGTTTACCTTTCCTTGCATGCCATAGTAATATTTCCATTCATTTAATGTCCTTTTCATATTTTTAGCATGACGCAAAGTAGAGTGTTATAAAATCAATTGTTTTATTGAAGTGATGCCAAGTACATGAGTAGTTTGCCACCTTCATTAATTACCTGTTACAATGCATTAATTTCTTGAATAAAGGTGTAATCATTATGAATTAGGGTTCAAATTATGAACACCTAGGTTTTTGTGTGGGCTCACTACTAGAGGAGAAAGATGGCGTGAAGATCTTACATGGCACTCTCATGTCACTTTGGTTTTTGTGAGGAAAAATCATTTAAGATACATGATCAATTATGATCATCGGGATTAACAACTTCTGGTACCAAACCTTGGAAAGATTACCGAGGACCGAGACACTTACCTCCAAGCTTTAAACAAAATTGGAACAAAATAAGGACTAGGAACCAAGTTCAAGAGAGATCAAAAGTGGTTTAAAAATTTCATAATAGAACCTCTGGTTTTTGAATTCTGACTAGAGAAAATAAAAAGCAACTATCAAACTCTAATAAAAGAAAGCAGGGCCACTGGGATTAACAACTACTAGGAGATGACTTATCAGGCGTGACTAGGACTAAACAAATATACAACTTCTTTGATGCAACTGTAACAACTATGTTACTCTAGTTTTTTGGTAAACTAATAAAACTTCATGAAAAGATAAAAACAATGAATCCTGGAAAGAACAAGGAACTAAAGAAAACACCAAGAAAATTGTAAAGGAAATTTGCATTTTACCAACCCCGAAACCAATTCTAAAGCAAGTGAAAGTGAGAGGAAAAGAAAAAGACAAAAGGGGTTCCACATTTTTCCAAGGGGAAAAATGGGGTGTGTTGTGAGACTACACAACAAGAAACATATGTGATGGGCTACAAAGGGAGCTATAGGAGATGGATTAATAAAAGGAGAACATGCAGAAGGAATTTGATAGCATCTGATCTCAAGCCTTTGAAAAACTTTAGAAGGCCTAGATAGAGATAGAAAAGGTGAAACAAGAAAAGAAAGATATTGAGTCTATTTTATAGATTCACGATGAAGAGATTAGGAAGCTACACTCTAAACTTACAAACAACCTCTAGGAGAAGAATCAATTAGAGGAAAGCATGAGAGCAAGAGAATCCCAATTTCGACAAGAATTGGCTACAACATAGGGATTCATAATCCTCATGATACTAAAAAAAAAAAATTACTCATTGCAAGAGATTCATAGTTCTAGTTGCTACCTTGAAACCAATCTTACAGTTTCTAAAGGATGCTTAAGAATTGAACATAAAGGTGGGCCCAATAGTCGACCAAATTTTCCACACATTCACCCCCCCAAGCTGAAGAATTAGGGATCTTGGTCTCAAAATTATGTAAAGCAACTGAAGATGTTTTAAGGGATGTTGGAATTCTTGACCAAAGGGGAACTATGAGGAAATCAAATGAATTCATCACCTACCATCAAGTCATGTCAAAACATAAAGCTTTCCAAGCTGTGTTGAGTAATAAGGTCAGTGAGATCAAGGAGGAGTTCAAAGTTCTCCTCCAATCTATATTTCCCGCCCTATTCTCATCAAATGGAGGAGTGTTAACAATTGAGCAAATCGTGGAAGTAATTAGGCTCAAAATATAGGACTCCATAGTGCTTCGAGGTTTGAGCTCATCACCCACTTCCAAGGAAATCGAGAAGGAAATCCTTCCCCTTTATTGACTATATTACCATATCAAATTTTTTTCATCAAGGTGGGGAAGGGTTTCTTTTAAATAATTCCTTGATCTTGATTAAGCATATGAGAATTTACACACCCTCATCTGACCCATTGATGGAGATTGGGAGACCCAACACATTGCCTTCCACAAACTCCAAGAATTACCTGAGATATAGGTTGATGCCTTCACAAGTGAAGGCCCCTTGTGAGTTGCTAGAACTATGGAGAAAATTTTTTCCTTCAAGCATTTTGGTTTCTGACCCTTACTTCCTTTCCGCTTCAAGATGGCTTTATGCTCGAAAGAAAAAGACTACTCTCCCATAAAGGAACACAATATTCCATGTGGTGGGTGTATGACTTTATATATATCATTTTATTTTAGGCCTAAACCAGGACATGTGTCTTCTTGGTGGGGATTTTCTTCAAATCCATTGTAAAAAAAATTGAAATTTCCCACCCACTTACCGCATCATCCATTGTTACGAGCGGGATGTGTCAAGCACAAAGGTATTTTATTTTAAGTGGAGTTTGTAGGATAGCAGGGAAAATTATTTGCTTTTAGGAGTGGACTTTTGGGATAGTATCATCACTCACCATGGTTGATTAGATTGTTCTTATATGATCGATCTAGGATTTGATCATGTTGTGGCAATATATTTTCACAAAATATCTAGAACCATTAATGAGGTAGTTGAGACTTTATGAGAAAATATTGTTGTGATCTAATCAAGCTCTAATATTATATTGCGAGATATCAAATTCAAGCATCTGACAGTAATATAAAAAAAGAGGGTTCTGGAGCTTCTTCAAAAAATATTTTCAAAGAATATATATTCTATTTTAGGGAGTTATATTTTCTCAAAAATAGGAAGGCTTTTATAGAATACTATTTATTCTCTTTAGCATGTTGTATTTGTTCAAAATATCATTAGATTGGCATCCGACCTTTATTTTTAGTTAATACATTATAATAATTTGATCTATTGGGGAGAAATCTTTGGGATTGTGCATTTCATGGCCCTTTTCATGTTTATTTTTCATATTTCATTTACGGGTATGTGCAGGATCATGATGGGCCAAAAAGTGGCAATATGATGGGTATGTGGCTAACAACTTTTTTTTACCCAAAATTGATGAAACAAAAAGGGTTTTTAAAGGAGATTCTTAGATTTTCACCAATATAAATTATGCTTTACTTTGAATTTAATAAGTAATTATTATTCATTTTCTATTTCAATTACGACTAAAGTCCTAATTGATAGGTTGATTGAAAAACATCTATAACTTTCAACGTATCATATTTTTGAATCCAAAACATGTGTCACATTCTATGCTTCACATAATATAGTATTTAAAAATAATAATTGAATTTCATGAAATTTTGACCAAGTTAAGGTGGTTAGACATACGAGTTTTATATTTTTAAAAATTTGTAATAAAAAATCATAATTAATTATTTACTTGGAATAAAATTACAAAAAAATATGTATCACATCGGCCATGAGTCCTCTACTTATATCTAAAATATTATAAAAATATTATCATTTTATTGTGGTTAGGGTGGTCAGACAGACACCTACTTTTTTTTCCCCGAAATTTAACTACTAATGCATTGAAATTTGAAATTTTCACCAAATATTTAAAAAAAAAAAAAAAACCTAGTAGTTTAAAAACTACATTCAATTTGCTACAAATTCTATTCTTACATATTTTTGAAAAAATATAGATAAGTTATTCAATTTTTTACGTCAAGTTGCCTAACTCTGACTTTTCTGAATTTTTTGCCATTGAAGGGCCTATTTTTTCCATGATGATCCTGCACATACCCTTATGTTGAGAACATTGTGTTAAAGTCTTGCATTGATATTTCAAATAATTATTTTACATGTTGTTAGCTTCTATGTTTTATGCTATCGTTCAAAAATTGGATCATGTCCATTATACTCTTTCATTTTCTATAAATGATATGCCATTTTTCATATTATGTTGTAAAGAAGGAAGGATTCTATAAATATATAAGTATTCCTGTTGATATTTAGGATTTATTATTCATGTTGGACCTTAATGGATGCTTCCTATGGGGAGATTTCAAAGACTACACTGTTCTTTCTCTAGCCTTTTTTTCTCATTCTCTTCCCAACAATGAAGGGTCTATGGAATTTTTTGTCTATCTCATAAGTTATAAGAGATAGTTAAAGTTTGAAATGTTGTAAAATATTTGGTGCATCACCATCTTTATGATTTATTTGCATTTCTCTCTTCCCATTTTTCCACAAACAAAGAAGAACCAACTTTATTTAAAAATCTTGAAGGTCATTTAGTGAAGCACAATTTGGTCCCCCACTCGTTGAACTTCCCTTAAGGTTGTTTAGAGAGGCACAAGCTTTAATGATCAACTAGTTCAATAGTAGTAAAATTTATATTCTTATTTCCCATTTGTTTTATGATCATTTTAATAAAATGACTTCATAAATTCAAAAATGAGACAATCTTCTCAATATTTGGGATCCTTATCTTATGGTCTTTCTCACCTATTTGCATGTATTTGTGCACATGTATACCCCATCTCATCCATCTAAACACACATTTTACATAGTTTTTAATTTTCATTTAGATTTTTGCAACTTTATTTATTCACCTACATCTAGTCTTGTGTATAGATAGTCATCACTACTAAGGTTTCTAGATTGACATTTTTAATTTCACCTCTTCTTTATAGATCTAGTCTTCGGGTGATCCCATAATATTGGTTTACAATTTCTGGCCAAACTGGACATTGAACTGATTTTTTCTAACTAAATCTTCACTTTCAGGAACTTATAGCAGTTACACCGTGAGGAATTTGAAGATGATGAAAACTAGTGATTTGTGAGATTTTGTCTATAGATTATTTTTTTTTCAAAAATTTTGGAATTAGATTGTACTTATTTTTCCATCTCCTTTGAAAACTAGTTTTTTTAGTAAACACCATTTTTAAGGAGTGACGCTCATCATAACACATAATTTTTTTTCCATGAAGGATAAAATACTATTTTTTTCAAATTTAGATGTGTAACTAGAGTATCTAGTGCTCCAATTGGTTTCATAGTGTTTTATTGAATATTTTTTCATTAATCAAGTTTTGAAGTCAAACCAATTACAATTTAGACATAGGCAGATTGTATAACACAACTTTTTTTGTATGTATCAAAATTCAAATTTTTTTATTGGATGAAGGACTTCAAGATCTGGTGCACTCATAATTTTCAAAAAAAATTATAATCTTCTATTTTTCCACATGTGCAAAACAAAGAGCTTGATTTTCTATGAATAACCTACATTCACAAGAAATAAAAATATATATAATAATAAAATCAAATTTATTTAAAATTATAGTTTTTGGGAAGCTTATAATAAGGACTACATATTTACAAAAAGTAAATTTTAAATGAATTCATTTGATCCCCCAAAAGGTAAATCAAACGTGGTTTTTTATCAACATTTTGATAGGTGTAAAGGAGACTCTATTATATGTATGGTTTAAAACTAGTAGGGTTCTATCCAAGGGGTTTTTATCTAAGTTAGTTTGATCAAAAAATCTTCAATTGCAATGCTTTAAATGAAACTTTTTAAGGCTTAAATTATTATATTTTCTAAAAATATGTTATTTCAACAAAAATTAGAATCTCCCAAAAATTGTAAACCAACTTTGTGGGATCACTCCTTCCTTTTTGATCTCTCTACTTAATTAATACATCATCAATTTCAATCTTGGTACCTATTTACATATCCTATCTTTTATCCACCCTATCCATCTCCTTTTTACATTAGTATTTATATAGTTTACATTTATTTTCAAACTTGATGTGTCATAAAATATTATTGAGTTATTAAGGCTAGGAATAATTTACATTGTATCATCATTGAACTTGTACAAGTCAATTTGGAAGGATTCTAATTTATAAATATACATTAGTTATATTTTAAATTAGTGTGTATAAACACTAATTTATAATCAAAATTAAAAACAAAATTTATTAAATAAATAAATAATAGTTATCCCAAATAAATTATAAAAAAGTGTTAACATTCATAAATATGTCATTTTAGGAATAGATCCTCTAGAATCTTGATGCATCATATATTTTTTTTAAATAAGATTTAAGCTCAATTTCTTAAATATTATTTTAATTTTTATAATATTTATTTTTAGTTATAATCTCTTAATAAATGTACAAACATATTTGTGTGCACAATGGGAGGTCTACTAGCTTTTGGGAAGACTCTTGGCAGGGTTACCCTACCTTAGATAATGATCTAAATCTAGAACAAACTAAGGTTATCCTTACTCATGATTGGTGTATTAAGGTGAGCGAGTATATGGTTGAGAGAAGGGTGGATGGTTAGTCTGGATGGTTCTGGAAGGATATTGGGACAACTAACTAACCGCTAAAGAAGCTAGGTGATTGAATCTCGCTCTAGAAAATAGAAGTGTCCACATAAGAGATGGTGTAGATAGATTAGTTTGGGCTAGATCACCTACTAGGTAGTTTAATGCAAATGAAGGGTACACTTCTTCAGTGATGGAGGAAGGAAAATCTAAACTACCTTTACATCTTTTTTCGAGTAAACAATGTTTTCCTAAGGTAGGAAAATTTTCTTGTGCAATAATGCAAAATGGGGTTTTAATAGTTGATAATTTGAGGAAGATGGTATATGTAGCCCCTCCAAGTGTGCACTATGCATGAAAGATGAGGAAAATCCAAATCACTTATTCGTAAGTTGTCCCTTTCCTAGGAATGTTGGAATTGGTTAAGTGTGTTGGTGTTTTTTTCCAATAGAACCTTGAAATCCTCTAAAGGGTAGTCAACCCTTATGCTCAAGAATCTTCAAAGTTAGTGGCCAACAAATGAGTTAGGACTCTAGGGCCCTTACTCCTACTATTTAGGCTATATTAAACCTAATATGGTATTCCTTTTCATGTTAATGTGATTTTTTATTTAAACAAGAACACTTTTGCACATAGATAAATTCCTATGAAGTGCAAATAAACAACATTCATTAAATATTTGGTTGAACTTTGAACACATTGCAATCTATTGCAAGGAATGGGATGGTACTTAATGTTGATAGATTGTAATTGGAAGTTTTAAACTTATATTTTATCCTCATTTCAAGCCTTAGTTCAGGTGTATTACTAACTCATTAATTAAGATAACCTAATGAAGAAGCCAGTGCCTCATCCATTGGGATACATGACTCACATTTGCAATAACTAGAAATACAATAGCATTTTAACTTAGAAATTGATTGGCTATTGTTAAATACTAATTTACAATGTAACAACTGACTGTATCTAAGGAATAACTACTTATCAAATCCTACGTTCTTTCCTCCCAGAACTATAAACTTAGTTAAGTATATTAATCAATTCTTTGAATTGAAGTAGAAGTAAATCCACACATTCAATTGAAACAACTGAAGATAAACAAAAAAATCATTAATGATTTTTATTCATAGTCTTAAGGAAATTACATGAAAGAATATATGCATTAGAAATAGTATTTCTTATATTACTAAGGCCATTATAAAACTATTTAAGACCATTACATACATGAATCAGACTAGGTAGACTTCCATTCCAGTTTACCCATTAGTTCATCTATTTGTAGTCTACTCTTTCTTGAGCTTCGCTTTTCACCTAGACCCTTTTAAAACTCAAAAACTCAAACCTCCTACAATCAGCCTTGAAATCCATTTTATAGAACAAGGGAGCAACAAGCACTAGGCTGAATTACAATAAAATTTAATTTGCATTTCAAAATTAATTTCCTCTAAATTTGAGATACTTCCCAAATAGCTACATTTAATCATTTTATAACATGGGAAGGAAAAAGACAAAAATTTCCATGTAGTTAGTTGAAGCAATCTGGCCAACCTTCCACATCATTGTCACAACATCAAAAATTGCACATCCAAATCAAAGCAAGAAAGGTCACCATCAACACCAATGGTGCAAAATAACAGATTGGCCTAAAGGAACCGAGTCAATACAAAGGACCAGAAAACCAAGCACCAGCTCAAAAAGAAAATGAGGTGCTACCTTGCTTTGTCAGTAGTAGAGTAAGTATGCTTGCTTGGTGTCCTTATTGAAATTGGAGTAGCTACCACCTCTTCCTCATCAGAATCATTGTAAGGTACTAGGGAAAGAAGGTAATGACCATATTTAGAGTCAGTTTTTCCTCCATTTCTTGAAGAGTTGTCAGAAACCTCAATGGGAGCATTAGGCCTCCCTAAAAAAGCCTTAGGAAACTTACTCTTCTTCTTCACTTTCTTCTTAGTATCAACTAGTTTCTCCCCTATAAACTTCACCAATTCATCTAAAATGGTCCTATTCCTCAAATTGTAGGTACTCTAGAAAATAGTCTTCTTTCTCTTCTCACAGACACTTATCTTACCCTTTGGTTTTTTAGGAATCCCTAATATTCTAGGTTTAACCTCAAGAATATCTTCATGAGGTTCTTGTATGCCAAGCCTTCTAGACCTTCTAACTAACATGACTAAATTACTCAATTCACTCATCTTATATAAAAAAAGAATAAACTAGCAAACCACCTCATAAAAACACTATCCTATACCCTCAAAATTCCTTTGCAAGAGAGAAAACATGAACCAACCCAACACAAATCAACACAGAAGACAATTGCGAGCTATAAAACCAATACAACCCTAGGGAACTAAAACATGATAGCTAAACCATGCATACTTTCAGAATGAGGCACATATGCACACTTACATACACAAGGAGACCATATTATTGCTTTTGTGACTATTTTCTCAACACTCACATGTTACTCCAATACTACAACAATTATTTCAGAACTTGATAATTACAAATGGTGAGATGAGCTACAACAAATCCTCATTGAGTAGAGCTATTAGAGTGTGTAACAATTAATGACCATCCATGCTTCTGCAAGGGAACATATAATCAATTTATCTATGCTTAATTGTGATCATCAATCATTTTGGATTTAAAACTTAATCAATGAAGCTCTTTATAGATCGCCACCGAAATTTTCATCCATACTTGGAAACAACAATGATATCCTAAAAAAGTTGCCACATAGTTACCCACATCTTAAAGCCATATTGTTTGCAACTTTCCAATGATGAGAAATTCCCCGTGAGGCCTTCAGATAACCCAAGCCATTGCTTGTGGCCATAATGAATTTGAAGTTGAAGATGTCTTTAGCAATGGGAAAATCCAATTATGGGATAAAATCTTGACACATGGCCACTATAACGTTTCCTTCCACTTACCTCTATCACTCATCACTAAGACTATAAAAGATCTTGGAACATTTCTATGATGGCGCGATGCAACACACCACAAAACTCATCGCTTGTCACTAAAGTGAGACCAAAGGTTTGGAAGACTTTAGTGATGGGCAGTGCAAAGGGAAAGCAAGGTCCGTCACTTTTCACCAAAATGAACCCACTGGTAAAGATAACTTTAGCAATAGATGACCACTTTAGTGAATGAAGATTTCCGCATGCAAATAAGATGTTTTGAAAAGGGGCCATATGAGGTCAACAACACTCAAACCCTTAGGAATAAAAACCATAAAATGTAAGTCCCTCATCATGAAAATATTTTCCACCCAACTATAGGAAACATTAAAGTGATGGACTGAAAAAGGGTAATTGATGAACCTAGACCAAGGGGCCAGTAAAAGATACAATTCAAATGGCTCGTCATAACACTAATGACCAAATTTTGGGTATGACAGGTCAATGGAGAAACAAAATTCCTAAGGGTTTGTGACTCATAAAATTTGAAACAAGGAATTCTCAATCAAAACCATAAACCTTACCCTTGGGCACAGAGGAAATAATTCATGACAAAGCAAGGAGCCAGCTCAAAGTTCTCAAGAAAATCTTGAAGCTCTACCAGTGGCTCAAGCTTGGGGACGCATACCCCTAGTAGGTATGGCAAGAATTCAGATCTCATGCTGAAGCAGACCAACTTAGGAAAAAAAACCAAGGAGCTCTCCAAGACAAGTAAAGAAAATACAACAAAAAGGAAATTCACTAGATCTATATAGAATATTTATGAAATTCACAATAAACTTCTTTTGAACTTTAGAAGCCTCCTCGATTTTGTAGGCTTCAATCTTCAAATTGGAGGCCCTAAAACTTAAAACCAAATCTTACCTCTATCAAATACATTATTTCCTACTATCTAAAATGAATCAACCATTCTGCCAAGAATTTCCCAACAATCAATTCTATGATGGTTCACACAGTTAGGCTTGCATGTCATGTTTCCAAAGCTACCCTCATCCTTATAAAATGTGCCTGACTAAAATATACACACAAACAACATATGGAACCCATGCATTCTGTCATGTATATAATAAATCTTCTCATTATCCTACTTTAATGAAATTTTGTCTGAGCGAATTGAAAAAGTGAAAAATTCATAGTCCACTTGATCATTCAAAAGATAAGTTATGACATTATGTTCAATTTGTAGATAAACTAAAAAATTTCATAAGCAATATGTTGTGCAATATGCAAATGACCCCTAGTTGCATCAAAAAGAAAAAATGCATATTCAAGAGCCTCCCTAAATTGGGTAAATTAGAACATAAGCAAATTTTTTGGCATGCATTTCGGTTCAGGTATATCTAAACACACTTTTGTATCATGGAAATGGAGATCATATGCATCATCAACATCCAAGAAATGATTGAATGCATTCATCTCAGGTTCAATGACATATTCTGATTTATTATTTGCATTATCATTCAACTCAATGAAAATTACTTCAAAAGTAGGTTCAAGCAATTCATCACCAACAGGATTAGTAAAGAAACATTCATGTGCCTTAGTAACTTCATGTGTAATTGTAGTTAGTAGGTGTGCTAACTCAAATGTGGAAGACTTGTTGCCATCTGGGACTTGTTCATTTACAATAGAACATGAATCTTCATTCTCTTTCACGTAAATTATTTTCCCATTAGATGAAAACATTTCCATGTTCACACTGGATATGTGCAGGATCATGATGGGCCAAAAAGTGGCAATATGATGGGTATTGTGGCTGATGACTTTTTTCTTACCCAAAATTGATGAAATGAAAAGGGTTTTTAAAATATATTCTTAGCTTTCCACCAATATAGATTATGCTTTACTTTGAATTTAATAAGTAATTATTATTTATTTTCCATTCAAATTATGACTGAAGTCCTGATTGATAGACTGATTGAAAAACATCTATATTTTTCAAACGGTATTACATTTTTTGAATCCAAAAAATTCATCACATTCTATGCTTTGCATACTATAGGATTAAAAAAAAATTCATGAAGTTTTGACCAAATTAAGGTGGTCGACATACGAGTTTTTATATTTTTTAAAATTTTTAATAAAAAATTCATAATTAATTATTTACTTGGAAAAAATTACAAAAAATATGCATCACATCGGGACATGAGTCCTCTACTTATATCTAAAATCTTATAAAAAATTATCATTTTATTGTGGTTAGGGTGGTCCAGGACACCTACTTCTTATTTTTTCCCTAAAATTTAAGTACTACTACATTGAAATTTCAAATTTTCACCAAATAGATTTCTTTTAAAAAAAACCTAGTAGTTTAGAAACTACATTCATTTTTCTACAGATTTTATTCTTACATATTTTTGAAATAATATATATAACTTATTCAAATTTTTACATCAAGTTTCCTAACTCTATTTTTTCTTTTTTTTTGCCACTTAAGGGCCTATTTTTTCCATGATGATCCTGCACATACCCCACTGTAAACATAAGGAACATCAACAAAGAAGTAATTGTACTCAATTTGACACTCACTAACATGAGATCTGCCATTATTTTAACTTCTTGGTTGCTTTACACATGGATCAATAAGTTTTCCAATATCAACATAGTCTGAAACTTTGTTATCATATGAATCAAAATTCTCTTCAATATTATCAATGGGTAATAATATTGATTCAAGATCCATATGCTTGTCACAATATACAAATTGATCATTCCAAAATTAACCACTTCTATCTTTAGCATGCACATCATCATCCTCTTCATCTATCACAAAAAATTCCATCTCTACTTCATATAAACAATCATGAGCGGTAGGGCCATAAGCACATTCATCATATCTAGCATTGTGCTCAAGATCAACATACTGAACACACACACTTTTATCTTCGAAGTCCTCATCACTCACATAATTAATATGCTCTATTGAAAACAAACCTAAACTACATTCTAGGTACTCATCACATGTAATTTGTTTCTTCACTTATGGACAAGTGAATCCATCATTTATATCATCACTTCGTTCATGGGAAAAATATTCTTCTAGATCATCCTCTAAAGAGTAGTTACAATCCTCAAAGAAGCAATCAAAAACCTCAATCTCATCATGGTTTTCATCACAAGAAAATTCATCACCACATAAACCATGGTCAAAATCTCTAGAATAAATGCTTAAGGTTTCACTTTCAAGAGATCATGATCACTGATTTGCAATGATTAAAACCTAACATGGAATGACATCTTGCATCTCTTTTACTTCTTCATCACCTAAGATATTACAAGAGAATTTTTCATACATATTTATTGTATCATCATCCCATGTATCCTTTTCTCCATTACTATTGTGTTGATCTGCATATGCATTTTTTGTGAATTGATTACAATCATTACCTTCATCCATACAACAAGATGAATGTTCATCTTATGATGTATTCTTTTCACTTGTTTGCATTGTTACTCATTTTTTCTCAATAGGACATCTGCTATCTTCATTGTGAGAACCCACATTTTGTGCATACACACACCTGGCTACCTCTACAATATTTATCCATTTAGGTACTTGGTCAAAGCTATGTGGTTTCAATTCCTTTGGAAAAGTACTCATCCCTAACTCATAAATTTCACAAAATAGATCAATGCATATTGAATCCTCCTATCTGAATTTTTTTGGAACCTCCAAGAAGGAATCCAAAAACCTTAGAAAAAATCCATATGGTGATTCTCCCTTATTTATTTTTATTTCATACAATCCTTGAACGAAATACTTTTGATCAACATTGCTAAAATTTTGTTGATGCTCAACTTGAAGCTCATTATGATCTACAGATTGTAATAATGGAGAAATCATAATGGAAAATAATTATCATCTTGACAATCATTTCTTCTATTTAATCCATGAATTTCATTTACATGGAGTATGCTAGGACAACCAACACTTGCAACCATATACCCTTTCATCATGGAATATTTCAGGTTGTTCTCAATATCCATGGGAATTTGATATGTTTGATGTAATGTTGCAGGCTCTTTATCTCTTAATAGATAGCTCATCTTATTGTCAAATGCACCAAAATACATAACCAAACATTCAACATCATTTGGTCACATATTTTTAGGAATATGCCTTATTTCCTTTGCAAACCTAAGATTGAAAGTGGGAACCAACTCATCTTCATTTCTATGGATTTCCATAAATTTTTTTCTTACCACATTTGGATTTACCCTTTCACCAATTTTTTCTACAAAGGCCATCATAAATTGATTCCATGAAGCTATAGAACATGCCGGTAAATATGAGAACCAATCTCTAGCATCTTCCTTCAAAGACTGGACAAAAAGCTTCATGACTACATCCTCATGATTTATTTCATAATCACCCATCACATCCATGGATGTTTGCAAATGCTTAGAGGTTGATTTTTAACTCTGTCTTGGGGTGATCCCATAATAGTGGTTTACAATTTTTGGCCAAACTGGACACTAAAATTATTATTTTTAACTAAATCTTCACATTCGGGCACCTATAGCGGCTAAACTGTAAGGAATTTGAAGATGGTGCAAACTAGAGTCTCATCAAATTTTGTCTGTAGATTCTAAAAATATATTTTTAAAAATTTTTGGAATCAAATTGCACTTTTTTCCATCTCCCACGAAAATTGATTTTTTTTCAGAAAACAACATTTTAAAAATGACGCACCGATAACGCATAACTTTTTTCCATGAAGGATAAAATTCTAATTATTTCAAATTTAGATTTGTAACTCTAATATCTAGTTCTTCCACTTGGTTAGATAGTTTTTATTGAATATTTTTTCCTTAATCAAGTTTCAAAGTCAAATGAATTACAATTCGAAACAATGCAATATAATGTAACTTTTCTTGTATATGTCAAAATTTTATTTTTTTTTAGTTGGATCAAGGACTTCAATATCTGGTGCACTCATATTTTTCAATTTTTTTTTTGATAATCTTCTATTTTTCCACATTTGAAGAACAAAGAAATTCATTTTCGATGAAAAACCTATGTTTAATAAAACTTAAAAAACAAATACATAACAAAACCAAAACATATTAAAATTATATTCATTGGATAGCTTGTTCTGAGGAATACCATAATCATTTGAAATAAATTTTAAATGAATTCATTTTATCCCCAAGCTAAATCAAAAGTGATTTTTATTAGCATTTTGATAGGTGTAAAAGAGACATTTATATGTATGGTTTAAAACTAGCGAGGTTCTATCCAAGGGGGTTTGATCTAAGGTGATTTGATCAAACCCTCTTTAGTTGGAATCCTTAAAATGGAACTTTTAAGGCTTAAATCATTATATTTTCTAAAAATATGTGATTTTAGCTAAAATTCGTTCCTCTCAGGAATTGTAAACCACTATTATGACAGCACCCCTTGGGAATTTGGGAAAAGATTTCCTAACATTTTTAGGGATTAGGTTTGGAAAACCTTTAATACTACTAAAATCCAATGGCATATACCTTTCAATAAATAAATTCCTTTGAGGGCTTGATAAAAAAAAAAATCTCTAAATATATTCACTTTCTATCTCAGTGGGAAACCCTCTTGTATCCATATCCAATCATGATTCTAAAAGTTAAATCAATCATTCATGTCGTAAAGCTTTCTCAAAGGCATAATTTAGAAATAAACATACTTCCTTGAACCATTACAAATATTTCACATTACACATTAGAAGTATGAAAATGACCACTACCATTCCTTTTCTTAATGCTATTTCATTTAGTAGGGAACCATTTATCATATCAAGTCTTGAAGATTTCTCATAAACTACTTTCAAATATAATAATGATTTCCTTAGATTTATGAGAATACCTTAATACTTGGAGTAGCTATTAACCTTTCTTCCTAGCTGTAATTTCTACAAGTCGGGAAATTTTCTTCACATCTTCATAGGTTCTTTAGATAGATTCACCATGTCTTTTCATAGAGGACTGCATTTCATGTAGTATGAAGTTCAATGAATGATAAATCATGTTCTAGGTCTTCTCCGATAGCGGAGTCACATATACATACTTTGAACCTGGCTACAACTAAAAAATCTCTAGGTTCAAAACTTTTCAGCATTGGAACAAGATGTTCAGATCCACCAAATTCTTGACTCTGTGATATTATTGTCTGCAACTAGAGATACAAAATTCTCCCCAATGCAGTCATAAATTTTGTTGGTGTTTTTCCCAACAAAACCTTGAAATCCTCTAAAGGGTATCCAAACCTTATGCTCAAGAATCTTCAAATTTAGTTGCCAACAAATGAGTTAGGACTCTGGCACCCTTAATCCTACTCTTTAGGCTCTATGAAACCTAGGAGGATATTCCATTTTGTGTTCATGTTATTTTTTATTTAAACAAGAACACGTTTGCACATAGATAAATTCCTATAAAGTGGAAATAAACGACATTCATTAGAGATTTGGTTGACCTTTGAACAAATTATAGTCTACTGCAAGGAATGGGATGGTACTTCAGGTTGATACATTGTAATTATAAGTTTTAAATTGATTTTGTATCCTCATTTCAAGCCTTAGGTCAGGTGTATAACTAACTCACTACTTAAGATAACCTAATGAAGAGGCCAGTGCTTCATCTATTGGGATACTAGAGTCACATTTGTAATAACCAAAAATACAATAGAATTTTAACTCACATATTGATGGGCCATTGTTATACTACATAGTAGCATAACAACTCACTATATCTAAGACATAACTACTTATCAAATCCTACATTCTTTCCTCCTAGACCTATAAACTTTGTGGAGCATTTTAGTCAATTCTTTGAATTGAAGTAGAAGTAAATTCACACATACAATTGAAACAATTGGAAATAAACAAAAATATCATTAATCATTTTCATTCATAGTTTAAAGGAAATTACATGGGAGAGTATATGCATTAGAACTAGTATTTCTTATATTACTAAGGCCATTATAAAACTATTTAAGACCATTATATACATGAACCAAACCCTAGACTTCCATTTTGGTTTACCCATTAGTTCATCTATTTATATTTTTCTCTTTCCTAAGATTCAATTTTCACCTAGAACCTTTTAAAACTCAAAACTCAAACCTCTTGTAATTAGCCTTGGAATCCCTTTTATAGAACAAGGGAGCAACAAGCATCAAGTTGAATTACAATTACAATTAATTTACATTTCAAAATTAATTTCCTCTAAACTCGAGATACTTCTCGTACAGTTACATTTAATCATTTTCTAACACGGGAAGGAAAAAGACAAAAAATTCCATGTAGTTAGTCGAAGCAATCCGGCCAGCCTTCCAAACGGTGTTTTTGTTGCAACATCAAAACTTGCACATTCACATCAAACCTAGAAAGGTCACCATAAATACCAATGACACAAATTAATAGATCAACTAAAAGGAACTGAGTTAGTACAAAGGAGCAAAAAACTAAGCACCAACTCAGAAAGAAAATGAGGTGCTACGTTGCTTTGTCAGTAGTAGAGTATGTCTACTTGGTGCCCTAATTGAAATTGGAGTAGCTACCACCTCTTCCTCATCAAAATCATCGTAAGGTACTAGGGAAAGAAAATAATGACCATATTCAGAGTCAGTTTTTCCTCCATCACTTGAAGAGCTACCTGAAACCTCAATTGGAGCATTGTGCCTCTTCAAAAAAGCCTTGGGACATGTACTCTTCTTCTTCACTTTCTTCTTAGGCTAGACCAATTTCTCCCCTATAAACTTGACCAATTCTTTTGAAATGGTCCTATTCCTCAAATTGTAGGTACTCTAGACAATAGTCTTCTTGTTGTTCCCACAAACACTTCTCTTACCCTTTAGTGCTATAGGAATCTCCAATATGCCAGGTTTAACCTCATAAACATCTTCATGAGGTTCCTACATGCTAAGCCTTCTAGACCTTCTAACCAGCATGACTAACTTACTTAGTTCACTCATCTTATACAAAAAAAGCACATACTAGCAAACCACCCTAGAAAACACCAGCCTATACCCTCAAAATTCCTTTGCAAGAGAGAAAACCTAAACCAACCCAACACAAATCAACATAGAAGACAATCGAGAGCTATACAACCAATACCACCCTAGGGAACTAAAACACAATAGCTAAACCTGGCATACTTTGAGAATGAAGCACATATGCACACTTACATACCCAGGGAAACCATACTACTGCTTCTATGATTATTTTATCGACACTCGCACATCACTCGTCTAGTACTACAATAATTATTTTGGCACTTGATAATTGCAAATGGTGAGACAAATTGTAGGAAATCCTCATTAAGTAGAGCTATTAGAGCAAGTAACAATTAATGACCATCCAAGCTCACGCGAGCGAATAGATAATCAATCACTCCATGCTTAATCTTGACCGTTGATCATTTTAGATTTAAAACTTAATCAATGAAAATCTTTAAAGCTCACCACTTTCCTTTTCATCCATACTTGGAAATAGCGATGATATCCTGAAAATTTGCTACATAGTTATCTACATCTCAACCATATCGTTTACAACTTGTTGGTTGTAATAGAAGTTCCCTCATATCACCTCTAAACTTCAATGACAAGTAGTAGTGCTCCATTGAAGGGAAAATTCTCAAATATACACCCTATCACTAGTCGTAGAAGAATGGTTGAACTCATTAAGTGTTTTGTTGATGAAAACATTTAGGCAAGGCCTTTGAATAACCTAAGCCATCACTTGTTTCCATAATGAATTTGAAGTTGAAGATGTCTTCAATGATGGGATAAAATCTTGACACATGGCCAATATACCATTTCCTTCCACTCACCTCTATCGCTCATCGTTGAAACTATAAAATATCTTGAAACATTTTGGCGATGGCACGATGCAACACACCACAACACTCATTACTTGTCGCTAAAGTGAGACTAAATGTTTGGAAGAATTTAGTGATGGGAAATGCAAAGGGAAACTAGGGTCCATTTCTTGTTGTCGAAATGAACCTGTTGAGAAAGATAACTGCAGTGATGGATGACCACTTTAGCGAATGAATATTTCCACACACAAATAAGATGTTTTGAAAATATTCCATATGAGTCGATAGGACTCAAATCCTTAGGAATAAAAAAAATAAGACCTAAGTCCCTCATCATCAAAATATTTTCTACTTCACTATAGGAAACATTAAATCAATGGACTTAAAAAGGGTAACCAATGAACCCAGACCAAGGGGCCGGTAAAAGATACAATTCGGATTGCTCAAGTTGTAACTTTGATCACCGGGAACTGGGTATGATAGGTCAATGGAGAAAGAAAATTCCCAATGGTTTGAGACACATAAAATTTGAAACAAGGACTTCTCACTCAAAACCCTAAACCTTAAACCTTATTGTTGGACATAGAGACAATAATCCATGACAAAGCAAGGAGCCAACTCAAAATTCTCAAAAAAAAATTGAAGCTCTACCAATGTGCTCGACTAGGGGGTATGTGCAGGATCATCATGGAAAAAACAAGCCCTTAAGTGGCAAGAAATTCAGAAAAAATAGAGTTAGGAAACTTAAAGTTAAATTTTTCATAATTTATCTATATTATTTCAAAAATATGTAACAATAGAATCTGGAGAAAATTGAAAGTAGTTTATAAACTACTAGGTTTTTTTTTTTCAAATCTATTTGGTGAAAATTTGAAATTTCAATGCAGTAGTACTTAAATTTCAGGGAAAAAATAAGAAGTGTTTGTCTAACCACCCTAACCACAATAAAATGATAATATTTTTGATAATCTTTTATATATAACTAGACGACTCGTGTTTTGGATGTGATGCATATTTTTTTGTAATTTTTTTCCAAGTAAATAATTAATTATGAATTTTTTATTACTATTTTTTAAAAATATAAAAACTCATATGTCTAACCACCTTAACTTGGTGAAAACTTCATGAAATTCATTTTTTCTTCTTTTAATCCTATAGTATGTGAAGCATAGAATGTGACACATGTTTCAGTTCGAAAAAATGTGATACCATTTGAAAGTTATATATGTTTTTCAATGAACCTATCAATAAGGAACTTAGTCGTAATTCAAATAGAAAATGAATAATAATTACTTTTTAAATTCAAAGTAAAGCATAATTTATATTGGTGGAAAGATGAGAATCTCCTTTAAAAACCCTTTTCGTTTCATCAATTTTGGGTTAAAAAAAAGTCATCAGCCACATACCCTACATATACCCATTATATTGCCACTTTTTGGCCCATCATGATCCTGCATATACCTTGGGATGGAAGGGGGCCCTTCAAAATGACATCCTTTCTCTCTTCTCATCATTTCCAATTCTAAAGAAGAGATCATCATATAATGATCTTTGGTTAATCTTCCCAACAATTGTAATATGTGATATTTGGAAGGAAAGGAATAGAATGGTGTTTCAAGATGTGGGAAGGGAATTATTTTCCTTCATCAATAAGGTAGAATTTGTATTAGTGGAGGTTATGAATTATTTCTTAGCTAAGAAAAATCTAGAAAGTGTGTCCTTTTCTATTTGGGATGTGCTAATGAGAAGGACCTAGTATGACTTGTCTATCCCAAATCTTAGAGCTTGGGATATGAGGGATTCAAAAGGTAAGAGGGAATTAGTGGTGTGGTCCCCCCAACCATTGGGTGGCATAAACTACATTTTTATGAGGGATTCGCAAGGGAATCCTATGGTCTTAGGAACAATGTGAATAATTAGAAATTAGAATGGTGTCGTGATTACTGAATTGTCTCAACCACTCAAGGAAGGTACTAACATGAAGACTGAATTGATGGACTTGATATTTGGTTTGCATATTTGCAAGGAATTGAAGCTAGAAAAAGTTGTGTTGAGGGTAATTCCTCTTCCATTATCCATATAATGAAAATGGGTAGATTTTCTAATTAGAAGTTGTAGCCTTTCATCAAGTGGGTTACCTAGATAACTCCTTTACAAACTTTTCTATCTAGAATGTATATCGGGAGGTGAACTTTGAAGTAGATAGTTTAGCTGAAGTTGATGCAAATCAGGTCAAGGTTGTATCTCCTTCTTATGTTGAAGGAATTTTTTTAATTTAAACAAAAATAAAATTAGAAAAATGGTGGCAATGTCCCACTTCAAAACATGGGGTTTTTTCATCCTAGTGATTCATCCTTGAGCATCAAATTACATTAAATGCCTTATGAGATGATGCATTTATCAATTTTCAATTTGGTACTTTGCAGATTTTTCACATGGTGGTTTAGGCTCATCATGGGTGTAACTTGCAGAGTTTATACTTGTGATGGAAATTTCATTAATGGCAGCATGCTTTATGGGTATCAAATTTTCTTGTGGGTTGGTATTTGTAGTTGTTTTGGGGTATCTTTGGAATTTCATTGTGGTAGAACTATGAGGAGTTGGTGTTGTCATTGATGTCAACAATTTTGTGTTTTCATTGATGTTTGTAGTGGATTGAGATGTTTGCAAGAGTGTAGTTGATGCTTTGATTAGTTTCATTATGTTTTCATCAGTAAAGCTACTGGTGTCAACCTCTAATTTTTCTTTAATAATATTTTTTCTATGGATTTGGAAGTGCTGAAAATTATTAGGATGTGTCTCTAGTGCTTGGTTTCTAAGTAATTTTGAGAAAAATTGATAAAAAGAGGAAACAATGTGTTTCAATGGTATTCTAGGTGACAGAGTTGTGCTCTTGTTTTTCTCCACATTTATTCTAGGTTGAAGATATGTTAGTTTAGTTTAGATATTTTGATTAGAGGTGTTTAGATATTCTATATCTAGAATTTAGGCTTCTCAATAGATGTGTAGAGAAATATATGTTCACTAGTGTGTGAATTGGGTTTGCAATGATGTCTGGGAGAAATGTATTTGCTCCACATTTCTCTGCGACTTGATGTTTGGTATTGTGAATTTGGGAATTTTTTGATATTGTTTATATCTTTCATAATTCAAGAGTGTTCATGATTTGGTGTAGTGTAGAGTGATTTTTATATGTCAGTATGAATGGGAGACAATTTGGGTGTTCAAGATGAATGTTTTCTAATGGTGCAAGTTGGTGTGAATAATTTTTTGGATCTCAGGTGGTTTGTGGATTGTTCCAAATTGTCTAGAAGTGTGTTATGTGATTTGCATATCATCTTGATAAAAAGAGAAGTGTGTACTTAATTTATTAATGGTGTTTACATGTTTAATGTCTAACCTCAATGTTTACATTACATGCAAATAATTTGGGTTTGAGCTATGTTGTATTGTGGTTCACTTGCATTCCTATCCATTACGAGAATGTTTAGTGGCAACCTATTTTTGAATTTGTAAGTATGAGGAATGTGTGTATGACTTGAAGATTTCATTGAAGTTGTGGATGGTATAAATGCAAGTTGATTTTATGAAAGATGGTGAGCAGTGTTGTGATAAGTGTTGTGACGTAAAATTTAGATCTAAAGTGCAAAGATGTGAAATGCAATGTGAGCTACAATGTGAGATTACTAGATGTAGTGATAAAAAGGTGTCTTGATCTTTTTGAGAGTTGTGGATGATTTTGAAGTCATTATGGTGGATTCTTTGCTTCATTGATATTTTTTGTGTATGTAACATTCCTTCTCTGTCTTATTTTCTATTCTAGAAGTGAGCCTTTCTTCTTTGGGTAGTGAGCCCTCTGGTACTGATACCTATTGTATTTGATGTTTATATTACTTATATTGTGAGCTAATCCTCACCGTGGTTTTTCCCTTCTTTGGTTTTCCACGTAAATCTAGTTTTCTCTTGTGTTTGGTGTTGAGTTTTTTAAGTTTCTATTATTTTATTTTCATGCTAGATCTGGGATGGCACATAAGAAGGAGATCCTTGTATTTAATGGAACTAACTATGCATTCTAGAAGACAAGGATGGAGGATTTATAGGTATCTAGGATATGATATCTGGAAATCAATTTAGAATAGCCATAGATACCTTGTTCTTTAAAACCACATCCTTTTCCATTGTAGCCAAGTTGTTTAAGAGTTCATAACCTCTTCCCTAAATGGCTTCCATTTATTTCAAGGTGGATGATTATCATAATCACTTTCATCATAAGTAGATGTGTAATTTTTGTTTTATTCTTTGCTAGAAGTTATGGAATATGGTGTTTTTGATGATTTAGTGATAGATTGTGTAGATATAATTGTAGCTTCTTTCACTTTCCTAATTTTGATGGTGTAGTTTAGTATTCTCTCATGAATGTAGTTGTGAAATCTAGTGATCCCCAATCATCATCCCACAAATTTTTCACTAATGAAAGACAATAAATATAATCATTGATTTGTAAAGGTTCCACTTTTGTATTTGGTGTCGATGTGCTAAGAGGATTCATAATTCCTATTTTAGTTTTAAAAAAAAATTCAAACTTGGGATCAACTTTTATCATGCAAACCCTATTGTTGCATATGTATTTCATTAAATGATGAAGCATTCAAGGCACTCCTTTCATTTCATGGATCCATGGTATACCCAAAAGAATATTTTATGAAAGGTCATGGGCATGACATGGATGGGAGGTTGCAAAAAAACCTTACCAACATTTATATGTAATGTTACTACACCAAGTGGTTATCTTCCCACATTATCAAAACCATGGATAGAAAAGTCAATTGGTTGAGTTTTAGTCTTGTCCGCTCTAATTTTATCCAAAAGGTTAACACTAAAAACATTATGTTGTAGCTTGATAAGCTTGATTTTTATTGATGCCAAAAGTATGATTAATATTTTATATAATCCAAAGATTGTCAGTTTGTAGAGATATCTAATGGTGCGAGTCAATATTGGAGCAAGGTGGAAGGATAGTAGTCATTTTTTTCCCTATGTATGATGCAGAGGTGGTTACACAGGTCTTGATGTGATTTCAAGTTTCCTACAATGATATTTTTCTAGATTGGTGTATTGCACTCAGTGAAAAGTTGTAGAAGTCTTGTCTGAGGCATTCATAGTATATAGTCTAAGGTAAAGGCACATTATTTTTGTTGGCATCCTTTAGTGGAGAAAAATATAGTCTTACGATTTAGAAGTTAAGATCAAGGATATGTGAAGGCATTATATACAAGTTCTCATGTCAATATACCTTATGTAAGGAAAGTTACAAGTGGTAGAGCACCAAAATATGTTAAGGTAGAGAAAAGTGGTTCAAGAGACTCATTGGAATGCTCTGCAGTCCTTTAGATGTGAGTTTTTGGCCAAGTGATTTTGAGGAAATACTCAGTGATGTATAATGCATGTTATATTGAAGTTTCAAGTGATATGGTGATCTAGAAGTTTATTCTTCAAAGTGATAGTTTGATACAATTAGTTTTGGAGACGCTTAATCTTCATCAAAACATATATTTGAGTACTTGTGCCAATACGAGAATATGAAGTTTATTTGTATGAGATTGTGTGGATACTCCACATCTCTCACTGTATCTAAGGTCTGAAGCACATGAAGATTTTTCTTGTTTCTAGTACTACATAGATGTTTCAAGTTATTTTGTGAAGATATGCTTTTCTTTAGGTTAACTAAGAAATGTTAATGATGTGTGCCACAAGTTCTAGTGTGATCAAATTTATGGAATTTTTGAAGATGTTGTATAGATCATTGTAGCTCATCTAGGAGAAATGTAAATAATGTTTTACCATTTTTGTATACTGACAATGGATATGTAGGCTGGCATGCTACAAGTTTCATAATTTCTTATTTATGGTCGACTTAATTTGTATTTGCAAGCAAAGATGATATTTATAGAAGATCAAAGATGAGAAGAGTAGTATGGAAGTGTGTGAAGATGTTTACGTGCATGAATAGAGTATGATAAGATCTTCCTTAGACCTAATGTACAAAAATGATGACTATCAATGGGTTGAAGCCATAAAGTCAGTCATATTTCAGTCGTTTTCAATCAGGGAGTTGTAGCTTCCTTGGGTTGTAGCCCTAAAAGAAATTTGTATAAATAGTGAGTTTTAGCTTCCTTGGGTTGTAGCCTTAAATCAAAATTGTAACTATTATTTACTTGTGAGGTTGGATTAGTATAGTAGCTCCTAGAAACATTGGTTACCATGGTTTTTCCCCTGTGGGGTTCTCCACATAAATCTAGTGTCAAATGTGTTCTTGTGTCGATGCTTCTCTTCCCTCTTTTTTTATTAAGTAGAAAAATTCATAATTGGTAGAGCTTTAATTTAGCAGTTATTAATTGGGATTGAAATTTGAAGAATATTGTTTCACTCTCCTTCTTAGTATTCTAGTGTGTTCAACAATTGGTATTCAATCAAGGTTCCTTGATACAATCCCAATAGCTAAGGTAGATGGGTATGTCCAAGATCATCATGGGCCAAAAAGTGGCAATATGATGGGTATGTGGTTGACGACTTTTTTTTAACCCAAAATTGATGAAACAAAAAAGGGTTTTTAAAGGAGATTCTTAGATTTCCACCAATATAAATTATGCTTTACTTTGAATTTAATAAGTAATTATTATTCATTTTCTATTCAAATTATGACTAAAGTCCTAATTGATAGGCTGATTGAAAAACATCTATAGCTTTCAAACAATATCACATTTTTGAATCGAAAACATGCATCACATTCTATGCTTCACATACTATAGGATTAAAAAATAAAAATTGAATTTCATGAAGTTTTGAATAAGTTGCGGTCGACATCTGAGATTTTTATATTTTTAAAAATTTGTAATTAAAAATTCATAATTAATTATTTAGTTGGAAAAAATTACAAAATAATATGCATCACATCGGGTCATGAGTCCTCTACTTATATCTAAAATATTATAAAAATAATTATCATTTTATTGTGGTTAGGGTAGTGAATGACACCTACTTATTTTTTCCCAAATTTAAGTACTCGCATTGAAATTTCAAATTTTCACCAAATAGAATTTTGTTTTTTAAAACAAACCTAGTAGTTTAAAAACTACATTCAATTTTCTACAGATTCTATTTTTACATATTTTTGAAATAATATAGATAACTTATTCAAATTTTTATGTCAAGTTGCCTAACTCTGATTTTTTTGAATTTTTTGCCACTTAAGGGCCTATTTTTTCCATGATGATCCTACAGATACCCAAAGCATGTCTTTGGATAACATGGGGAATGAAATAGCTCCCAAGAATAAATGCTCTCAAAAAGAAGAGGACATACTCCATATGTAGGATGATGAATTTGAATTTGAATTCAATAAAGAAGATTTTCCTATGGATTATGAAGGAGAACTCATTTCTTCTCTAAATGATATGGATGAAGAAAGAGAAAAGAAGGAAGAAATATAGTACAAACTTGAAAAATTAGAAAACTAAATTGTCAAGTTGAAGAAGGTAAAAGAATTGTAGACTTCCTGAATACTAAGTGAAATGGTGAAAATTTAGTGGGGCTTTCTTTCAATTCTAGGGTTTTGGACTTAAAAAGAGAAAGACCAATTTTCAACCTTTCACTCCAGAACAAACCATGATATTTCAATGC
Source organism: Sequoia sempervirens (assembly GCA_007258455.2). Taxonomy (NCBI): domain Eukaryota; kingdom Viridiplantae; phylum Streptophyta; class Pinopsida; order Cupressales; family Cupressaceae; genus Sequoia; species Sequoia sempervirens. The sequence continues at coordinate 135,454,270 of VDFB02058242.1, read as the reverse complement.
AATGAAGATTGAAATCTGGCAAAGGGAAGGTTCTATGGAATTGAATAATACCTAATGAAAGGTTCACCACCAAGTGAAAACTTGGAAAAGAAAATGTTGGAAAACATAGTGTGATATGCAAAAAAATGCTAAATGGCCTAAAGAATGCTCTAGAAATGCAAATAAAATAGAAAAAAAAGAAAGAATGCAAATGGTGTGCACCTAGAAACCTTGAAGGGACTAGAAATAGCTCTAAAATTCTAGAAATCTAGACTTTTTATGCTAGTGGGGCTCATTCACCAACCTGAGCGAATCAACCCTAGATCTTGGTTTCTGCACAGGAGTCCATTTTGGGAAAAAGGGTATAAAAATCTATAAACAGAATTGACAGAAAACTACAATGGGACTCATTAACCACACTTGGTGAATTAATCCCATTTCACTTTTTTCTAAAAAATAAAGGTTCAAATCTACACTCTAACACCTGCCCTTTTCTTCCAATCTAAGTTTCGACTCTAAATCTATGAAAAACACCTGCAAAATTGAATTCAAAAGGATTTGCTAATGGGTGTTTTTCCTCGGTCAAACCCCTAGTTTGGTAATCAAACCTTGATAAAAATGATGAAATGTGCATTAAAACCCTAGCCTTAAGTGTGTTAAAGACTACAAAATCTAAGACATGATGCAATCATATTCAAATGTGCAAGAATATGATGCAACAATAGAAATGAAAAGATGAATAGCTCACTTGTGATGATCTCTAATCACCCCAAGTGAACTCTAATGATGCTTGTACCTTCCTTAGGCTAAATGCAAAGTGACAATGGAAGATAAAATCAATTAAGAAACAAGTCTTTAGGATTGGCTTGATGGCTAGTTGCATCTCCCCAACCTAGAATCCATAATGATTCACCATAGGAATCCATCATCAACTCTTGAAAATGCTAGATCTTGATAAAAAATGATCTTGAAGACCTACAAAATACTCTAATGTTGATCAAATACTTCAAATTAAATTGCTTTTGGAATTAGAATGCTCTTGTGAAAGATTACTTGAAGACTCTTGATGCTTGATGGTTGCTCAAAGTGATTAGAGATAATGAAAATGACTTAGAAGCTTGCTTTTATAGGAATTATCACCTAATTGACCATTATTTAGATCTCAAAGGCTAAAATTTACCAAAAAAATGAATTAAATTGATCAATTGCAGTTCAAATTTGAAAAAAAACCCAAGTGGGACTCATTTGCCACACTTGGTGATTGGATCCCACCTAAGGGGACTTATTTTCCCTAGGTGGTGAATGAGTCCCACCTTAGATTTTTGAGGTGGGTTTTTTAGGATTTTTGGGGATTTAAGTGGCTTTATGTGATTTTATATGATTTTTGAGTGAAATGAGCCTCGAGATCCAAAATAATGGGTCATAGGGGCCTAGAAATGGTGATTTTTAAAGGGGAATTAATGCAAGGGTGTAAAAATAGGTCCAAAATAAGTGTGAAATTGCCTCTTTCTTCAAGAGTGCACAATTTTCTACACTACATTTATCCCCCACTTTAGCGCCCATATGACTCTATGTGCATATGTAAGCTGAAGGAATCTAATGATGAATTTTGTGTCATAAAAGGATACACATGTAAGTTAAATCATGATACAAGAGAATGAAGCCCACGCTATAGTCCTCTACAAAACCACAATGTTACGAACCGCATCCTACAACAAAAATCCATTAGCTATCCAAAAATCCTCAAATGTCTAACTATAAATCACATTCGAGTGTACATGTATGCCCCCCCTTGATTTCACTTGCTTTATGAAGTTGGAATCAAGGTAGCAATCTAGCCACATCGAATATGGTAAGTCATAACATAAGGATTTTCCAAGCACCATGCCACATGATGATAGATAGTTGATGATGTTGGGAGTAGAATCATGATTCCAACATAATGAATAGCATAAAAAATAGAGTTCTCTAGCACCCATTATGTTTGTTTTAGTGAAATTTATTTTTTAAATCTAATGTAGTAAAAACCCTAATTTTAATGTACATAAGAGAAAAAAAGAAAAGATAATTCTAACTTTTTCATTTACCTTTTGTAGTTTGGAAGTGATTGACGAAGGGTGAAGGATGTTGAGCACACAATATTACACACCTACAAGACTAGATGTGCTCAGGGAGTAGGAAGCATGCGGTGAGTGGCATCATGAGGTGAGCCAATTATTTTTCCTACTCTTTGTCCTTATGTAGTAATTTGATGATTTTATGTATTTTTAGGTTAATTTAGGATCTTGGAAAAATATTTCACAAAGTGTCCCCTTTTTTTGTGAAGTGTCCCATTGTTTCACAAATTATCTCTTTTGTTCGTGAAGTGTCCCACTTTTTCTCAAAGTGTCATGTTTCTTTGCAAAGAGTCCCAAAAGGTGTTGGATGTTGTGGATGTGTTGTTGATATGTGGTTGTCATCGATGTCAACACTATTAACATTTAGTGTATCTGAGGTTGTATATGTCAAGGATATTGAGAAAATTGTAAAAGAAAGTGTTCTAGGTTCCCAGTGGAACTGTGCAAGTCATAAAGGCGTCTTGTTCTTTACGTTGAAGTTAAACTACTATGGATTAAAAGTTTTATTCTTGAGAGTATCTAGATCATCTACTGGAAGGTTCAGAGGTCCATGTATAGATTTGATCATGTTGTGGTCTGATAGTTTTTTTGTGATCTCTGTCAGTGTTCTTCAGTGAAGTTTGTGTGATTTTGGAAATCTCAATTGTTGCGGATGGGTAAAAGCACAAACCTGTGTCACACTTTATAAATGAATCAACCAACAACAAAAAAAATCCTGAACTTCGAGCACATAAAAGTGGTCTTTATTTTTTGAATTTCAAAATGGTGTAAAATAATGAAATTTAGAACTTTTGATGAATTTTATTGTTGTAATTTTAAAAAAAAATTAAAATATTTTTTTCATTATGTTTTTATCAATTTAAGGTTAGATTTTGGAATGCTGAAAATTTCAGAAAAGAGTGACTTCATGGGCCGTTAAGAAAAAAATTGAAAAAAAAATTATTTCTCCCTAATTTTTTTTTCTCCAAATCGGTAACTTCAATATCTTGTGCATGGAAAAAAAAAATTCAAATTTTGATGTATATTTTTCTTGTAATAATGTTTTAAAGTCAAACATGTCATAATTTGACAATTTTCACGAGCCGTCAACTATTTTCAATTTTTTTAATCATTTTCAAAAAAAAAATTATACCCTTTTGAAGAAGAATCTCTCATATTTTGCAAAATATAAGATTTAAATTTTTTATTAAGTTTTACTATCTTTTTTTTAAACTGTAATCAGCCTCTTTTTTCATTTTAAAAACCTACCTGCATTATTTTAAAAATAAAATATATTAAAAATAATCAAATTATTAAAAAAATTATATATTTAGATTCTACACTCTGAGCTCTACAAAAGAGTTTTTTTTTTTTTTGCAGAAAAATCATTCTGACTAAAGAAATTCTCAGCTAAAGTTGAAAGTTTCAGAAAATTCTGAAAGAAGATGAGTTGGCTGCCAACTAGGATGCCACATAGACAGTTTCGGTAGAAACAGTTTGTATAGAAAGGGTTTCAGCCGAAACCCTTTCTATAGAAACAGTTTCTACCGAAACCCTTTCTATAGAAACCTCACACATTAAAAAATGCAATTTCAAAGCGGGAAAAGGAAAATTTTGATTTTTGGGGATTCGGCCGAGACCTATGTGCCATGTAATAGGCCATGTGGTTTCTATCGAAACCTAGTCGGTCGAAACCTGTTCAGCAGGAAATATTTCGCTCGGAACTATTTATTTGGCCGAAAGTGTGACAGTTTTGTGCTTTTACCCAGATGTATCTCTATTATTTCTTCATTTTTTTGGATGTCTCTAGATAATGCTCTATCTTTGTAGTACGTTCACATTAATTGGTGTGCTTGTGGTCAAAGATCCTTTCTTGCATATGTTCGATTTTTCATGTTCCTGGATGACATGATGATGGTAGTGTGTTGTGGATCTTCGAGGTGAAAATAATTGAAGTATTTGTGTGTTGGAGATGTTAATTTGGGTCTCCACTATGTTGTGGCCGACCTTGGTGGATTTTCATTAAAAAATTATTTGTAAACTTGTGTCGACATTGTAAATATGTTTTATTTTCTTGCCGACTAAGTTGTTGATGAAATAGCATGTAGTAAATATATAAGAGTGATTGCTTCATCGGTACAAAGTGTGCTTCATGTGTTGGGTGTGATCCTATGTTTGTATGTGTGAATATCAATCGATTGCAAAGCAGAGCATGAAGAAGATCGAGTGAAGTGTGAAGTAGTTTGAGTGAAAAGAGAAGGATTTTTTTGTGCTTGATTGGAATTGTAAATCAGGCTTGTGCAGAAGCTAATATTTTCAGTTCATACCCTCTAGATTTTAATCCTATTATGTATTGTTAGGCAGTGAGCCCCTTCTATAATTGAGCAATGAGCTCTAGGCAGTGTGCCTGAATGCATTTGCATTCCCCTTTATTGATTTTATTATACTTTTAATAAGGTATAATCTTGTGGACTAACACCATTGTGGTTTTTCCCCTAACAAGGTTTCCATGTAAAAAATATTGGTGTTATCTATCTCTTTGATGTGTTAATTATTTATGGTTAATTTCTTATTCATCAAATATGAGATTAAGTTAAGTTTGAAAAGTTTATTATTTTGTGACAATTGATTCACCCCCCTTCTCAGTTGTTTGTCCTTCTTTTTCCAACAATTTGTATTAGAGCAAGTTCCTTTGAAGAAATCTAAAAGCTTGAGGTGATCTGAGATGGAAACATTCAAGAAGGACAGTCTGAGATTTGATGGAACTAACTACTCACTATGGAAATTCAGGATGCAATGTCACCTAAGGTGTATTGGTGAAGCCTAATGGAAGATTACAAAGGATCCATATGTTATTCCTCAAAATGGCCCCTCCACTGCTGATGAGATCAAAGCTGTTGAAAACAATATTAAGGCTATTGAAGCTTTGGTGAGTGCTCTGAAAGATTCAGAGATGGAAAAAGTGGTAGAACTACAGACAACTCATGATATTTGGACAAATCTGGAAACTTTGTATGAAGGATATGCACAGGTGAAGATGGCTAAGCTAGAAAGTTTAAAAGGAAAGTATGAGAATTTGAAGATGGGTGAAGATGAAAATAACACTTCTTTTATGCAAAGAGTAAATGAAATATTGATGGGTATTACATGTGTCGGTGGTTCCCTGGATGAGGATGAAATTGTAGCTAAGATACTCAGATCCTTTCCTCCCTCCTACAAAGTGAAGGCTCACACCATTGAAGAGCTCAGATCAATAACAAAGATGTCAAGAGACACACTGGTTGGTAAGCTTGCTGCTTTTGAATTAAGTGAATTTGGTGAATTTGTTTTGAAAACTAAATATGCATTCAAGGCTACTATATCTGGAAGTAACAAGAAAATATATGGTCCAAGAGAATGCTCCAGAAAGATATCCAAGTATGATGAAGAACTGAAATAACTTGAAGATAAAGAAAGAGAGGTGGAAGAATTGGAAGCACTGATTGTAAAGAAAGAAGGAAGAGGAAAAGGTAAGTATGAAGGACTATTACCTATTAAATGTTTTTCATGTAGTAAAATAGGTCATTTTGCATCAAGATGTCTTGAAAGAGTTCCTAGATCTAATCCTAATAAGTCTAGATTCCAAAAGAAATGTTACTTTGTTGAAGATGGTGTGACTGATGATGAGTCTGATAAAGATAATGGAAATGAAGATGAATGGGTTTTCATTGCTACTGTTGAAAATAGTCCTATGGCTACTGAATTTACCAAAGATGAGAAAGATCTTGCAGCTCGAGTTGAAGAAAAGGATGAGTGGGTTATTTAAATTGGATGCTCACATCATGTGACTGGTGATAAAAACAAATTTGTAAGTCTAGAGAAGTATGATGGCGGTGTTGTAAGATTTGGAGACAACAATGCTGGTGTGATTCATGGTAGAGGTTCTATTTATCTTGGTGGTAAGGACAACACTGATGATGTTCTTTATGTTGAAGGCCTGAAGCACAATATTTTGAGTTTTGGATAGATGGTGGATAAATTCTATGATCTACAATTCAAAGATGGAAGATGCAAGATACATGGAAGTTTTGGCAATATGATTGCTACTAGTAGAAAGAAAAAAGGTAATATTTTAAACCTGAATACTGCTAGTGGGAGTTGTTTAATTGCTCAAGTAGATGAAATCTAGTTGTGGCATAGGAGGTTGTGTCATGTGAATTTTAATAACATTTTCAAGGTAAGTTTCACTCAACCAATAAGAGATCTACCTAAGTTAGTGAAGCCTGCTAACACAATTTGTAAGGAGTGTCAAATGGGTAAACAAACTAGAGTCTCCTTCTAAAGGAAATAGTTTCATTCAAATGAATTGTGAGAGTTGATACATACTAACCTCTATGGTCCCTCCAGATTTAGAAGTATTCATGGAGAAAGGTACTTTATGTTGATTATTGATTATTACTCTAGAATGATATGGGTTTCCTTCTTAAAAGAAAAATGTGAAGCACTAGAAAAGTTCAAAAGCTTCAAGGCTATGGTAGAGAATGAGAAAGGTCTGAAAGTCAAGTGTCTAAGATCTGACAGAGGTGGTGAGTTCAGCTCCAGGGAGTTCAACTCTTTTTGTGAAGAACATGGAATTAGAAGATAGTTATATACTCCCCGAACCCCTCAACAAAATGAAGTTGCAAAAAGAAAGAATAGAACAATTTTGGATGATGCTAGAAAAATGATGATAGAAGGAAATGTGCCCAAAATATATTGGAGTGAAGTTGTAAGCACTGTTGTGTACACTTTAAACTAGGTATATGTTAATGGTAATTCTGGTAAGACCCCTTTTGAGCTATAGTTTGGTTACAAACCTACTGTTAAATATTTCAAGATATTTGGAAGCAAATGTTATATCAAGAGAGATGATGATATAGGAAATTTTGATGCAAGAAGCGATGAAGGAATATTTTTAGGTTACTCTACTAAAAGAAAGGCCTATCGATGTTATAATAGAAGACTATGAAATATGGTTGAGAGTACAAATGTCAAAGTTGATGACAATTCTGCTAAATCATCTAGATATTGTGGATATGATTCAGATGAAGACAATACAAACAAAGGGAAAAATGTTTAGACACCAAATCTACTTTAGATTATTCCATATGTTCCGGTAAAGGAACCTCAATTCATTTTGATAAATCAAGTAAATTAGGAAGCACAGACAAGTACAAGTGCAAAAGAAAGAACAAAAGAACTAGAAGGTCAAGAAAATCCAAAAACTCTAAGATATGCAAAGCTAAATCATTCTAAAAGTAAAATTATAGGATATAAGAATAAAGGAGTGCAAACTAGAAGGAAGATTGTAGAAGAGTATTGCTTGATTTCCAAAATTGAACCTAAAAATGTCACTAAAGCCTACCAAGATGAACACTATATGGAAGCTATGAAGGAAGAGCTGGCACAAATTGAAAAGAATGACATGTGTACACTGGTTCCTAGACCTAAAGATAAAAAATGTGATTGGTACTAAATGGGTGTTTCAAAACAAGATGAATGAACAAGGTGAAGTGGTCTAGAATAAAGCAAGACTAGTACGTAAAGGGTATTCTTAGATGTTAGAAGGTGTTGATTTTGAAGAAAATTTTTCCTCTGGCTAGAATCAAATCCATTAGTTTATTTCTTGCTTATGTTGCATACAATAACTATAAAGTCTATCAGATGGATGTGAAGTTAGCATTTTTGAATGGAGAACTATAAGAAGAAATATACATTGAACATCTAGATACATTTCAGCTAACTGCCAAGGAAGATATGGTTTGCCACCTAAAGAAAGCTCTATATGGACTTAAGCAAGCCCCTAGAGCTTGGTATGCTAGATTGGAAAAATACTTACTGAAGCTTGGATTCACTAAAGGTACTGCTAATAGAAACTTATATTTCAAATTGGATCATGATAAAGAGTTAATTATAGAAGTCTTTGTTGATGACATCATTTTTGGAGGAGATTAAAATCTATGTATGAAGTTTATTGATGAGATGAAGGGTGAATTTGAGATGAGTATGATTGGAGAGATAAAGTTCTTTCTAGGATTACAAGTGACCCACTTAAACAAGGGAATTTTCATCTCACTCTAAATATGTGAGAGACCTACTGAAGAAATTTGAGATGGAAGAATCAAAGCCTATTGGTACTCCCATGGTGACTGGATCCAAGCTAACACAAAATGATTATTCTCCTAAGGCGAATCAAACTAGATACAGGTCAATGATTGGTGGATTTCTTTATCTAACCTAGACTAGACTAGATATTATGAATGTTGTATGTATGGTTGCTAGATTTCAAGTTGATCCAAAAGAATCACATGTGAGTGATGTTAAGACAATCTTCAGATATTTGAAAGGAACAATTGACTTTGGAATTTTGTATCCAAAGGATGATGATCTCACTTTGAGTTCATATATTGATGCGGATTGGGTTGGAGATGTAGATGACAGGAAAAGAACTAGTGGTGGTGCTTTCTTCCTAGGGAAGAAGTTGATGTCTTGGTTGAGCAAAAAGCTGAATTCCATTTCTCTATCTACTGCTGAAGCAGAATATATTGTCGTTGCAAATAATTGTACTCAAGTAATATGGATGAAATAAATGTTGAAATGTATCAGGGTGATATATGAAGAGCCTATTGCCATATACTGTGACAATTCAAGTGCAATAAATATTTCAAAGAATTTGGTGCTGCACTTTAAGACTAAACATATATCAATCAATTTTCACTTCTTGAGGGAGAAAGTGAATGAGAAAGAAGTCAGATTGGAGTATGTGCCTACCAAAGAATAGATTGCAAAAATCTTTACTAAGTCATTTCCGTAGGATAATTTAAAGTATCTCAGAGGAATGATAGGGGTAATTACCCCTCCTAATAAAAACTAAAAAGATGCAAATGTCACTTGCATCAATCTGTGAGCTACATTGCTATATTCTAATCTAGATTGATGTTTCTATGGCTGCTACTTGGGGGGAGTAGTCAGATGTGCAGATATGTGGTTCAGAGTGCATATGTGGAAAGGTCATGGTTACCTTTTCCATTTATTTCAAAGGGAGAGAAGTGCAATATGAAAAATATTTTTAAGGGTTGAAGAGAAATTGAAGAGAAGAGTTAGAGCCAAAGGGAAAGCAAGTGTGTTGGGTTGATGGTATTTTTCACATCATGTGTTGCCATCAATGCCAAAGGGGGATATTGTTGTATTTTTTGGATGTGTTGTTCATATGTGGTTGTCATTGATGTCAACACTATTATCATTTGGTGTATCAGAGGTTGTATATGTCAAGGATATTGAGAAAATTGTAAAAGAAAGTGTTATAGGTTTCCAGTGGAATTGTGCAGGTCATGAAGGTGTCTTGTTCTTTACGTTGAAGTTCAGCTACTATGGACTAAAGGTTTTATTCTTGAGAGTATCTAGATCATCTACTAGAAGGTTTAGAGGTCCACATATAGATTTGATCATGTTGTGGTCTGACATTATTTTTGTGATCTCTATTAGTGTTCTTGAGTGAAGTTTGTGTGATTCTAGAAATCTCAATTGCTGCAAATGTTTCTCTATTATTTCTTCATGTATCTAGATGTCTCTAGATAATTCTCTAGCTTTGTAGTACGTTCACATTAATCGGTGTGCTCATGGTTGAAGATCCTTTCTTGCATATGTTTGGTTTTTCATGTTCCTGGCTGACATGATGATGACCTAGTGTGTTGTGGATCTTCGAGGTGAAAATAATTGAAGTATTTTTGTGTTGGAGATGTTAATTTGGGTCTCCACTATGTTGTGGCTAACCTTGGTGGATTTTCATTAAAAATTTATTTGTAAACTTGGGCCGACATTGCAAATATGTTTTATTTTCCTGGCTAACTAAGTTGTTGATGAAATCTCATGTAGCAGATATATAAGAGTGATTTATTTATCGGTGCAAAGTGTGCTTCATGTGCTAGGTGTGCTCCTATGTGTATATGTGTGAATATCATTCGATTGTAGAGAAGAGTGTGAAGAAGATCGAGCAAAGTGTGAAGTAGTTTGAGTTAAAATAGAAGGATTTTTCTGTGCTTAATTGGACTGTAAATTAGGATTGTGCAGGAGCTAATATTTTTAGTTCATACCCTCTAGATTTTAATCCTATTCTATATTGTTGGGTAGTGAGCCCCTTCTATAATTGAGCAGTGATCTCTAGGCAATGTGCTTGAATCCATGTGCATTCCCATTTATTGATTTCATTATACTTTTAATAGGGTATAATCTTGTGGACTAACATCCATCATGGTTTTTCCCCTAACACGGTTTCCAAGTAAAAAATATTGGTTTTTTCTATCTCTCTAATGTGTTCATTGTTTATGGTTAATTTCTTATTCATCAAATCTAAAATTAAGTTAAGTAAATCTTGAAAAGTTTATTATTTTGTGACAACTAATTCACCCCCCCCCCTCTTAGTTGTTTGTCCTTGTTTTTCCAACAAAAGGGTCCTAAATTGTCTAGGGATTTTAGAAAAGCACACTAGAACAATTTTACTACACTTATATGACTAGTGATGTAAAATTTGAAGACATTAGACTGGTTATAGGAAATATTTTTTCTTTTTCTATTAGGTACCCACCCGTTTGTGTCAGCATCTTGGTGGCAAAAAGATTAGATTGATTAGAGATCTAGCCCCCACTCTTTCAGTGGAGGATACAGAGCTACTTCAAAATGTTGGAGTATATTGGGCATACATCATGCCCCCATAAGGTACCATGATGCTATGTTGATGGCGCTAGTAGAGTGCTAGGATGTCAATACATGTACTTTACATCTTCTGACTGGCGAGATGACAGTCACACTAGAGGACATTCACCATATGCTCTGAGTCCCTATTCAAGGTGAATGTGTATTCTTCCAAGAAGAGTGGTCATTCCAAGAGATGAAATTTGACATGCAATATTGCCTCAGTGGACCATTACATGAGGAGAGAGTGATAGCATGGATCGATCTGCCTAAAGTATTATATTCACGAGCCCCACTAGTTAGATAGATCATGATGCTCACAGTTGCATTAGTACTCATCCCAAATGGCTAGGGAGCACACCTAGAGGGAGAACTAATACACTTGATATGAGGGATGGTAGAGCACTAAACAATATATTTCTAGTGGCATTATATCCTAGCGAACCTGTATAATGATCTTGGATGATTTGTATTTTGAGAGGTGGACAGTATGGTACACTATATGCTTATACAAGTTTGGTGCCTTGGGCATATCACTTGTACCAGACCTATTGACTCCTTATGTCCAACAATTGTGGGGTATCCTTGGGCCTTTGGCTATCCTTTGTGATGGTTCTAGCAATATGGTTATTTACACTTCTATAGATTGTGGTTTAACTAAATAGAGGAGCATGAGATCCTTTGGAGACCTTAGCAGCTTGTTCTTTAGTGGCCAAATCAAACTCGACAAATGAGGAGGTTACAGATGGACATATTTTTGATTGGCAGACATGATTATGTAGTACCTCCTTTCTACTATGATTGTGTCATGCAGTATTTTGAGTAGATGCGGATAGCACCTAGGGCATGACCCTTCTTTAGGAGAATAGTGTGGAGTGCTTAGAGACTAGGTGATACTATATGGCTCACTATAGACAATGTTGTCTCCAGTGACTTTGGGTACTTGAATCACAACATTCCTCTGATCTCCAGCATGGATGACATTGGTGTCATAGATAACTATGAGGAGTTGTGGATAATATCATGACCAAGTCTCATGTTTCCTATGGAGGAGCCGATAGGTGATGCAATGCCACTCCTGGATGAGGGAGATGAGGTAGAGGATAGGGCTAAGGAGACATGATATAGGGATAAAAACATATTTATAGATGTTATAGATGAGGGGAATGATGAGGATGCATATATTAACTATGACGGCTAGGATAGAGGATATGAGGAGGATGAGGGGGGATGAGGAGGAGTTGGAGGAGGAGAATCCATGAGTGAGGGTGATGAGGTAGTAGGTGAGAATCTAGCAAGGCACAAGTGGGGAGAGCCCTCTCCCATTCGTATGACTAGATCATGAGAAAAAGTTGTGGCAGGAACTAGTACCCATAGTCATGGAGAGGCTAGCACATCCTCCATGCCCCTTGCACATGCTAAGGTTGATTTTACACAACCTGCTAGGAATATAGGTGATGATATTTTATTTATTGTTATACTTTATGCTTGTGCTTACATTTGATATATATCATGATCTGTGTACTAATATTTTATTATTTCTACCTTGTAGGATCTGTGAGAGACTTTTGGCATCTCTATCAAGTGGCTGCAGAGATAGTGCCCCCATCAGTCAACGAGAAGGCCACTGGCTCAGACTATGTGCCCCCACCCATTATGGATCAAGATCCAAAGTCATTCAAGCCATATGTGAGACTGTGGGTAGTGTATGAGAGTTTGAGGAGGTACGTCCACCAAGCCAATATTTCCCCTAAGGCATAGTTATCGCGGACCCCAATAGAGTTCAAGAGACTAAAGGAAAAGGTAGCTAGGATACAAGTGGAGAGGGATCAGATAGCAGGAGCACATCGAGAGGCATTTGGATAGATATGGGATTCATTTTTTTCTCTTGGTACACTTAGTGGATCACGATCATGATCACACACCACTATCTCCCAATTGAATGCCACCAAAAATATGTGAGAACCAAGTCCCGAGGGGTCTAATAGTCACAGGCCTTAGTAGTATTGTATATTTGATGACATGTACACAAAAAATTGATATATATATATATATATGATCACTTTATGTTTTCTTATGTCTTCTTATGTATTTGAATGTTAAATGGAAATGTGATTAATTAAATAACTATTGTAGATTATTTAATGAATTCATCCATGATTTAGCATGCTTTATGTGATCTAACAAAAACTTATTACAATTTCTTGTAGATGCAACATTGTCATTAAGTATGTTATGCTAAATTAAATGCACCTATGATCTAACTAAAGAACAGTAAATGCATATAAGGATCTAATCTAGCACAACACACAAGCTTGAATAGCATCAAAACTAAAGTAATTATTTAAATATGAATTAAATAACCACTTTAGTGTTCGAGACACACAAGTGACTTTTTGTCAAGAATGAAGCAATGTGAAAGCTCCTAGAATGGAATCTAGTAACTCTACAAACACTGCCAATTATTCATACTATTCAAGGAGATTAGACATAATACCGATGCAAATGCATGGTATTAATATGATATTTGAGAGGTGTGTCATCCATTTATGTTAATGTGGATTCACTAGACCCGTAGCTTTCATTAATGGGTATGTGCAGGATCATTGTGGAAAAAATAGGCCTTTAAGTGGTGAAATATTCAAAAAAATCAGAGTTAGTAAACTTGACGTAAATTTTTTAATAAGTTATCTATATTATTTCAAAAATATGTAAGAATAGAATATGTAGCAAACTGAATGTAGTTTCTAAACTACTAGGTTTATTTAAAAAAATAAAAATCTATTTGGTGAAAATTTGAAATTTCAATGCAGTAGTACTAAAATTTTAGGGAAAAAATAAGAAGTGTATAATAATTAATTATGAATTTTTTTATTACAACTTTTAAAAATATAAAAACTTGTATGTCTGACCGCCTAATTTCAAAACTTCATGAAATTCATTTTTTTTTAAACCTATATTACGTGCATAGAATGTGATGCATGTTTCAGATTCAAAAAATGTGATATCATTTGAAATTTATAGATTTTTTTCAATCAACCTATCAATCAGGACTTTAGATGTATTCAAATAGAAAATTAATAATAATTATTTATTAAATTCAAAGTAAAGCATAATTTATATTGGTGGAAATATGAGAATCTCCTTTAAAAACCCTTTTTGTTTCATCAATTTTGGCTAAAAAAAAGTCATCAGCCACATACCCTACACATACCCATTATATCGCCACTTTTTGGCCTATCATGATCCTGCACATACCCTAATTATGTAGGGTCCTACCAATTAGGACTAAATTTTCCTTTTTCAATTGAGTCAACATTAACATTTCATTTATTTTCATGTAAGACTAAGTCAACTTTATTAAATACGCGAGGGATGACATAGTTTCTATAATTACATTGTAATTGATTAGCATAAGCTTGGAGGTGCTCAAGAGTATTAATGTGTTGTTCATCAAGCATCTTAAGCTAGTGTAATAATTTGTGTTTGTAAGTGTCATCATTGATGAGTCCTTGAAGAGAAATCTGTAACATGGGGATTTCTAACTCCAAGGGCATAATTGCCTCAGTATCATATACAAGGTTAAAGGAGTTGTTCTATTTGATGTTCTAATGCTAGTGTACAGTAGGCCCATAGCACATGTACACGAGTTGTGTATGTCAATCCTTGTTATATTTATTTACTATTTTTATGAGGATTTGTTTGAGGGTCTTATTAGTTGCTTCAACTTCTCTATTAGATTGTGGGTAGTAAGGTGTTGAAAAGTGATGTTGGATATTAAATGTATCAAGGAATTTCTTCACAACATTGTTCTTGAATGGTGTTCCATTATCTAAAATTATCGTGAAAGGAAGTCCAAGCGAGAAATAATGTGTTCTAATATGAAATGAGTAGTTGTGGATCTAAGAGGAATAGCTTCTACCCATTTTGTAAAACAATACATTGCTATGATTATAAACATATTTCTAGTGGGTGAAGGTAGTGATATTTTTCCAATTAGATCCAATCCCCAAACTAAGAACGACCAAATAGGAATTTGGGCACGAAGCTCAAAAGTAGGAGCATGAATCAAATTGCTATGTTCCTGACATTTGAAACATCTCTTAACATATGTGAAGAAATATTTTACCATATGTCTCTAATAATATCCCATAGGAATGTTTTTTTGCACTAAGGATCTCCCTCCAAAATGACCTCCACAGGCACCCGCATGTGCCTCTTCAAGTGTTATGGGTATTTTTTATTCATTAAGACATCTAAGAAACATGTCATTAAAGGATCTATATAATATGTCGGGTAAGGATGATGTACTTGATTTCTAATTTTTACAAGATGTCAAGTGTTCTTCATTATGGGCTCAAGAACAGTACCATATTTCAAATAGTTGAATATTATGTCATACCATTCATGCAAGTCTTTCTTGGTTGTTTCAAATACTTCTTCAAGTTTTTCATTGATGGATGGTTTCATGATTGGGTGAACAATAAATGTGAAATATTTCAAAGGATCTTGAGATTATATAAGAGAAGCTACACTTGCCATTGCATCTACATGTTGATTATCTTTTCGTGGGATATTGTCAATGGTGAATGATTCAAAACTTTCTAACAATTTCATCATGAGATCTGCTTATATTTTGATAACTTTTCATGCTTTGCTTGATATGCCCCATTTATTTGTTTGATTAGTAATTGTGAATCACCAAAGATCTTAATGGCATTTGTACCCAAGATTAAAACATGTAGCCCAATGATCAATGCTTCATACTCAATGATTTTGTTTGTACATAGGAATTTTAATCGATATGACAAGGGAATAGGATATCCTATAGGTGGGATGAGTATAAAACTAATGTTGAAGCTCATTCTACACTTAGATCCATCAAAGTATAATTACCATGTATTAGTTTCAATTGTCAACACATTATTGTTGAGGAAAGAGTCACTACTAGGTGATGCTAAAGGTGAAGGAGCATTAGCCAATTGGCCGATCAAGGCTTGACCCTTAATTGCTTTTTGTGAAACAAAATTGAGGTCAAACTTAGTCAACAACATCACCCACTTAGCTAGACATCCCGATAAATTTGTTTTATTGAAAAGATGTTTAAGAGGGTCAAATTTTGTAATCACTTTTATTTCAGCATTTTATAAATAATTTCACAACTTACTTTTAGTGAATACAAGGGCCAAAAATTTCTTTTCGATTGTTGTGTATCATTTTTCATAATCTATCATGGTTCGGATGATGTAATAGACTAGATGCTCTTTACCATTTTCGTCTTATTGAGCCAACAATGCTATGAGATTATGGGCTGATGTAGTTGTTTAAAGTAAGAATGGTTTATTTTGCATAGTGGGTTGTAAAACAGGTGGAGTTGCAAGGTATTCCTTCAAATTCTAAAAAAGTCTGTTTGCAATCGTCATTCCAATCAAAGTGGACATCCTTTTTAAGGATATGTGTAAATGGTAATGTTTGATTAGCTAGAGATGCAACAAAATGACTGATGGCTTGAATTCTTCCTTGTAATGTGGGTAACTAAGAAATTTTTTTAGGTGGCATGTTGAAAATAGAATCAATCTTTTATCTATCCACCTCAATGCCTCTGTGAGATACAATAAACCCTAAGATTTTTCCACTATCTACACTAAAGACAGATTTTTTTGGATTCAATCTCATGTTGTATTTTTGCATCCGCTCAAAGATTTTCTAGAGGACATTTATGTTGTCTTGTCTTGTTGATGATTTCGATAGAATGTCATCAACTTAATCTTGCAAAATTTATGTATATAATCATGAAATATCAATGTCATAGCTCGTTTATATGTTTACCCCACATTCTTTAATCCAAAAGGCATCATAACCCAACAAAATGTTCCTCAAACAGTTGTGAATGTTGTTTTGTACTGATCTTGAGGGTTGATGAAAATTTGATTATATCCAAAAAATCCACCCATGAATGAAAACAAAGCATGTCCTATAGTTGAATCCACTATCATATGTATATTAGGAAGGGGAAAGTCATCTTTTAGAGATGCTTTATTCATATCATGAAAATCAATACACATCCTAATACGATTGTTAGGTTTTGCAACTGCAACAATGTTTGAGATCCATGGAGAATAATCTATAGGTCTTATGAAACCAACGTCAAGGAGTTTTTCAAGTTCACCCTTAACAAGAAAAGCTATTTTAGGATTCATCTTTCATATTTTTTGTCAAACAGGCTTGGAAATTTCAATAAGGAATATGTTGTGTCACTATCTTTGGATTGATTCCTGGCATGTCTAAATATTTCCAAGCAAAAAGTTTGGGAAAGTCATGGAGTAAGGTTGCAGTATCCTCTTGTTCTTCATCATCAAGGCACTTCCCTATCTAAATGAATTTCTCTTGATCAGTTATATCCATTGGTATATCAATTGTATCCCCTAAAGGGAGTGCATTTGATCTTGGAAACTCAAGATTGTATTGTTCTGCATTTATGTCATTCTCGTTACTTTCACCTTCTGCATATTTTTGCTTGGTACTGATCATAGCACATGCAACCTTTGTCTTGGGAGGAGTGGAATGTGTATCATAAAATCCTAGCATTTATTTCAAGGCTTCATCATCTTCAAAACATTCCCATGATGGTGGTAAATCCATGTCATGCAATTCAAGATGCTTCATAGTGAGGTTGATTTTTTGCTTGCACATGATAGTATTGATGTTTAACAATGGTTTCTTCATTTCTTTTGTAATTTCAGAATTACAATAGCCCAATCCAGTCTTTGTCTCTTGTTTGTTAGGCTATATGGGAACCCAGATTCCTTTTTCTTTCTTTCCACATCCTTTACCATTGTAACCCAATTGTTTCACAAGTTTGTAACCTCTCCCATAATTTTTTTCCATTTATTTCAAGTTTGGTGGTTGTTGGTAGTCTTTCTCATGAAATTTTGTTGTATAACTTATATCCTCTTCAAATGAGTTAGATGTTTGTGAGTGTTCTTCTAGGTTCTAAGTTGACATGACCATCAGTTGTTTTTTTTTTGTCATCTTCTTTTCTCGTGATTATGTATTCTCCTATAAATGAGGGCCTAAACTCCAAAGAACCCCAATCATTATCTAACAATTTTGATACCATTTCTCTTTCTTTCTTGTCTTCTTATTAAGGTTCTATGTTGGATGTTCGAATTAATGTGCTCAAAGGAATTGTTGTTCCTTTTTCAACTTGTAAGAAAATTTTAGGCTTGAGGTCTATTTCAACATGGTATACCTTGTTGTCATAGACATACTTCATAATACGATGAAGATTCGAAGGCACCGCAAGCATCTCATGCATCCATGGTATTCCCAACACAAGATTGTATCAAAGGTCATGAGGCATGACATGAATAGGAGTTTGTAAGGTGACCTTTTTGACTATGTATAGGAGTGAATTTGCATCCCTTACATAAATTCCCCTTTTACACTTCCTAACCTTAGAAAACTAAATCCAAAGGAAAAAATCCACATCAACCTGCTGCCTCCGTTCCACTTGGCATATATTTTCTACACTGGTAGAATAATAACTATCAAAGAAGCTTTCACAGCATGCAAACGTATGTGCAATGCGCTTACGTCCCTAATGGATTCCTACTTATGAAGCCATAAAAGGAATTACACTTCCCATTAGGGTCAATTTTTAATTCCCCTCTTCAACCAACCAACCCGAATATAGCCATTTTTCTCATCCCACCTTCAAAAACACTCTTCCTTCATTCATTTCATCTTCTAAGAATTTAATCCATCTTCTTTTGGCACTCCCTAAGCATTCTAGTGTTCACTTTTTGCATTCTCAGCCTTCAAGCATCACTTTTTCACTCAATAGTAGCGACAAAAACACTCCATCACCTTCATAGAGAAAGTGTGGAACAACACCATTGCAGCGGGGGCTTGAGTCCTCTCTTTTTCTCCTCCATTAGCTAGTGAGCTCTTGGTGGAGGTGGTAAGCATTTTCACTCCTCTACTCTACAATTTCATTGAGTAGCACATTAATGTTTTGTAGCTTTTATTATGTTCTTTACTTTCATTCTTTCTTTATCATATTTTTCTCTACAGTTGCTATCTCAGTTGTCTATGGAGGTGGAAACACGAAAATGGGGGTCTAACTAAGGTAGGACCCTATACAGCCCACCAAAAATTTTCCTCCTTGTGTGTAGGTGGATGTGTATTTTGAGCTAGCTAGCGAATAGGCTCTTTTGTGAGATCATCTTTGTCACCCTAGCCTTAATATATTTGCTTTATCACATTTTTTTATATATACCTTACTTTATAGTTTTATTTTGTTACCTTAAAAATCACTAGCTAGGTTGTCAGCTTGTTTTTTAGCAATTCCCACTATACTTTTAGTCCTCTAGTCGTACAGACGCCAGCACACCTAAGAGATGCCAGTGCATTGTGCTATCATCCTGGAACCACACTTTCATCCTTAGGCAGAGAGCTACCTGAGGCACAATGTTGAACCTACAAACTAGCTCACCTAGCCCCAAAACTGATTTTAGGTCTATAGAGTGATTGAAGGACCTTATAGTCCTCATAATTCTCATCCCTCATTTCCAAACATCTATTTATAGAGGTAAGGTAGGGTATCCTTCCGCTCTTGGCTCTCCAAGACCTGGGGACTTGAACATTGTTCGTCACCCTCTATTACATTTTTGGTGAATCTGACATGAACCATTGGTTCCATTTTGTGATACTGCAAGCTCCTTTCCTCATATTCTAGGAGTATTGTAGCTGTGAGTGTTGTGAGGCTTTTTCCTTACAACCCCACCTATGACCCCTATTAGGCATAGTTGGAAGGTCCTAAAAGTGTTGCATAATGAAACCTTAATTGGGTCACTATCCTACCTTGCAACCTTTGGAGGGTCATGAGATCTTCCTTCTTCCTCTTTTGTTGTTCAGCCCGATGCTTCCTCTCACCCCATTGTGGCAACTTCATATTTTAATCCTCGTCTATGGGAGAATCCTATGGTACCCACTTGGCGAAAGCCCAAGTGTCTCATGTTTTAACTTCTTGTTTTGTCCACGAAGCCTAGGCCTATTTGATATAGCGGGACAAAAAGTCCCAGTGTGGAATCCTCTGTCTTGACCTCCATGGCCTCCTACTACTTCTACTCCCAAACTAGTAAATAGGAAGAGGCCCATTACCGAGGCACGTGAGTTGACTACCCCCACTTCTTCTCAACTTTCTCTTCCTACTCCCATTCAGGAGTCTGTTCCTCCGCCATAAATGGTTGTAGTGGACACTCCCATGGCTGAGCAGGAGCCTTCTGTTCCTTTGTAGCCTCCAACCTTTGGTTCAAAGAGTCATAGAAATTTCCTTGCGTGCGAGTGCAAACACCGACAAAAGGATCTCATGGCTTCTGCTGTGAGTATGAATGTGCTTGACCCTGAAAAGGTGTAGGTGTTCATCACTCCTTCAGTGGAGCTGCCTCTATTGATGTCCCTTTCAAATGTCCCGCCTTTCCTGAAACCCATAGATATGACAAACACTTTAGTCATATCTACTACTATTTTCTTTTCCTCCTCTTCCTCTACACCTCTTGCCTCATCTATGGGGAGTTTGCATCCCTCGATGGAATAGAAGGTAGAGAGTGGTCCATCCAACAATGAAGGATGTAAGAGGAGCCCACCTTCCCCGAAAGGTGGTCCCACACTAACTTGTTTTGTCCTAGTAACAAAACTAGTCTCGGCTTCACCTAAGTTCGTCACCACTCTCGAACCACTCAATAATCCTAGTAGTGAATCTTGGGCACAACCTTCTCTGTCTATTAAGGTGAAACATGGAACTCCTGTAAAGTGCATGTTTAACTCTTTGGACGAAGTTTCAGCCTTGACGGTAATCCTCGCAAAAATTTTGACCTTAGCTCCACAAGAGCTTAGCGGAGATGACCTTGCGGGGCCCTATTCCTTAGCCATTTTTGTGGGAGGGTAAGATGCTCCCCCTCTTAACATTCTACCACTATAAGCTCTTCCTCCTTCCCCCTACAATGATCTAGAGTGGGAAGTGAATGACCTCTTGGTCGATTAGTGTTAGGGGGATGCACTTTCTTTATCTTTAGATTAGATGTGTTTGTGTTGTGATGTGTTCCCCCATAATCATGTTATCTCTGCCTGGACGACCTTTTTCACCCTTGTTGGTGCTTAGGTATAGATGTGGTTTTTGTAGCGTAAACCTTCTTCTATATGTTTCATCATTCTTCCATGTTTGTGACTTGATTCTTGGTAAATTGGGGATGATGCAAAGCATTGGGGCCATTTAAGTTTGCCTTCCATGTTGACCAAATTTTTTATTTTTACTTTTTCTTCTCGTACATTCTTCACATGGTCTGATATAATAGGGGGTTGATGATAGTTCATTTTATATACTATTACTTTACATACATACATACATACATACATATATATATATATATATATATATATTTATGAATAGTTTTGACCCAAAAATATCAGGCCACCCCTATGCCCTATGTTTGTGTTCATTTCTCTTTTCCTCTTTTCTTATCTTTCTCTCTTCTTTTCTTGATTTTTCCCTCTCATGTGTGACAATACCACTTCTATGACATTTTGATTTTCAGAAAATGTTTTCATGGCCAACAAATCTTTTCTTGAGAATATTCACAAACTTCTTTTGTAAGATTCGCTCCCCTACAGGTCTGCAGGTTTGTAGGGCACTTTCAATGGGTTTCCTCCATGTGAGAGATCTTGGGGGATACCTCCCTATAGGTCTGAGGGTTTGTAGGGCACTTTCCTAGGTTTTCTTCATGTAAAAGATCTTGAATTTGATCTATTTTATAGATCTATAATAATTGCATTGAATGCTTAATGATTACAATTAAAGAAATCCAAATTACTTAATCAAAATTAACACACAAACATGATTAATAATTTAATGGAAATAACAAAGTGATGAAAATAGAATGAGAGAAAGAGAGAGAGATGCAAACAAAGTTGATAACGAAGTTTGCCGTAAAAATGACTGTCATCAGGACCCTCTCCAATTAGTGAATTGATCCGATTACTTCTCCAAAAAATCAGTACAACATGTCGTCATAATCTCTTGTTGGTTTACAAAGAAATTTGATAAGCCCTCCTTCAAACTGCGCAAGAGAAACCTCTTGAATAGCACGAAAATTGAGCAAAATTTCTCTAAGGAATTTTCTCCAAATCACCACTTAGTCTTCATCCTACCCTTCTACCCCTTTTTATATTACAAATTTACCCAAATTGGTTAATAACCAATTGATTTTACAATATCTCCTTATCCTCCATTTTTACATCAAAATCTTGAAAATCCACCCATTAATCCCCTTTAAAATCTAAATTATTTCTCCCAGGTGGTCCATATTATTTTGGCTAAAAATAATCTCCCCCTTTTTGAATGATTTATAATTTTAATAATCTTGGGCTTATTATTTTTAGCCCATTTTTTTTTATCATAATATGAGCTTAATTTATTGGGAGATTATCTTATATATAATAAGGGTTTTTTTCCCCTTATTACTAGGGGCTTAGGTTTTTAAAATAAGGGTGGTTTTAGTTATTAAAATCCTTTAAAGTGCATTATCCCCCTATTTAGGCGCCTAAAAAGATACTGGTTGAATGGTCAAGAGTGTTGTCATGTGTGAGAGGTTGGGGGGTCAAATCCCATTATCCTCCTTTACATATGTAAGCTTAAACTGAATTTTAAAGTGCATAAATAAATGCACCCACATACTATATCCCAAAGAGCATGTGTGATGTAATGGTGGAAGGAATGGCTTGTAGGATGGAGATTAAGAGGTTGAATCCCTTTAAGAATTCTTAGCAAACATTTGCACAGTTGACCCTGATAGGATGTCATGTGGCACGTTGCAATTCGTTGGAGATTTGTTGACGTAGTGCCACATGTCAATATATCATTGGTGTCACCTGTCAACACATGATTGGTATTGAGTTTTTCACGTCACTTTCTCATTCGTCCACATCATCGTTGGCTGCTGATTGTGCTAAACTATCACCATGTTGACGTCAGCATGGTCAACTTTTGACCTGATCTTTGACTGCTCGTAACTCAGGCATATGAACTTTGATTTGTGTGAAATGAATGTCGTCGGAAAGCTCTCATTGAGCTCTTCACAATGAGATCGGTATTGACAACTTTTGAAGACTTTGTTTTTTTTCCTTTTTCACTGACCTGAGCCCTGAGTTTGCTAAGGTTTGACCGAGCATAACTCAAGCTCCATATCTCTGTTTGACTTCGTTTGAGTTACATTGGTGAGCTCTTCTTAGTGATGTCAATTCTCGAGACAAATGAGAAACTTCAAATTTTGATGAAGATCCTCTAAATCAAAGCACACCTTCCCTATAGGTATGTAGGTCTATAAGGTCCTTTCTCAGCTTCCTGCATGTGAGAGATGTTGGGGGATGCTTTCTTGCATGTCTGTGGGTCTGTTAGGCGCATTTTTTGGGTATCCTTCATGTGAGAGATCTTGGAGGACACCTTCCTTGCACGTCTGTGGGCCTCTTAGGCACTTTCTTCCTGGGGCTTCCTTCATGTGAGAGATCTTGGGGGTCACCTCCTTACAGGTCTACGGGCCTATAAAATGCTTTCATTCTTCAACTTCATAGTTTTGCAGGACTATGAAATCCTTTACTTGTCCTGCACTCTTGAGTTTGCTAGATCGTGATTTTCTTCCTTGATGATTCTGATATAAATTTATAACCTTACTACCTTTCTGATCTACTTTACCAAAGCACTCATTAGTATTCATGCTCTCTAAAGTGGGAGAAAAATGTATAGGAGTGAATTTTCACCCCTTACGCAAATTCCCCTTTCACACTTCCTCATCTTAGAAAACCAAATCTAAAGGAAAAAACCTACATCAACCTACTGCATCCATTCCACTTGGCATCTATTTTGTGCATCAATAGAAGAGTAACTATTTGGGACACCTGCGCAATGTGTAGATGTCTGAGTAGGACACTTATGTCCCTAATGGATTCATGTGTCTAAAGCTAGCAAAGGCGTTACACTTCCCATTGGGGTCAATTTGTAACGCCCCTTTTTGACCAACTGACCCGAATATGGTTGTTTTTCTCATCCCACCTTCAAAAAAACTCTTCCTTCATTCATTTCATCTTCTAAGCATTCAATCCATCTTCTTTTGGACCTCCCTAAGAATTATAGCATTCACTTCTTGCATTCTCTTCCTTTAAGCATCACTTTGGCACTACATAGCAGCAACAACAACACTCCATCAACTCTATAGAACAAGTGTGGAACAACACCATTTCAATAGGGGCTTGAGTCCTCTCTTTTTCTCCTCCATTAGCTAGTGAGCTCTTTGTAGAGGTGGTAATAATTTTCACTCCTCTCCTCCATGATTTGGTTGAGTAGCACATTACTATTTCGTAGAGTTTATTGTGTGCTTTACTTTAATTCTTCCTTTGTCATATTTTTCTCTATAATTGCTATCTTGGTTGTCCGTGGAGGTGGAAACACCAAAACAGGGGTTTAACTAAGGCATGCCCCTATACAACCCCCCAGCAATATTCCTCCTTCTTATTTGTAGGTGAACGTGTATTCAGAGCTAGCTAGTGAATAGGCTCTTTTGTGAGATCATCTTTGTCACCCTAGCCTTAATATACTTGCTTTATCACATTCATTTATATATCTTTTACTTTATATTTTTATTTTGTTCCCTTAAAAATCACTATCTAGGTTGTTAGCTCATTTTCTAGAAGTTCCCATTGTACTTTCGGTACTCTAGTTGTATGAGCACCAATACACTTGAGAGACGCTAGTGCACTGCATTATCGTCCTAGAACCATGCTTTGATCCTCATGTAGAGAACTACATGAGGCATGGTGTTGAACCTAGAAATTGGCTCACCTAGCCCCAAAACTAATTTCAAGTTTACTGATTGATCGAAGGACCTTATAGTCCTCATCATTCTCGTACCTCATTTCAAAACATCCCTTTAGAGTGAAGTAATTTAGTGCAACCTTCTGCTCTTGGCTTGTTGTGACCTGGGGCCTTAAATGTGGTTGGTTCCCCTCTCTTATAGACTATAATAGGTAAAGTGATCACACCGAGCAGTTTCCTTCCTATGTTGTTGAATCCTCGAATTGATAAAGAGTCAGGTTGCATCATTGATTTTTCTACTAGCAACTTATCTAATATTTTCACACTACATACATTAAGGGTTGAGCCATTATCAACCATGGTCCTTTTTATGCCTATTTTATTAAATTGAGCAATTATAATAAAGGCCTCATTTTTCTGTTGTAATGCCAAAGGGGGCAACTCATTTTGGTGAGATTTAATGTCTACATTAACTACATGCATTCCCTGTATGAGAGTTGCCACATCATTTTCATTTGTGCTAGGAGGAACCACTATTTATTGCAAGTCCATTTGAAGCATGCATATTGTGATAGTTTGGTGAATTTTGAATTAAGTCCCATAGGGATATCTTTATAGGGGTATTCTTAAGTTGTTCAACAAGATTATACTCATTTCCACTATGTGAAGTTAAATGAGGGGCACTAGGAAAAATAGGATTAGGTAAAGGTAAGGGTGTTAGGATTGGTTTTTGTGGTTGCAAATTATTTCTAGTGTTGTACATGTATAAGAAAAAATATTATGACCCGATTGTTGCAATACGTTAGTCTTAGGTGGATAAAGTCTAAACACAAGCTTATATTTTATGTTGTGGTTTATGTGAAAGTGGGTATAGGATGAATTGACATTGAATCTCATTAAATTATTGTGTTTTTGGTTTCTCATAACAATCCTTAGTGGATAGTTTTTGTGAAATGAAGTCCTCAAGGGCTTCACCTAACATACCAAAGTCATCACTACTAAAAGGCTTGAGGGTTAATTTAACTGCACTTGGTTTGTATTTTTCATGACAAGCCTTAGTGGATGATTTTAGTGAGAGGAAGTCATCAAGTGCTTCATCTAACATGTCTAAATAATCACTACTAAAAGGCTTGGATGATATTATTTTTCTATATTTAAGCATTTTTTTAATTGTTTCTTTCGATGTTTTTGGTTTTTTGTTTTTTGTTTTCTAATGAATCTTATCTAAGTGAACTAGGAACTAATGCTGAAAATAAAAATTGCAAAAGTCTAATACTATCCATGTAATTGCCATAAATGCAAATAATGTTAGTTCTAATGAATTTAATGTAACAAAAAGCAACTAAATTGAAACAAAAAAGTAACAGAAGAAAACAAAAGCTTAAAATTTGGAAATGAAATTTTGTAAACAGCAGTACGATTTTTTCACTGGGACTGATTCGCCCTAGATGGTGAATGAGTCCCAATAGGGATTTTTTTGGTTTATTTTTATGTTTTCTATGTTGTATGGCCTAGATCTAGGATGAATATGCAGTTTTTCAATGATTACTAATGAAATTAAGTGCAAAAATGAAAGCTAAATGAGCTTTTCACTAATGCAAATTTTGAAACCCTAGAATGCAAAGTAAACAATGCAAAGCCTAATGCAATGTTAATGCAACCTAAATATAGGATAAAAATGCACTCCAAATTAGAAATATGATACTCTATATATAGGTTCACCAAAATGAAATGGTGAAAATTTGGTGGGGCTTTCTTTCACTTCTAGGGTTTTGGACATAAAAGGAGAAAGACTAATTTTCAACCTTTCAATCAAGAAAAATCCTTGAGATTTCATTTTAAAAGCACAAAGTTGTGTCACACTTTATAAAGGAAATGACCAACGCAGATCCAATTTTTAAACTTGAATCACTAAAAAGTGGCGTATATGTTTTGAATTTTGAAATGATGTAAACTAGTAAAATATGTATTTTTTAGTATATTTTATGTTTTTTTTAAAAATAAAAAATAAAAATCATTTTAAACTATTTTTTAATAAGTTAAAGCTATAATTTAGTTGTTGATAAAATGTTGAAAATTGAAGTTGCATGGGACGTCAAACTTTTTACAGTAAATTTTATTATTTTTCTTTCAAATTTTTTGTGTATAGTTATAACTTGAAATTTTAGTGCATGGATATACCTTTTTCAATTTTGATAAATATATAATTTTAAATAAATATTAAAATGTCCGTGAATCAAAAAGCAACTATTTTCATCGGACGTCAACTTTCATATTAAATATTTATCTAAAATGGAAAAAAAATTATACCATCTTAAAATAGATTTTTTTTATCTAGTGCATCATATTTTTTTCAAATTTTTTTAATAAGTTTTAGTATTTTTCCTTGGCATAGTAATCAACCTAATATTTTGTGCTGATAACCTGCTTTGAATAAAAATAAAATATAAAGTATAAAAAATAATTAAACTATTAAAATAAATATATTTTTGAAAACTAAAATTTATGGATCTACAAAAGGGTATTTTTATATTTAAAAAAAGAAATTATTTACATTAGGAGGAGTTATTGAAACTTCAAGTTTTTCAAATAATTTTATGTTTTTGGTAAATTGGACTTAAAGTGGTACTCCATATATTTTTAGCCAACAATTTTAGTTGAAAAAGTTGTGGAAGTATCTAACTTAGCTAGAATGAATCTTACTAGATCATATGTTTGAGAAAAATTGATTTTTAGTTAGAAATACTTAAATTCAGTTGTGTTGATACGTTGGCTCAAAGTGTGACACAGTTTTGTACTTTTACCCTTCAATGCAAAAGAGATTGAAATATGGTAAAGAGAAGTTTCTGGGGAATTGAATAATACCTAATGAAGGGTTCACCACCAAGTGTAAACTTGGAAAAGAAAATATTGGAAAACGCAGTGTGATATGCAAAAAAATACTAAATGGCCTAAAGAATGATCTAGAAATGTAAATAAAATAGAACAAAAAAGCAAGAATGAAAATGGTTTACACTTGGAAACCTTGAAGGGACTAGAAATAACTTTGATATTCTTGAAATCTAGACATTTTATGCTACTGGGACTCATTCACCAACCTGGGCGAATCAGTTCCAGATCTTGGTTTCTACACAGGAGTCCATGTTGAAATGAACAACACAACTGAGAGGGGGGGTGAATCAGTTGTCACCAATCACATTCACAAATAATAAATAATCATTAACCTCACATCCACTTTAATCTATTATTAGGTATAAGCATGAAGTCCAAATAACAAAAAGAAATATCAACACAAGAAACACCAGATTTACGTGGAAAACCCAACAAGGGAAAAACCATGGTGAGTATCAACTCACAATATAGAATAATTGAAAAATTGATTACAAGAGGCTCACTACCAAAGGAATCATTTCCTATAGATACAAGAAGATAGAAATAAGAATGTTACATAGAGAACACTTTCTCAATGCAACAGAAGATCCACCACAACAACTTCCACACATTTGCAGCCTTGATCAGAGAATTGCAGACACCATCAACTCACTACTTTCAGGAATCTAACACATTAAATTTTTGCTACCTAAATTCTCTTTCACACACTCTTTCTTCTCAAACTTGTGGCATGTGATCCATAATATCTCAAATTGAATTTATACCATCATCAACCTTAGAAAATTTCTATAAGGTCAGCTACACATTCTTCCTTTTACAAATTCAAATTAGGGCAGCAACTCAACATTTCCACAGTGGAAGAGAATGAGAACAGACCAAACCAACACTTAGCCAAGACCCAAAACAACATCTTGGATCAATTACACACTTCCTTAATTGATACTTATCCTTCACATGATGTGTAAACACCAGGTCAACCAAACCTAATGAAAACACCAATGAACTTTGAAGTACACACTTCCGCAATAAGAAGATAACATGCAGACCACATAACACACCTCACCATGCACTATAACACATCTTGGATGCCTTCAAATTCATCTATAGCTAATGCAACAACCGTCGTACACAAAACAATTTGGGTATGTGCAGGATCATCATGGAAAAAATAGGCCCTTAATTGGCGGAAAATTCAAAAAAATTAGAGTTAGGCAACTTGACGTGAAAATTTGAATAAGTTATCTATATTATTTAACAAATATGTAAGAATAGAATCTATAGAAAATTGAATGTAGTTTCTAAACTACTAGGTTTATTTAAAAAGGAAAACTTAATTAAAAAATTCTAAAATTTCAATGTGGAAGTAGTACTTAAATTTCGTGGAAAATAAGTAGGCGCCTATCCCACCACCCTAACCAGAATAAAAATGATAATATTTTATAATATTTTATATAAGTAGAGAATCATGTCCTCATGTGGATGGTATTTTTTGGGCAATTTTTTCCAAGTAAATAAATTAATTATGATTTTATTAAAACTTTTAAAACATAAAATTTGTAATGCTTGACAACCCTTTAAATTGACTAAAACTTATGAAAACTATTTTTTTAATCTTATAAAGAAAAACCATAGAATGTGATGCATGTTTAGATTAAAAAATGCAATGTCATAGAAAGTTATAGATTTTTTCAATTAGCCTATCAATTAGGACTTTAGTCATAATTCAAATAGAAAATAAATAATAATTATTTATTGAACTTAAAGTAAAGAATAATTTATATTGGTGGAAAGCTGAGAATTTCCTTTAAAAATCCTTTTTGTTTCATCAATTTTGGGTAAGAAAAAAGTCATCAGCCACAGACCCTACACATACCCATCATATTGCCACTTTTTGGCCCATCATGATCCTGCACCTACCCCTTTCCATTAGTCCATCCGAACTATACAGACACACACAACAACTCTAAAACTAGTCTTTTGAAGTACCAAAACACAAACACCTTTGATAGAACATAAATAACATCACTACAAGCCTTCTTTCAGATCTGCAAGACCTAAACAAACTAGCAGAGGACTATGGAGCATATACATTTCTCCTAATCTAGAGACAAACAACTCTACCAGACTAGTTCACACACTGGTGAACACAAGTTTCAATCTTCGTCAAACAAGAAGTTATAATCCAGGATATATCACCCACAAATTCCCATAAACACCACTTCAAATCTACACAAACATGACATCAACAAAAAAGAAATGTTGAGCACATACCATAGCACATTTTGAACATATGTACACAACTCTAACTTCACTATTTATTAATTTTCTTAAAAGAACTTGGTAACTTATCATATCAAAACACTTGTAACACCATAAATATAGATCCATGTACTCACAACATCTCAATAGTATCTCAACTATATGTGCACAACATGTAACCACTTAATTCCTTTCTTAGCAACAACCTATACTATGTTGACATCAATGTAAACATCAATGACAACACTAGCATACTCATTTATACTTGCAACAATCTCCCCCTTTTTCATTGATGGCAACACACAACACTCTCTCCCCATTTGAAATCAATGGCAAAGAACATAATTCTGATCACTCCC
>VDFB02058242.1:135344361-135424009 GCA_007258455.2 Sequoia sempervirens | reverse complement strand
CATAACTCAAGCTCCATATCTCTGTTTGACTTCGTTTGAGTTACATTGGTGAGCTCTTCTTAGTGATGTCAATTCTCGAGACAAATGAGAAACTTCAAATTTTGATGAAGATCCTCTAAATCAAAGCACACCTTCCCTATAGGTATGTAGGTCTATAAGGTCCTTTCTCAGCTTCCTGCATGTGAGAGATGTTGGGGGATGCTTTCTTGCATGTCTGTGGGTCTGTTAGGCGCATTTTTTGGGTATCCTTCATGTGAGAGATCTTGGAGGACACCTTCCTTGCACGTCTGTGGGCCTCTTAGGCACTTTCTTCCTGGGGCTTCCTTCATGTGAGAGATCTTGGGGGTCACCTCCTTACAGGTCTACGGGCCTATAAAATGCTTTCATTCTTCAACTTCATAGTTTTGCAGGACTATGAAATCCTTTACTTGTCCTGCACTCTTGAGTTTGCTAGATCGTGATTTTCTTCCTTGATGATTCTGATATAAATTTATAACCTTACTACCTTTCTGATCTACTTTACCAAAGCACTCATTAGTATTCATGCTCTCTAAAGTGGGAGAAAAATGTATAGGAGTGAATTTTCACCCCTTACGCAAATTCCCCTTTCACACTTCCTCATCTTAGAAAACCAAATCTAAAGGAAAAAACCTACATCAACCTACTGCATCCATTCCACTTGGCATCTATTTTGTGCATCAATAGAAGAGTAACTATTTGGGACACCTGCGCAATGTGTAGATGTCTGAGTAGGACACTTATGTCCCTAATGGATTCATGTGTCTAAAGCTAGCAAAGGCGTTACACTTCCCATTGGGGTCAATTTGTAACGCCCCTTTTTGACCAACTGACCCGAATATGGTTGTTTTTCTCATCCCACCTTCAAAAAAACTCTTCCTTCATTCATTTCATCTTCTAAGCATTCAATCCATCTTCTTTTGGACCTCCCTAAGAATTATAGCATTCACTTCTTGCATTCTCTTCCTTTAAGCATCACTTTGGCACTACATAGCAGCAACAACAACACTCCATCAACTCTATAGAACAAGTGTGGAACAACACCATTTCAATAGGGGCTTGAGTCCTCTCTTTTTCTCCTCCATTAGCTAGTGAGCTCTTTGTAGAGGTGGTAATAATTTTCACTCCTCTCCTCCATGATTTGGTTGAGTAGCACATTACTATTTCGTAGAGTTTATTGTGTGCTTTACTTTAATTCTTCCTTTGTCATATTTTTCTCTATAATTGCTATCTTGGTTGTCCGTGGAGGTGGAAACACCAAAACAGGGGTTTAACTAAGGCATGCCCCTATACAACCCCCCAGCAATATTCCTCCTTCTTATTTGTAGGTGAACGTGTATTCAGAGCTAGCTAGTGAATAGGCTCTTTTGTGAGATCATCTTTGTCACCCTAGCCTTAATATACTTGCTTTATCACATTCATTTATATATCTTTTACTTTATATTTTTATTTTGTTCCCTTAAAAATCACTATCTAGGTTGTTAGCTCATTTTCTAGAAGTTCCCATTGTACTTTCGGTACTCTAGTTGTATGAGCACCAATACACTTGAGAGACGCTAGTGCACTGCATTATCGTCCTAGAACCATGCTTTGATCCTCATGTAGAGAACTACATGAGGCATGGTGTTGAACCTAGAAATTGGCTCACCTAGCCCCAAAACTAATTTCAAGTTTACTGATTGATCGAAGGACCTTATAGTCCTCATCATTCTCGTACCTCATTTCAAAACATCCCTTTAGAGTGAAGTAATTTAGTGCAACCTTCTGCTCTTGGCTTGTTGTGACCTGGGGCCTTAAATGTGGTTGGTTCCCCTCTCTTATAGACTATAATAGGTAAAGTGATCACACCGAGCAGTTTCCTTCCTATGTTGTTGAATCCTCGAATTGATAAAGAGTCAGGTTGCATCATTGATTTTTCTACTAGCAACTTATCTAATATTTTCACACTACATACATTAAGGGTTGAGCCATTATCAACCATGGTCCTTTTTATGCCTATTTTATTAAATTGAGCAATTATAATAAAGGCCTCATTTTTCTGTTGTAATGCCAAAGGGGGCAACTCATTTTGGTGAGATTTAATGTCTACATTAACTACATGCATTCCCTGTATGAGAGTTGCCACATCATTTTCATTTGTGCTAGGAGGAACCACTATTTATTGCAAGTCCATTTGAAGCATGCATATTGTGATAGTTTGGTGAATTTTGAATTAAGTCCCATAGGGATATCTTTATAGGGGTATTCTTAAGTTGTTCAACAAGATTATACTCATTTCCACTATGTGAAGTTAAATGAGGGGCACTAGGAAAAATAGGATTAGGTAAAGGTAAGGGTGTTAGGATTGGTTTTTGTGGTTGCAAATTATTTCTAGTGTTGTACATGTATAAGAAAAAATATTATGACCCGATTGTTGCAATACGTTAGTCTTAGGTGGATAAAGTCTAAACACAAGCTTATATTTTATGTTGTGGTTTATGTGAAAGTGGGTATAGGATGAATTGACATTGAATCTCATTAAATTATTGTGTTTTTGGTTTCTCATAACAATCCTTAGTGGATAGTTTTTGTGAAATGAAGTCCTCAAGGGCTTCACCTAACATACCAAAGTCATCACTACTAAAAGGCTTGAGGGTTAATTTAACTGCACTTGGTTTGTATTTTTCATGACAAGCCTTAGTGGATGATTTTAGTGAGAGGAAGTCATCAAGTGCTTCATCTAACATGTCTAAATAATCACTACTAAAAGGCTTGGATGATATTATTTTTCTATATTTAAGCATTTTTTTAATTGTTTCTTTCGATGTTTTTGGTTTTTTGTTTTTTGTTTTCTAATGAATCTTATCTAAGTGAACTAGGAACTAATGCTGAAAATAAAAATTGCAAAAGTCTAATACTATCCATGTAATTGCCATAAATGCAAATAATGTTAGTTCTAATGAATTTAATGTAACAAAAAGCAACTAAATTGAAACAAAAAAGTAACAGAAGAAAACAAAAGCTTAAAATTTGGAAATGAAATTTTGTAAACAGCAGTACGATTTTTTCACTGGGACTGATTCGCCCTAGATGGTGAATGAGTCCCAATAGGGATTTTTTTGGTTTATTTTTATGTTTTCTATGTTGTATGGCCTAGATCTAGGATGAATATGCAGTTTTTCAATGATTACTAATGAAATTAAGTGCAAAAATGAAAGCTAAATGAGCTTTTCACTAATGCAAATTTTGAAACCCTAGAATGCAAAGTAAACAATGCAAAGCCTAATGCAATGTTAATGCAACCTAAATATAGGATAAAAATGCACTCCAAATTAGAAATATGATACTCTATATATAGGTTCACCAAAATGAAATGGTGAAAATTTGGTGGGGCTTTCTTTCACTTCTAGGGTTTTGGACATAAAAGGAGAAAGACTAATTTTCAACCTTTCAATCAAGAAAAATCCTTGAGATTTCATTTTAAAAGCACAAAGTTGTGTCACACTTTATAAAGGAAATGACCAACGCAGATCCAATTTTTAAACTTGAATCACTAAAAAGTGGCGTATATGTTTTGAATTTTGAAATGATGTAAACTAGTAAAATATGTATTTTTTAGTATATTTTATGTTTTTTTTAAAAATAAAAAATAAAAATCATTTTAAACTATTTTTTAATAAGTTAAAGCTATAATTTAGTTGTTGATAAAATGTTGAAAATTGAAGTTGCATGGGACGTCAAACTTTTTACAGTAAATTTTATTATTTTTCTTTCAAATTTTTTGTGTATAGTTATAACTTGAAATTTTAGTGCATGGATATACCTTTTTCAATTTTGATAAATATATAATTTTAAATAAATATTAAAATGTCCGTGAATCAAAAAGCAACTATTTTCATCGGACGTCAACTTTCATATTAAATATTTATCTAAAATGGAAAAAAAATTATACCATCTTAAAATAGATTTTTTTTATCTAGTGCATCATATTTTTTTCAAATTTTTTTAATAAGTTTTAGTATTTTTCCTTGGCATAGTAATCAACCTAATATTTTGTGCTGATAACCTGCTTTGAATAAAAATAAAATATAAAGTATAAAAAATAATTAAACTATTAAAATAAATATATTTTTGAAAACTAAAATTTATGGATCTACAAAAGGGTATTTTTATATTTAAAAAAAGAAATTATTTACATTAGGAGGAGTTATTGAAACTTCAAGTTTTTCAAATAATTTTATGTTTTTGGTAAATTGGACTTAAAGTGGTACTCCATATATTTTTAGCCAACAATTTTAGTTGAAAAAGTTGTGGAAGTATCTAACTTAGCTAGAATGAATCTTACTAGATCATATGTTTGAGAAAAATTGATTTTTAGTTAGAAATACTTAAATTCAGTTGTGTTGATACGTTGGCTCAAAGTGTGACACAGTTTTGTACTTTTACCCTTCAATGCAAAAGAGATTGAAATATGGTAAAGAGAAGTTTCTGGGGAATTGAATAATACCTAATGAAGGGTTCACCACCAAGTGTAAACTTGGAAAAGAAAATATTGGAAAACGCAGTGTGATATGCAAAAAAATACTAAATGGCCTAAAGAATGATCTAGAAATGTAAATAAAATAGAACAAAAAAGCAAGAATGAAAATGGTTTACACTTGGAAACCTTGAAGGGACTAGAAATAACTTTGATATTCTTGAAATCTAGACATTTTATGCTACTGGGACTCATTCACCAACCTGGGCGAATCAGTTCCAGATCTTGGTTTCTACACAGGAGTCCATGTTGAAATGAACAACACAACTGAGAGGGGGGGTGAATCAGTTGTCACCAATCACATTCACAAATAATAAATAATCATTAACCTCACATCCACTTTAATCTATTATTAGGTATAAGCATGAAGTCCAAATAACAAAAAGAAATATCAACACAAGAAACACCAGATTTACGTGGAAAACCCAACAAGGGAAAAACCATGGTGAGTATCAACTCACAATATAGAATAATTGAAAAATTGATTACAAGAGGCTCACTACCAAAGGAATCATTTCCTATAGATACAAGAAGATAGAAATAAGAATGTTACATAGAGAACACTTTCTCAATGCAACAGAAGATCCACCACAACAACTTCCACACATTTGCAGCCTTGATCAGAGAATTGCAGACACCATCAACTCACTACTTTCAGGAATCTAACACATTAAATTTTTGCTACCTAAATTCTCTTTCACACACTCTTTCTTCTCAAACTTGTGGCATGTGATCCATAATATCTCAAATTGAATTTATACCATCATCAACCTTAGAAAATTTCTATAAGGTCAGCTACACATTCTTCCTTTTACAAATTCAAATTAGGGCAGCAACTCAACATTTCCACAGTGGAAGAGAATGAGAACAGACCAAACCAACACTTAGCCAAGACCCAAAACAACATCTTGGATCAATTACACACTTCCTTAATTGATACTTATCCTTCACATGATGTGTAAACACCAGGTCAACCAAACCTAATGAAAACACCAATGAACTTTGAAGTACACACTTCCGCAATAAGAAGATAACATGCAGACCACATAACACACCTCACCATGCACTATAACACATCTTGGATGCCTTCAAATTCATCTATAGCTAATGCAACAACCGTCGTACACAAAACAATTTGGGTATGTGCAGGATCATCATGGAAAAAATAGGCCCTTAATTGGCGGAAAATTCAAAAAAATTAGAGTTAGGCAACTTGACGTGAAAATTTGAATAAGTTATCTATATTATTTAACAAATATGTAAGAATAGAATCTATAGAAAATTGAATGTAGTTTCTAAACTACTAGGTTTATTTAAAAGGAAAATCTAATTGGTGAAATTTAAAATTTCAATGTAGTAGTACTTAAATTTCAGGGAAAAAATAAGTAAGTCTATCGAGCCACCTAACAGAATAAAATGATAATATTTTTTATAATATTTAGATATAAGTAGAGGAATCATGTCCTGATGTGATGCATATTTTTGGTAATTTTTCCAAGTAAATAATTAGTATGATTTTTTATTAAAACTTTTAAAAACTATAAAAACTTGTACGTTTGACAACCTTAAATTGATCAAAACTTCATGAAAATCATTTTTTTTTTAATCTTATAGTATGCAAACTATAGAATGTGATGCATGTTTTAGATTAAAAAAATTATACGGTTTGAAAGTTATAGATTTTTTTCAATTAGCCTATCAATTAGGACTTTAGTCATAATTCAAATAGAAAATAAATAATAATTATTTATTGAATTCAAAGTAAAGAATAATTTATATTGGTGGAAAGCTGAGAATTTCCTTTAAAAATCCTTTTTGTTTCATCAATTTTGGGTAAGAAAAAAGTCATCAGCCACAGACCCTACACATACCCATCATATTGCCACTTTTTGGCCCATCATGATCCTGCACCTACCCCTTTCCATTAGTCCATCCGAACTATACAGACACACACAACAACTCTAAAACTAGTCTTTTGAAGTACCAAAACACAAACACCTTTGATAGAACATAAATAACATCACTACAAGCCTTCTTTCAGATCTGCAAGACCTAAACAAACTAGCAGAGGACTATGGAGCATATACATTTCTCCTAATCTAGAGACAAACAACTCTACCAGACTAGTTCACACACTGGTGAACACAAGTTTCAATCTTCGTCAAACAAGAAGTTATAATCCAGGATATATCACCCACAAATTCCCATAAACACCACTTCAAATCTACACAAACATGACATCAACAAAAAAGAAATGTTGAGCACATACCATAGCACATTTTGAACATATGTACACAACTCTAACTTCACTATTTATTAATTTTCTTAAAAGAACTTGGTAACTTATCATATCAAAACACTTGTAACACCATAAATATAGATCCATGTACTCACAACATCTCAATAGTATCTCAACTATATGTGCACAACATGTAACCACTTAATTCCTTTCTTAGCAACAACCTATACTATGTTGACATCAATGTAAACATCAATGACAACACTAGCATACTCATTTATACTTGCAACAATCTCCCCCTTTTTCATTGATGGCAACACACAACACTCTCTCCCCATTTGAAATCAATGGCAAAGAACATAATTCTGATCACTCCCCCTTAGGATTTCACCCACACATCTCATACTGCAACAATTATGCTTCCTACTCCCCCTAAGGAGTAGACCCTAATCATCAATCCAAACAAATGAAGAACCTGTAGATCCACTAGACTGATGCACCTCTATGTGCACCTAGTTCAAAGAAGGAGGGGTAGTAGCCCCCAAATTCTCCCCGAGATACTCAAAAGTATCCTTTAGAAGAGCCTTAGTAGGCACATATTCTAGCCTAAATTCATTCTCCAATACCTTCTCTCTCAAGAGATGATGTTTGATAGATATATGATTTGTCCTTGAATGAATTACCAAATTCTTTGAAATTTTTATTCCACTTGTATTATCATAGAAGATAGGAATAGGCTCATCACACATCACTCCTATGCCCTTCAATGTTTGCTTCATCCATAATACCTATGTGCAGCAAGATGTTGCTACAATATGCTCAACTTCTGTAGTGGATAGCAAAACTAAATCATGTTTCTTACTTAGCCATGAAACCAATCTTCGTCCAAGAAATAATGCACCACCACTTCTACTCTTTTGATCATCTACACAACCAACCTAATATGCATCAATGAAAGCACTCAAAGTGAAATCAATATCCTTAGGATACCACAAACCATAATCTTGAGTGCCTTATAGATATTTGAATATCCTTTTCATAACTATGACATGCGCTTCTTTAGATTCTGCTTGAAATCTAGCAACCAAACATACCACATGCATGATATCCGGTCTAGTAGCAGTAAGATATAACAATCCACCAATCATAGATCTAGACATGCTCTGATCAATTTTAGGAGATTCATCATCCTTACTCAACTTGCATCCAGTCACCATAGGGGTACAGACCAGTTTGGATTCATCCATTCCACACTTCTTCAACAATTCTTTAACATACTTTGATTGTGAAATGAATATTCCCTTATCAGTTTGATTCACTTGAAGTCTAAGAAAGAAATTCAACTCACCAATCATAAACATTTCAAACTCTTTTTGCATCTCCTCTGCAAATTTCTTGCACACACACTCATTTCCTCCAAAGATAATATCATCAACATACACAACCACTATCAAAAAAAAAATTCCTTCAACCTTGAAATAGAGATTACTATCTGTAGAGCCTTTGTTGAACCTTTATTGTGTCAAATATCTATCCAACCTTGCATGTACCATGCTCTGGGAGCCTATTTAAGTCTACACAATCCATTTTTCAACTTACAGGCCATATTCGGTTTGTCTGATAACTTAAATCCCTTTGGTTGTTCCATGGATACGTTTTCTTCCAATTCTTCATTCATGAATGTAGACTTAACATCCATCTAGTATACCTAAAAATCTTTGTGGGTAAAAAATGACAAAAACATCTAAATAGCCTCCATTCTTACCACCAAGGCAAATGTCTCCTCAAAGTCTATTCCTTTAACCTTTGAATAACCTTTGCATACAAGCCTTGCATTTTTTCTTACTACTTCACCATTCTCATTCAACTTATTCTTAAACACCCACTTTGTACCAATTATATTCTTGTTTATTGGTCTAGGAACCAGTCCCCATATCTGATTTAGCTCTATTTGTTATAACTCATCTTTCATTGCTCTAACCCATTTCTCATCTTTGCATGCTTCACACACTGATTTAGGTTCTATCTTGGAAATTAAACACAATTTTACCTCAACTACTACCACTTTGCTTCTTGTCTTTACACCTTCACTTTTGTCTCCAATTATCTATTCTTCAAGATGATTTTTCTCTACATATTTTTGAGTCTTAGGAGTAGGTTCCATAGCTTCTTCTTCTTTAATCTCTTCTTCTTCTTCCTCCTTATTCTCTTCTTGTACTTGTCTACAGATAGGTCATCTAGTTCAACTTCACTTATTTCAATTGATCTATGCACATCTTCATCAACTTTTACATTTGCACTTTCAACAATATTTCTCAATCTTTTATTGAAGAATCTATAAGCTTTTCTATTAATTGAGTATCCAAGGAAAATGCCTTTATCATATCTTGCATCAAACTTTCCAAGGTTCTCATCATCTATTTTAATGTAACATTTTATTCCAAACACCTTAAAGTACTTAAAAGTAAGATTTTTTCAAGTCCATAGTTCATAAGGGGTCTTTGTGTTGTTACCTCTAATTTGAACTCTACTAAGAATATAAACAATAGTGTGAATTGCTTCTCTCCAGTATACAT
Source organism: Sequoia sempervirens (assembly GCA_007258455.2). Taxonomy (NCBI): domain Eukaryota; kingdom Viridiplantae; phylum Streptophyta; class Pinopsida; order Cupressales; family Cupressaceae; genus Sequoia; species Sequoia sempervirens. Next base: position 135,414,660 of record VDFB02058242.1, on the reverse strand, counting down.
CAGGTATATTTTCCTCTTTCATCATACTTCTTGTAGCCTCTTGAATAGTTTGGTTCTTCCTATCAACAACTCCATTCTAATGAGGAGTTCTAGTGGCAGAAAAAAACCTCTTTATACCATTCTCTTCACAAAATGTAATAAAATTGTTGGAGGTGAATTTGCCACCTATGTCAAACCTTAAACATTTAATTTGCAGGTTCACTTCATTCTCCACCATAGCCTTGAACACTTTGAATCTATCTAGAGCTTGAGCTTTCTCCTTAAGAAAAGTAACCCATGTCATTCTGGGTATGCGCAGGATCATGACGGGCCAAAAAGTGGCGATATGTTGGGTATGTGGTTGACGAATTTTTTTTTACACAAAATTGATGAAACAAAAAGGATTTTTAAAGGACATTCTTAGCTTTCCACCAATATAAATTATGTTTTACTTTGAATTTAATAAATAATTAGTATTCATTTTCTATTTGAATTACGAGTAAAGTCTTAATTGATAGGCTAATTGAAAAAAATCTATAGCTTTCAAACGGTATCACATTTTTTGAATCTGAAATATGCATCACATTATACGCTTCTTATACTATAGGATTTTTTTTAAAAAAAAATCATGAAGTTTTGACCAAGTTAAGGTGGTCAGACATACGATTTTTTATATTTTTTAAATGTTGTAATAAAAAATTCATAATTACTTATTTACTTAGAAAAAAAAAATACAATAAAATATGAATCACATTAGGACATGAGTCCTCTACTTATATCTAAAATATTATAAAAAAATATTATTAGTTTATTGTGGTTAGGGTGGTCAGACGAACACCTACTTATTTTTTTCCTAAAATTTAAGTACTACTGCATTGAAATTTCAAATTTCCACCAAACAGATTTTTTTTTTTAAATAAACCTAGTATTTTAGAAACTACATTCATTTTTCTATAGATTCTATTCTTACATATTTTTGAAATAATATAGATAGCTTATTCAAATTTTTATGTGAAGTTGCATAACTCTAATTTTTCTAAAAAAATTGCCACTTAAGGGCTTATTTTTTCCATGATGATCCTACACATACCCTTCTATAATAATCATCAATTAGAAGCATGAAATACCTTCCACCATTAATACTTCTTCTTGTATGACCATAGAGTTCTGTATGAATCAATTCCAACATTTTGTTAGTTGAGTTGTCTTTTCCTTAAAGATGCATCTTGTTTATTTTCCCAACTGACAACTTCTGCAAACAGTATTGGTAGGCTTTGTGATTTTAGGAAGATCCAAAAAAATTCTCTTGAACTAATCCTAATCATATTTTCAAAGTTTACATATCCCATCATCCAATTCCATAGCCAAATTTCATTAACTTGAGATACAAAACACTGACCATCAACACCCTTAAGTTGATAAATGTTTCCATATGTTCTTCTTTCTGCAACTACCACAGTTCTAGACCCTTTTTTTGTTTCAAAAGTATTATCCTGAAACACAAGTTTAAATCCTTTGCTACACATTTTTCCAACACTCAAAATATTATTCCTTAAGCCCTTAACATAATAGACATCATCAATATTGTGTTTTCCATCAAAACTAATTGTTCCTTTTCCAACAATCTTTGCACTAGAATCATCTCCAAACATGTCTAATCCACCATCATACTTTTCAATTTTAGAAAACTTACTTTTTTCTCCAGCCATGTGATTTGAGCAACCACTACCAATCACCCAATAGTCTTCATCTTTTCTAGCATGAAAGGAAGTAACAAGAGTACCTTCTCTCTCTTCCTTCCTATTTTTCGGACCATATTCCCTTGCACATATTCCATGGCTAGTAGACACTGATTTATTCTCTAAGACTGGAAACAAGCATTCATCATTATCACCCTCAAAATTATATTTGTCATCAGAAATTTCAACATCTTCTCTATCATAGTATCATTTCTTGAAATTTTTGTCCTTTTTGTCTTTATTATCTCTGCTCTTCTTATGTATGGCTCTATTTGGACATCTTGAACCATAGTGACCAATATTTCCACAACTGAAACATTTAGAAGGTAACATTCATTTGTACTTACCAGTACCTTTCTTCAACTTCCTTGCAAAATTTACTTCCAACTCCTTTGAACTATCACCATTTGGATCATCTTCTGTCTTTGTAGCTTTGAAAGTTGATTATTTTTTGTCCTTTTGTTTTCCAAATTTCCTCATTTCAAATGTTGTCAAGGTGCCAAATAATTGTTCTTTAGTAAATTTCTGAGGATCATAAACTTCCTCAATAACTGAGACCTTATCACTATAACTCTTTGGTAGAGTCATTAGAATCTTCTCCAATACATCTTCATCTATTAGAGTACCACCTTGATTTTTAACTTCATTTACTACAATGGCAACCCTCTGAAAATAACATGCAATGTCTTCACCTTCTTCCATTTTCAAGTTCTCATATTTTTTCTTAGCTATTAGCTTCTTTGACAATTTGAATTTGTCATTTCCTTCATAGATATCTTTCAAATTTTCCCAAAATTCATAAGCAGTGCCCAAAGAGATAAGTTTTGTCAGCCCACATTTAGATAAAGCACTATAGCTTGCATACCTTTCTTTTTCATTTTCTTAATAGGAAAAAATCTCATCTACAGAAGGACCACTTGCCGATGTAACATATTTTGTCTCAATATCTTTCCAAGTCTTGTAACCAAGAGAGATCGAGTAACCTCTTATCTACACTTTCTAGAAACTATAATTAGATCCATCAAACACAATGATTATCAATTTGTGTGTCATCGGATCTACCTTAAGTGGCTAATCTCTTCTCTAAGGAACTAAAGCTCTTATACCAATTGTTGAAATGCATAAGACAATTGGGAGTGGGGGGGTGAATCAACACCAATCACATTCACTTGAATATTAAATAATCATTAACTTCACATCCACTTTAATCTGTTATTAGGTATGAGCGTGAAGTACAAATAATATAAAGCAATATCAACACAAGAAACACCATATTTATGTGGAAAACCCAATAAGGGAAAAACCACGATGAGGACTAACTCACAATATAGAGTAATTGCAAAATTGATTACAAGAGGCACATTGCCCAAGATAGGACTCACTGTCCAATAGGGAGGCTCACTGCCTACAAATACAAGAAGATAGAAATAAGAATGTTACACAAATTCACATTTTCTCAATGCAACAGAAGATCCACCATAACAACTTACACACATCTGCAACCTTGATCAAATAATTATAGACACCATTAGCTCACTACTTTTAGGAAGATCTAACACATTAAAGTATTGTTGCCTCAATTCATTTTCATGCACTCTTGCTTCTCAAACTTGTGGCATGTGATCCATAACATCTTGACTTGAATTTATACCATCTTCAACCTTTGAAACTTTCTCCTAGGTCAACTACACATTCTTCTTTTTACAAATTCTTGAAAATTAGGTTTGCAACTCAACATTCCTGCAATGGAAGAGAATGAAGGCATACCAAACCAACACTTAGCCATGACCTAAAATAACATATCGGATCAATCACATGCTTCCTTAATTGATACTTATCCTTCACATGGCATGTAAACAACAGGTTGGCCAAACCTAATGAAAACACCAATGAACTTTGAAGTGTGCGCTTCTGCAACAACAAGATCACATGCAAACAACATAGCATTCCTCACCATAAATTGGAGCACATCTTGGATACCTTCAGATTCATCTGCAACTAATGCAAGAATCTTCATACACAAAACACTTTCCATCAATCCATCCAGACTGTACAAACACACACAACAAATCTAAAACTAGTCTTCTGAAGTGCCAAACCATGAACTCCTTTGACAGAACATAGATAACATCATTACAAGACTTCTTCCAGATCTACAAGGTCTAAAACAAACCAACAGAGGACTATAGAGTAGATACATTTCTCCCAATCCACAGACAAATAACTCTGCTAGACCAATTCACACATCAGTGAACACAACTTTCACTTTTCATCAAACCAGAAGCTATAATCTAGGATATATCACCCATGAATTCCCATAAACAACACTTCAGATCCACACAATCATAGGATCATCATAAAAGAAATATGGAGCACATACTGGAGCACATTTTGAACATACACACAACTTTGAATTCACTATTTATTAATTTTCTCAAAAGAACTTGGTAACTCATCATATTAGCATACCTATAGCACCGTAAAGATAGCTCCATGTACTCACAGCATCTCAATAGTATCTCAACTATACATGCACAACTTGTAATCACTTGATTCCTTTCTCTACAACAACCTATACTATGTTGACATCAATGACAACATCAATGAAAATACCACCATACTCATTCATACTTCCAACAGTCCATTTCGAGAAAAATGGTATCAAAATTTTCAAACATATCTGATAAACGGTTGTAGTGGGACTCATTCACCACACTTTGCAAATCATTCATGTTTCACTTTTCTAAAAATTGAATGTTCAGATATGCACTCTAACACTTGCCCTTTTCTTCCAATATGAGTTTCGGGCCTGAATCTGTGAAAAATACCTGCAAAAAAAAATTCAAAAGGATTTTCTAATGGGGGGTTTTCCTCGGTCAAACCCCTAGTTTGGTAATCAAACCTTGATAAAAATGATGAAAGGTGCATAAAAACCCTAGCCTTAAGTGTGTTAAAGACTATGAAATCTAAGACATGATGCAATCCTATTCTAATGTGCAAGAATATGATTCAACAATGAAAATACAAAGATGAACAACTCACTTGTGATAATCTCCAATCACCGCAAGTGAACTCTAATGATGCTTGTACCTTCCTTAAGTTGAATGTAGAGTGACAATGGTAGATGGAATCACTTAGGAAACAAGTCTTTAGGATTGGCTTGATGGCTAGTTGCATCTCCCCAACCTAGAATCCATCATGATTCACCATAGGCATCCATGACCAACTCTTGAAAATTCTAGATCTTGATAAAAAGTGAGCTTGAAGACCCGCAAAATACTCTAATGTTGCTCTAATGCTTCAACTTTGCTTGCTTCTAGAATTAGAATGCTCTTGTAAAAGATTACTTGAAGACTCCTAATGCTTGATGCTTGCTCAAAGTGCTTAGAGATGATGAAAATGACTTAACAGCTTGCTTTTATAGGCATTATCACCTAATTCACTATTATTTAGATTGCAAAGGCCAACCTTTACTGAAAAAATGAATTAAATTGATGAATTCTTGCTCAAATTTGAAAAAGACCCCAAATGGGACTCATTCACCACACTTGGTGAATGGGTCCCACTTAAGGGGACTCATTTGCCAAAGGTGGAGAATGAGTCCCACCTTGGATTTTTGAGGTGGGTTTTTAGGATTTTCAAGGATTTAAGTGACTTTATGTGATTTAATATGATTTTTGAGTGAAATGAGCCTCAAGATCCAAAATAATGGGTCTTAGGGGCCTATAAATGGTGTTTTTTAAAGGGGAATTAATGAAAGGGTGCCAAAATAGGTCCAAATTAAATGTGAAATTTTTTCTTTCTTTAGGAGTGCACAATTTTCTACACTACACCAAGGTTAATGATAAATATTCTAAATGCTCCAAGCTTGAAGAAGATATTGTCTCCTTGAGGAAATAATTGGATAAAGAAAAAGAAGAAATTGAAAAGGGTCTAAAGCTAAAGGGAGGGTCTGACATACTTGATGAGATAACCGACTCTTAAAAGCCATCAAAATAAAAATCTGGTCTTGGTTTTGAGAAAGGTAAAATTCGAACACCTAGTGCATCTATACACCTATATGAGAATCTTATGTACCTAGAAGGGAAGTCAGAAATTAAGGAGCAAAAATATTGCACTAAAGAACCTAAGAAGATACTCTCCAAAAATGATCAAGATAGAAAGAAGGAAGAAGGTGGATTTATTCTAGTCTATAGACAAAGAAGATTTGAAGGTCCTCCACCTACTAATTAGCATGCCCCTACTAGTTTCACTCAACCTTTTCAAGGTTATTGTTATTCTTTCATTAAATTTGGGAATTAGGTTGTTAATTGTAGATATATAGAAACAAGAAATGACTACATGGGTAGAAAACCATTTGTGCTTCAGAGATATGATGTTATTTATTTTCATGGATATTGCTATGTATGCAATAATTTTGGTCATATAAGGTTGTAGAATGCATAACTAAAGTTATGAGAAATAACTTTGTTCTGAAGCATAACATTGTTTACTACAATTGGAATAAGGTTGGATGTAAGGAATTTTTTTGTAGAAGTGGTTTTGTGAAACCATCTATTTAGAACCAAAAAGAAGGGAAATACAAAAGTTTGGAATGAGAAGCAAGGTTAGGAGAATGAGAAGAAGGATGATAGCATGCTTGTGCATTCTACACAAGATCCTATGACAATCTAAGATAGAGTATTATCTCAGGGGGGGCTATCATTTACAAACATTTTAGCCACCTAGAAAGTTTAAAATGTTGAATATTTCAAAATGAAAATTGAATTGGACCAATTTCTTTGGTGTGCAGGTTTTTTGAGCAAGATTGGACCTGTTGATCAAGATTATAGAGTAAGGAAATGATTTGTGGAGGTGTGTTGAGCATCTTTGCATCCCTGTGATGACATAGAGTAGTTTGGAAAAAGATTTACCTAACAAGTATGAATGCATTAATGGAAAAAAGTTAGGGAAAATCGAAAGCTTTTTATGTTCTATTTGAATATTTTGTTCTCATTTCCAATTAAAAAAACTTGTGTTTTGAAACAAAGAAGAGTAAAAAATGGTTTGAATGAATACAAATTCTATTTTATTGGCTGAATTTGATTATCTAGTTTACTTTTTTGGTTATCATTATGAGGTAAAGAGATGGTGTTACTTAATATTGTTATATTTTGGGGCCTATAGTTTTTGACTATGGTGTAATATGTTTGAGACTTAGTAGAATTTGATACATGTAGTTTGGGTGTTGATCATTGTGTCATGAAGGTGCCTTATATTGTTGGAGCTTTGGTATATATTTTTTTATTTGTGTAGATACAATATTTTTGATGATAATGGTGTCATCAAGATTCCTTATACAATTGAATATTTGACATGATATGGTAGTTTAGGAAAAAAATTGTTAATGGTGTTGGATTAGTTCTTGACTGTAGATGCTAGTTTATCATCTTGATTTAGAGATCTTGATTCTACTTTATCCCCTAGTGATAGTAGTATTGTAGTTTATTGTGTGTTGGCCAAGAAATATCTTCTTTTCAAATATGGTTATTTTTTATGCCATATGTATCTCTATATAATAGTTTATTGGGATATTCGGTAATTATGAGGATTCGTAACTCAATGATGGATGATCTTCTGTAATGTTTTGTGATGTCATGGAGGATCTCTTGGATCCTATTTCATGTATGTAGTGAGGTTTATTCATTATTGAAGAATATTGGATTCTTTGGTTATACTGTTACTTATGATTTTTGAATTTGATAAATGATCCTTACTTTAGAGGATGGAATTTATTGTCTCATTATGGAATATTGATTGCACATTAGATTTATTTTCATGATACATGTACTCTTTAGAGAAAATATATATTCATTAGAGACTTTTGATATTTTGAGAGGATGCAAATAATGATGTAATGGAAAGTTATTGAAACACATTATCATGTAGATGGAGCTCTGGTGATGATTTGTGATAATTTGATTGATGAATAGTGTGATCATTTTTCTTATGGGATTTTGGTTATTGTGAAATTGTATTGGAGTTAAATTGGAATGAAATGATTTATATATACCTATTCTATATTTGGGTGAGAATAGATTTCTCTTCTTAATAAAGATCACGTGTTGATTTGGTCACTCTTTGATAAGATTTCAATAAGATTGAGGAGATTATACCTAGGTTGGATGTGAGTTAGGTCCATGGAGCTATTGAGGAGATTATTCTCAGAGATAGTTATTGTGGCTTGGTGTATCATGGAAGAGAAATATTATTCCTCACAATTAGTTCTCTTAGTAGTGCATCATCTAATAGGTATAGAAAAAAAAAATCAAACAAATTTTATTTTGATAATTTATTTTTCATGGGAACAATTACTAGCTATGAATATTAGTTCTTGAGGGGTTAATTAAGGACTTACTAGAATTTTTTAATTTTCCATTATCTTTTTTATGGGAATGAGTCTTGAGCTATGGATGTTAGTTTTGGAGGGCTTACTTGAGGAGTGTAGATGATGATTTTGGGCTTATTTCCTAGTTTTGGGACTATATGTTTAGGCACTTAGAGGTGTTGGGAAAAGTATATAGTACATGGTTTCAATTTGTAGGTTCCCTCTATATGGGCATATGCTTCTTTCCCAAGGTTAATCCTAACATGACATTAGAGCTTAAGATCTTACATGGGGCCATTATTGTACTTCATCATTTTCTAGCAATAGTATGGAGTCTCTTTAATTTATTTCTCTTATGATGCTGAAAACTTAGGAGAGATATATAGACAAGAGGTGAGAGAGTCATGTTGTAGTGGTTTAGTTTCTAGTTTTGTATATCATTATTGATGTTCCATGGTTTTAGCTAATATTAATAAAATTTGATACTCCTTCCAAGTTAGCATTATTATTGGAATTTTGGGTCCCTTGATTGATTTTATATTTGACACTACCCATGCAATGGGAGTTCCAATTTCTATGTGTGTCCTTTTTTGGATTTTCTTGTTATATTATAGTGCTAAGGGTTTTGAGGTTTTAATTAGATGTTTATGTGAATATTTTCCCAAGGTAATGCATATATGTACTTTTGATCATGTGTTGGCTTGGATATACTAATATCATAAGGTTAGGATATTATGATGATTATATGTTGGTTTTCATCTATAATTTCTAGTCTAGCTATGTTGATTAATTATTTAAAGCATCTTAGGCTTGTTTGTTACCATTGGTTTGATTATTTTGTTTGGATATTTTAGTTGAGGTTAGATGGGTTAGATATTATTGAATACACTTTTCATGTTTTATGTAATATTGGGATTTTTTTTAATAGATTATAAATTGAGAAAACTTAGTGCAGAAAATGGAAAACCTAGTAACAAAAATTGAATAAGAAGCATATAATTTTGTAAGCTTGTGTTTTTGAGACACATAGTTAATATAATACCGCTTACTAATTTTTTCAAGCTTTTTTTTATAAAATTGATCATGTGACTAGTTGTTGAGGTTGCCTATCATGATTTATTTTGTTTGTTGTCTAAGGTTGGATTGAAAATATCCTATATGATGTATATGTTAGGAGAAGAAGAATTGATTGAAATGTATGGTTAAAATATTCTCATTTTCTTATTCAAATGGATAAAACATAGGGATATTGATGTTTTAAATGTCTTTTATGGATACTTGTAAAGTTTATTATAACCTTTGTTCATGAGAGAACATTTAATCTATGAGTTATTTTGGAGGATCTTCTTTATGCCCTTTAGGATTTATTAGGCTACACATTGTGTCATATTGATGGTATGTTTATCTATGATTTTACATTTTTTAGTACTCTAAATATTTATTTCATATTTTCTCTCTTTAGTTTTTATGGAAAGAGTTTATTATGGATACAATTTTTTGTTAATTATGACCACCCTCATTGCTAAATAAAAATGCTTCCTAATATATTTTGCATTCTTTTTTTTCATTCATGACATATTTTCCCCTTAATAATAATAATTTAAAATACTTCAAAAATAACTAAAAATTAGATGAGAAGAAGAAAAATAATGCATATACTAGGCTAAATAATTATGATAAACATAATTCCCCTACTGAAAAGGAGCACAATAAAAATAGCACATGTCCTAAAATATTCTAGCCTATTGCAAATATATGTCTAAGCTATTTATATAAGAATATAAGGAGAGAGAGAGAGAGAAGAGGGTAAAACAAAGAAGAAAAGTGAGGGAAGGATCTAATGTAGAATATCTGAAAATTAGATCCTAAAATATGTTAGTCCCATAGAGTGCTCATTTTTGTAACCACCTTTATGATTTTATAGTTTTTAAGTTCTTTGGCTTATAAATGTTGCTTCCCATGAAATTTTTAATAAAGGTAGGTTGAAAATTAATGGATCACTTGAAATAGTAAATTTTAGAATAATATTTTTAATATTTTACATATAATATTTCACTTCTCTTGAAATAATTTACTCACTACTTGAAATATATTGTTGTGTAAATCTTTTTTAAATATTATCTAAAATACGTCTTCCTCTTTTTATTTTATTTCACTTTATTATAAAAATTCATTAGTAAATGATAGTCTCCTTGATATTTTATTTCTTCAAAAATAAATTATCCCTTTTTGATTCACCTATGTAAATTAGATTTAATTTTATTTTTCTCTTCAATTATTTCTCTTCCATGCCTTATCATTTTTCCTCTTGAAATATCCATAAAATATTTTTAAATGAATTTAATCTTTATACAAAAAATAATCATTCAAAATTCTCTGTTACCTTCATTTCACCTAAGTGTAAGATTCTTTTACCTAAATATTTAGTAGCTTTGCTTTTCTTTCACCTTCCATATTATTTTTCACTTTCAAAATATTAAAATAATCATTACCACTCATTTCCCTATTTTAATTCACTTGAAAAAAATCAATTCACCTAAACTATATGTTGCATTTCTTCCCTTCTACACACATGAATTAACTATTCAAATATTAAAATGAATTTTATCTTTCCTTTGATTTTATTTTACCTCAAATTCCTAATCTTCATTTTTAGTCTAACATACCAATAATATTAATTTATTGGACCTTAATATAATTTAATGTTTCCTTCTAACCTACATGATATATGTGCAAGATGGTCAAAACATTTGATCTACACTAACACTTATAATATTTTGGCCTTTTAGATATATTATTTTTGCGGGATGGAGATACATCATGATCAATCTTTGACCTATTTTACAAAGTGGAAGGATTTGAATTTATAAAAGATTCACAAATTATCCCATAAATGTATTAAATGTATTTAGTCTAATGATTAAACTATGAATACCTATTTTTAACTCAAACTTATAGACTAATGGTAGGACTTGATATATTATCTCTACTTTACCTCTTATGTAAACCCTTGAAAGCCACTATCATTAATGATTAGATGATGACAAATTAATCTTGTATATAATATTATTTTTACTTTGCATTTTATGTCTTTATGCTATAGGAATTAATTATTATTTCCACTTTTACGATGGCTCACCCTAGGATCTTACTTAGTTCTAAAGATAAATGGTGGGGATCCCTCTAAATTTTTAATGATGAACAATGTTATAATTTCATGCTGAAATATAAAATATAATACATAATTCAAATAAAAGTGGTTGGAGTGGGATTACACACCAAAATATTTAAGAAAAAGAAAAAAGAAAAAAATATGTGTGATTAAATTGTTAAATTTTGTCTATTATAGTAGTAGGATAAGGAGGGTGCCATTGTAAGGAGGCTAACCCAAAACATTTGGGAGGTCTTATCCAATGAAAATTGGATCCTAGCCTATGGTGGTGTCTTAATGACCTTTTCCTTTAGCTTACTAAGAAGTAGCATGCATAGGAAAGATAGCAAGGTCCAAGTGGGAAATCTTTCTACTATTTGAATGGATAATGTGGAAATGCTAAGAAAGACTTGAAGAATGCCTACAAAGTAGGTGGGTCCACCTATATTTCCCAGGATCTGGAAAACACTAGGACACATAATAGTTATGTCCTCATCGATGTTCACATGGTAAAGACACACACACTCATCATGGAATTATCCATTTTGACAAGGAAAGGGCGTATATGACATAGTAAATGTGGCATGGTCTAGTAATCAATGAATTAATACATATGAGCCACATATAGGGTCATTTTATTAGCTTGTACCTAGATCTATAACACACCATTAGAAAAACTTTATCTTTAACATATATCGAACAATACCTATCCACTAATGAATTTACCAATAAAATTAAATTTATATATTCTTATTAAAATGAAATTATTATTTTCACTGCGAATAATTTATCTATTCACTATAGCTTAAGTGTACTTAGGTTGATAAGGTTAGACAACATCTTGTCTAGCTAAATGTGCAATGGTTAAGGCCTCTAGAAGTTACCTAGTTCTTTAATAAACCTCATGTGCATACTTTTTGAAGTTGGAAGACTTTCCATCTCACCTTAAAGGTCATTTTTTCACACGCGTCACCAAAGTTGATGACTTAGTCAAATAGGTTGTTGGCTTGCACATTCCAAGTGATCCAAAGGTTGACACCTATAAGACACTTGTCTATTTATGTGTGCCACATCATGGGGCACTTCTCAATCCACATAATAGGGTGATTGTCTCTTCTTTGCCTATATATGAAAGGTCATATTGCACATTAATTAACTATTTTATCAATCTCTTTGATAATGCCAATTAGACTCATTTTGTGCAAGTAATTTAATGAAAATTTCAAGTTTTTGCTGTTATGATCTTTTTAGAAATCCTCACAATCAACAGTAACAACTTTAAAATTAGAACTATAAAGTCTATAGTATTAAAAATATTGAACATTAAATCAACAAATACCATTACAATTATTAAAACATACTCAACTATTATATCCTTTCTCTAATATGATTCTTAGAAATAATTTATAATTGCATTTATTGTAAAACCGTATGGAACTATCCATCACATATAAGTGCCATTGCCAGTTTGTCGAGAATTATAAAAGGTCCTTCGTACCACCTAATCAAAGTTTAGCGTGAATGGTCGAAGAAACTGTACATCATTTATCATCAATACGGCATTGTAAAATTCATTTTCTGACTTGAAGGCAAATGCCATACGGCTGTTTGAATGGACCCACTCAAAATGCACTGCAAATCTGTCAAAGATTTTTTCCAATGAATTTACGTCGTTCGATCTGCAGTCCTGCGTGTTTCAGAAGCTTGGTAGACCAACTTTTTAAATTCTTTCGGGCCCATGACCCGTGATTAAAGGACGGCTTATGTGCTGACTTGATGACTTTGGTAAGAGTAAGTAGGTATTGAAGTACTGAATCCCTAAGGACCACAATCCCTGCCTTCATTCAGCGTAGATTTTTTTTAGCCAGGGGGAGACTCGTAGGAGTAGGACCCACCAGCTAGCAGTTTAAGGGATCAAAAGATATTCTTTAGACATTTTATTCATCTATTTTTTTAATGAATGAATGAAGGAAATTTATTGATGTCAATTCAATGAAGCAGTAGAAAGGATCAAAAGATCCATTCTTTATAGATTTTCAAGTTTTTATCTATGTTAATCTTTTTATTATGAATGTTGATCAAAAAATCAATCATTTTGTGAAGTCTTGCTTCAAATAATATGTTTGGAATGTCCATTATTCAAATTGTTTTCATACTAAATACAAATATCCTCATACATTGCACACTCTATAATGAGATCTTTTTGCTATTCAATTTCAACCATTTGTTGTTGTAGAAAATGTAAGTTCTTTCCTCCCAATCTTTCTTGGGGATTGTACATTTACTAGTCTCCACCAAAGATGATAATTGGTTCTCGATTGTGCAACTAAAAGTTTAGTTTTTCCTTTAATTACAACTTTGAAATGGGTTTTTTCATCGTGTTCTTACATAAGGTTGAACTCTTTGACATATTGCATTTTTTTCGGTCAATCTATTTTGTCCACACGATAGTCCTAAATTTTTCTTACAATTTTTTTTTAATCTCTTCATTCATGTTAGCACATTCTTGCAAATCTCAAATGGAATTTTTTCATCATGTTCTGGTGTAGGGTTGAACTCTTTGACATAATACATTTTTTTTGTCCAATCTATTTTGTCCACATGGTAGTCTTGATTTTTCTAATACAACTTCTTTTATCTCCTCATTAATGTTAGGACATTCTTGTAAATTAATGCCCCAATTACTCATTAACTTGTTTTGCTTCATCCACGTTTTCTTTCTAATGTCCAATTCCTCCTCAACAATCATTTTGACCTACAGATTTCTTATCCATATTTTCAACCTTTTTTTAGATAACTTGATAAACGAATCATTGTTGATGCCTCCATTAAAAACATTTTTGATTCAGTGGAAAAGATCTCGAAGAAAACAATTGGTTTAACTTTGATGTAATCCACTCTAGTTGAAAGTAATTTGTGATTTTTATTATTAATAATTAAATAAAAATATTTTTGTATTATTTTAAAGTGCAAATACAATTTTATTTTGAAGTGAAGATACTAACAACTCGAAGAGGAGTCATCTGTTCAATGGCTCAAATGCAAGGCTAATGTAACCCCAGTCATTTGATCCACTTCAGTACGGTAATTTTGCAGTTTATTTCCACGCGGAGTAAGAAGAATCCAGCAACGACTGACTGCAGTTTTTAGCTAGGGCGAAAAAAAATTACGTGTTGAGTACGATGTTCGATATTTGGTTGACCTGGTTATTATATAGATGTAAATCTTAAACATCTTCATCGGATTAGTCAGTTTCTAGCCATCCATGGCTGCTAGTCAGATACTCTGTCTTATTTTCCTTCAGTATCTCTTCTGCGTTTCGGCTCAGAAGCAGCAGAATATCACGCTGGGATCCACTCTTAGTCCTTTCAAAAATTCCAAATGGGTTTCACCAAATGGACAGTTTGCTTTTGGATTCTATCGGTTAACTCTAACGCTCTACGTGCTGGGAGTTTGGTTTGACAATATATCTCCTAAAACTCTGGTCTGGACGGTTATCAAGGATGAGAGGGACCTTCCTCTTGAAAAGATGTGTAATCTGCAGCTTAGCAACAGCGGCCTCAGCTTGTATGATGATCGAAAAAATCTTAAATGGGTGGCCGCTGGCTCCGACAAGGTAACAGCGGCTGCAATGTTGGACACTGGCAACTTTGTGCTATTAAATGCGTTATCACAGCCCGTTTGGCAGAGCTTCGACTATCCTACAGACACCCTCTTGCCCGGTCAGACGCTCAAGTCCGAAGCTATCATGTTTTCTAAGGCTTCAGCTACAAATTTCTCAACAGGCCGGTTTTTACTTGTAATGCAAGCGGACGGCAATTTGATGCTTTATAATGCGGAGCGGAGGGCCGAGACTCAAGCCGCGTACTGGATTAGTGGACAAATACAACCAACCCTGATGGGAGGAAGCTTGAAATTTAATTCGAGCGGGCTCTTGTATTTCATAAATAGCACCAACATGACGGGTGTAAAGCTCGCAGAGGGCAACGCCGGAGATGGGCGTTTTCTTCGCAGACTGACAATCGAGAGCGATGGGACTCTTGCACAGTATGTGTGGAATATGGATGACCCTGGTTCTTCTTGGATCCCTGTATGGAAAGCTGTAAATAATCCATGCAGAGAGGTCATGGGTCAATGTGGAAGCAACGGCATTTGTGGACTGAGCAGCCAGAACAAGGTGTACTGCACTTGTCCTCCTCAATTTAATTTTATCGACAGCAACGACCACTTTAAGGGATGCATGCGAAGAACATTGCACGAGCAGAGCTGCAGCCGTGGAAGCACCAGCATGTCACGCCTCGTCAACACGGATTGGCCAGATGGCTCTGATTATTCAACATTGACGAATGTAAGTGAAAGTGAATGCCAGCAGGCCTGCATGAACGATTGCATGTGTGTCGTGGTCATATATGCCGCAATGAATTGCTACAAGAAACGGTTTCCTCTGATTAACGGCTGGCAGGGAGCTGACGTTCCTAGTATAGCTTTTGTGAAAGTATCTAAGGACTACAACGCACCGTCTCCCTTCAATCTAGCAGAACAAAGAAAAGAAAGGGAGGGAAAGACGCTTCAACCGATTGGCATTAGCCTTCTAGCTTGCCTATCATCTCTTCTAGCAGCGGCCTTCATAGTGATATGGTTGTGTGGCAGCAAGCTACGTAAGATCAAAACATTTATACATCAGTGCAACATTGTGGAAGGGTTGAAAGCCTTTTCTTATAGAGAAATAGAAGCTGCTACAGGAGGTTTCAGACAAGAGTTAGGAAGGGGTTCGTTCGGTAAAGTTTATAAGGGCGCCTTACCGGATGGAAGAGCAATTGCTGTGAAAGCTCTGGTAGATAGAGCAGAGCAGGAAGAACACGGGGAGCGAGAGTTCAGAACGGAGATGAGCGTGATTGGTACATGCCATCATAAAAATCTGGTTCAATTGTATGGTTTCTGCGATGAGGGATCCCATCGGCTTCTGGTCTACGAGTACATGAGCAATGGATCTTTGGACACAGCTCTCTTCGTAGATAACTGCTTTCTTGATTGGAGCGTACGTGTTCAGATTGCACTGGGGATAGCAAGAGGCATTCGCTATTTGCATGAAGAATGCACGACTCAGATACTGCATTGTGACATAAAGCCCCAAAACATTCTGCTGGATCAAGACAATAATCCTAAAATTTCGGATTTTGGCTTAGCAAAATTGTTGAGGGCCGAACAGACTCGAACATTCACTGCAGCTCGGGGCACTAGGGGTTACATAGCACCTGAGTGGATTAATAGTCTGCCCGTTACTGTAAAAGTAGATGTTTATAGCTTTGGTATCATGCTGCTAGAAATCATTTGTTGCAGGAAAACTGTGAAGTTAGATGCCCCAGAAAATCAAATCATTTTGTTCGATTGGATCTACGAGTGCTTGGAGCACGGTACTCTTATTGATCTGGTGCAGCAGCAGCAAGTTGAAGGTGTGGCAATTGAGTTCAGGCAATTGGAGAGAATGGTGTTGGTCGGTCTATGGTGCATTCAAGAACACCCACATCTAAGGCCATCAATCAACAAAGTCGTTCAGATGATGGAAGGAAAGGTTGAGATTGCAGTGCCCCCACCTCCAGTTTCACCACCGCCAGTACTCCCACCACTAGGATCCTTCAGTGTTTCAATATCTATGTAAAACAAATTCATCTCTTTGTTGCACCATATGGGAGATAGGCATCAATATCATGCTACGGCTTGGATATATAATCATCTCAATCTAATCAAAATGGTACTTGGAGGCGGCTGAAAAGTGTAAAACAGTTAATTCTTTTGTTTTTATTATAACTATCATACAAGCATCGTTTTTATTCAATGTTTGGAACAAATGAAGTTTATTTAAACATTTACACAAGTAAACCTTACTCAATGAAAGGCTTCTTTGTGTTTCACGAAATGAATGCTGTATACTTGAATGGCATCAGGAAATGCTCTGCCCGTTCCTTAATCTCAACATTTCTGTGCTCTCATCGGTTCAGTCCAGTTGCGATTTTGCGGCTGCTCTGAGCGTT
Source organism: Sequoia sempervirens (assembly GCA_007258455.2). NCBI lineage: Eukaryota > Viridiplantae > Streptophyta > Pinopsida > Cupressales > Cupressaceae > Sequoia > Sequoia sempervirens. The sequence continues at coordinate 135,397,392 of VDFB02058242.1, read as the reverse complement.
TGTGGCATATGAAATAGCTTATAGTGATAATCAATGACAAACTATTGAAAGTAATAGACAAACATATATGTTCTATGGAGGAATCAAAACAAATTTATACAGCACACTGATTTACAATTTAAATTTATTAATTTCAAACAGTTTGCCTATTGAGAGCCTATGTGGGACATCATTTGCCTTCCCAAAGAATCTATATTTTTAGGTCTTATGATGTGAAATCGATTGCCGAAAACTTGTGACGGAAATGAATTCTCGTAAGACTTGCAATGCAATTGTATTGTATCTAGTTCTTCATAGAGGAGAACTGTGTGGAATAGCTTTGGTTTCTATTTTCTTGTATCAAAATTATTTGCACCTTTTCTTTTTTAATAAACAATACATAAAATACCTAGGAGGCTTTTAAACAATGGTTAATGCGGAATGAAGATGAATTTCATATTGTTCATCCACCAACACAATGTTAGGCATCTCCAAGATTTATGCTCTATGTTCAATGCTACTTGGCTCTTTTGTTTGCAAGCCAAAGTTTTTTTCTCGTTTGGATGGAAGGTTTTACATAAATCCTAGATTGCTTTTAGGATATGTTGAAATTAGGAGAATGAATCTACCCTAACACCTTTATGATTAAGGGTCAAGGACGAAGGACTCGATATTCTACTTGAGTCACCTAAAAAATATCCAAACATCATATCTTATAGTGCACCTTAAAGAGATTTCAATCTTAGTTGGTAGTGAAATAAGGAAACATACAATCGTCCGCACTAATCGAATTAAAAGAATGAATCTACCCTAATACCTCTATGACTAAGGGCCAAGGATGAAGGGCTGACCATTCTACTCAAGTCACCTAAAGAAACTAGAAACTAGCTTACCATAGTATAGAAGGTATTAAAAATTTTAGCCACAATTTAATTACCATTCATACTAAGGGAATACTTCTTTAAAATAAAAATAATTTCCAAGAGACTTTCTATGATAGAAAGTATCCATTTTATCCTCCAAGTGCTTTGATATGGATTTTGTTGATGCCTTTATCAAAAATAAATCTTCAACCTTCATTCTAAATGGTTTTGTTGGTGATATAGTAATCCATTGATCTCTATCAACAAGTATATCTTCCATCTTTAGATTCCATATGTTAATTTTTTTTTCATTAATTTAATTTCTATCTATATCATTGTGCTTCTAATTATTCAATAATTCACAAATAAAGCCTTATATGTGTAAGGATGAAGTTTATGACAAATAAAAGAAACCCTAACCCTTCAGACATAGATGAAAACAACCTTTTATATCACATGTAGAGAAAAGGAAAATTAATAACAAATCAATGGAAAGAAAATACAATACATAATAATCTAACCCAAGAAAATTCTTTTGGGTGAAAAGCCCAATATAGTAATATTTTTCACAATTACAAAATCTCAACTATTCTCCAATACACTAATGAAACTCTCTACCTTTACCCTTAAGCCTGTGTAAATATAAATATGTACACCAAAAGTAGTGTTACACATCAAGCATAAAATCATGAAAAGGATAAGCATGATCGCTTGAAAACATAGGAAAAAATATAAAAATCCTAAAATAATCCTAAACTAGCAATGGCACCTTGGTGTGCAATGGGTACGCCGAAGAGTTGTGGAGGTGATGGAAGCAGTAAAAGCGAGATGCTTGTTGGGTTAATAATCAGGGCCTTCACTTTGGCCATTTGCCACTATTTCAATCCTTTGCAACTCAACCTGAGAGAATAGGGAGGTGAGCACCCTACATCTGGTTGAACTGGCATTAGATTAAATGTTGTATGGATCTCAAACAGAAGGGAGGCTACAGTTGAATCACGAAGGGAACAACTTGTAGTCTTCTACTCATTATTAATTGTGAAGGAGACCGTGTATGGTGGAATACTGTAGAAGACAACGTACAAACACAATCCCTGCATGATAAAAATGCATTGCTTCATCTGTTTCCGTTAGATGTAGCAATCATGGTTATGTGATGTGAAGGGGCACGATTGATCAGATGCAAAATTTATGGTGATGTGATGTGACGAACCAGTTAAAATCTCATCTCATCTGCAATCAATGGTTGGCAAGGAACGAAATGTCAACCATGGCCTCTAGTGCGTTTATATCCATTGAATGACAAAATGAACTTCGAAAGTTCATATAGGGACACGCCTTCGTAAAAATGTGTTGCTTCATCTACTTCTGTTGGATGCAACAATCATGGTTATGTGATGTGAAGGGGCATGATTGATCAGATGCAACAGTTACGGTGATGTGATGTGAACAGACTAGTTAAAATCTCATCTCAGCTGCAATCAATGGTTGGCGAGGAAGGAAATGTCAACCATGCCCTCTAGTGCGTTTATATCCATTGAAGAACAAAATAAACATCGAAAGTTCATATAAGAACACACCTTCGATGTAAATATACCTATTACAGAAATAATTTAAAAGCAATGAATATATATGTGGGCAGTGGAAGATATAATGAAATAGCAACCATGAAATTGTACACATGATAAGGGTGAACTTTATCGAAGAATCACCCGTCAAACAACAGAAGGCGGCAAATGGTCACAGGTAAACCGCCGTTTTACTCCTTTTTAAAAAAGTTTTGATTTGCACATCAACAATGGTATCTTCGTGACTATTCTTCTGTCCGTCAGTGGAATTTTCATTTCCGTTACTATTCAGACCATTCCATGTCGGGAGGGTGGAGGTTTGAAAGAAGCAAAGCCAACTTTCACTTCGTGTCAGGGTACTCGTTGAGTTCTGAGCATTTCACGTGGCTGAGCAGCTATTTAATACGAACACGGGGAGCCTTAGGACACAGCAGAGGCTTGGAAAGATTTATATTTAATAGAGATTACATTTGAATGGCATACGCAGGAGGACAGTGACTGTGATTTTGATGTGCACTACAAAACTTTTGGATCGTCAAACACGCTTACCACTTTCACATGGTAGAGCAGAGTAAGCATCGCCAAAAGAAATGAATCTAAGTAAAATTGTACATCTAGTTGTAGTTGAGGATTAAATCTACACGTTAAGAGGATAGATTTATAAACATGGAATAATCTTTGGATGTGACTCAATTGAGAAAAGGATACTGATTTTATGTTCAATCTGAGGTGAAACACAAACATAGAGAAATTTGTTTGCAGGACTTGATTTAGGATATGAAAGATTGAAATCAAATGCTCTAACACTATACTGACGAACTCAGATTGAGAAAATAATCATATTCAGAAGTTTAATAAATCTGCTCTAAGAGAAAGCGAACAGCAGTGCTGGAAGAATATTAAAACTCTGTATATTCAACTGTCTGGAAATATTCTGTTGTAAATAACAGTATATAAAAATTTTAGACATCGGCACTCTAAGGCTGAGATTATTGCAAAAGCTACATGTTAACATATGCAAGCTAAAACTGATCTCATGCAAACTGCTTGCATGGAAATAAAAACTAAACATAACAGAAAGATGCCAATGCATCGTGAGCTAAAACAAAACTAAATCATGACTGCTAACTCACGCTATCGCTTGAAGATAAGCAGTTTATTATGCAATAAAACAAACTAATTAAAGAAAACTATTGAAGACTGAAGTTGGCGGTGAAACTGGTGAAACTGGAGACGACTGCAGATAATTATATGCGGTCTGTTTCCGTCGGATGCAGCAGTCACGGTTATGTGATGTGGAGGGGCATGATTGATCAGATGCAACGGTTACGGTGATGTGATGAAATGTGAACGGACTAGTTAAAATCTCATCTCATCTGTAATCAATTGTTGGTGAGCAACAAAATGTCAACCATGCCCTCTAGTGCGTTTATATCCCTTGAAGGACAAAATGAACTTCAAAATTTCATATAGGGACACGCCTTTGGCCTAAAAATTCAACATGGAAAGCATACAACATTTATGCAACAAGCATCACCGTCTGCAATCAATTTTTTTTTATAGTCTAAGGTTGATTATTTCTTAATATTGTAATTTTTTTGAGATGTTAAAGACAACCCTTAGTAAGGTGCTACATATGACTCTCCAAAAATATGGATGCCAGGAGAACACACAAATAAGATTAGAGAATGAGAATTTATTCTTATTGGTCTTTTCGATTCTTTATCTTTTATAAGTTTGTCTTTTGTAGTGATGTAAATCTAACCATCAAATTCATGTTTTCTAGCTTAAATATGATACACCTAGATCACTCAACTTGGAAGCATAATTGTTTGCTACCTACTAGTAAAGTTTCTCATTGGTGATTAGGTACTCAACTTGTGCACCTATTTTCTTGGCTTTCAATTAATGAAAGATAAAACGTAACACAAGTCCAATCTTTATGTTATTTTTGTCTAGTCTATCCCAACCCATAGCGTGTCATCCATCTTGAGTGCCTTGGAGGAAGGGGTAATAGAGATTACAATTTTATTCACAAAAAATTGGATAAAAGCATATTATTGCACCCATTATAGCTAGGTTTGTGGTGGTCACAAAAAATTGGTAGCTCTCCCCTTCTCCAATAGCTTCATGAATGTTGAGTGTTGTTTTTTCCTTGCATTAGTGAGTGGGGACTTCACAAATAATTAGGTATACTAGGTGGGTCCTCTTATCTAAAGATATTACTAATTTTAGTTTTCATGTATATACTTTAATTAATTGTACAATGAGAGTTGTAAAGATGAATCTATGTCTTAATATAAAAATATTAAGAAAAAATAATATCTTTATCATGATATAAATTTGTTTTATTTTTTATTACATTTTTACTTTCCATAAGTATATTTTAAACAAAGATAAAATTAATTTAAATTATTATAATTATTTCACAAGACATAAGAATTATTAATTCTTAATAATTATAATTTAATATTAAAATGTAATGTTATATTGCATAATTTAAAAATAAAATTATAAAATCATATATTTAAATTTATATTTAATTTTATTTATTATTTAGTTTGTAAGAATGATAAAATATGCATATTTATTAAATTTAACATGATTCAAATTTTGAATTTTTTTTTAAAGATTATAGCTCAATTTTATTTTTATAATGTCAATAACATTATATTGAATAAAACTTAAATCTTGTATAAACTCATTTATCTAGAAATCTTTTCCACGACATAAGTTTCACTTGATTGCAAGAAATGACTTGGTCAAAGGCATTGGAAAAATGGCTAGTAATGTATTCTTTAACGCGTTTGGAAAATAATTTTAATTTAATATTTATGTTTGAAATATTGATGTTCTAATTAACCTCACAACGTGTTATTTTAATTTACTAGGTAGGAGTTGTTGGAACTTGGTCAATCCAGTTAATTCACAAAACTTCATCTTTGACTAACTATCATTAGTGTGTGGAATGATAAAATGTAAAGAAAAAATAATTGACAAATTTTCATATTTTGTGGTTAACATTTTTTTGGATGGTTATTTTTTAATAAAATTTAGTTCAACAATTCTATCATTGATGATTGTATTTAACACATACAATGATAAACCTCTTTAATGTTCATTGACTGCAATGCATAATTTCTTTAATGATATTCACATTTCTTATAAATAATATATGTTATTTTGAGTATTATTTTCAAATCTAATTTTGATTTAATATGTAGGAGTTGGAATTTGTCAATCCAGCTAATTCACAAAATACATCATTGGATTGAGTGTTATTAGTGTGTGGAATGATAAAATATTAAAATAACATTGACAAATTTTCATATTTTGTATGGTTAATATATATTTTCTTGGATGATTACTTTTCAACAAAATTCAGTTCAACAATCCTAACATTGACTGACTATATTTAATACACGAACTGATAAACGCATTTAATATTGATTGACTGTAATTCATAATTTCTTTGATGTTCTTTGCATTTCATATAGATAATATATATTATCTTGTGCTATTATTTTCAAACCTAATTCAGTTGAGCAACTATATCATTGATTGACAACACTTAATTCATAGAATGATAAAAAAATCCAACATTAATTTACTGTAATATAAAATTTCTTTGATGGTACCCATATTTTATATGGGTAATATGACTATTATCTATGAACGTAAACTAATTCCACATAGCCTGTGGAATGATAAATATGTCTAGCATTGACCGACTATTATAAAAAATTCTTTGATGATTTTTGTATTTTTTGTGGGTAATACGCATTGCCTTGTGCTGTTATTTTAAAACATAATTCAATTCAACAACGAAAAGTCAAATTTGATTAATTAAAAAAAATATTATATTTAATATTTGATGAAATGTAAAATAAATATGGACTGTTTGATCATTAAAATAATTAATTTTTAAATAGAATACTCTTCAAACAGCTTGCATCAAATTAGTTGGCTTTCTTCTTTCTCCTTGCTCCTTCAATGGCTGCTCTTACAATACTCTCTCTTATTATTCTCAATCTTATGCTCATCTGCGTCTCGGCTCAGAAGCAGAATATCAGTCTGGGATCCACTCTCATTTCTTCTGAAAATTCCAAATCGGTTTCACCAAATGGAAAATTTGCCTTTGGATTCTACGCAATAACCCCAACTCTATACGTGGTAGGCGTTTGGTTTGACGATATACCTACTAAAACTCTGGCCTGGACGGCTATGAAAGATCGGAGGGACATTCCTGTTAAAAGAATGTCTACTCTGCGGCTCAGTAGCAGTGGCCTCACGCTGTATGATGATCAAAACAATACGAAATGGTCGTCTGATCATACTAGCAACATCGTCATACAAGCTGCAATGCTCGATACTGGCAACTTTGTGCTCTTAAATGCCTCATCTTCTGTACCCATTTGGCAGAGCTTCGACTATCCTACAGAAACCCTATTGCCTGGTCAGACTCTCAAGACCAACTCTTACATGTTTTCTAAGATTTCGACCACGAACTACTCAACAGGCCGATTTCAGCTTTTTATGCAAAATGACGGAAATTTGGTCCTTTATCCTATGAAGAAGATCGGGGGGAACGATGCCGCATACTGGTCTACTAAGCCTCTCTCTTTCGAAGCAAGCTTGAAATTTGATGCGAGTGGGCTACTGTATTTGGTAAACAATACCAACAAAAGTGTTAAAAATGTCACAGAAGGCGGGTTTGGAAGGAGGGGGCTTCTTCGTAGAATGACGCTCGAGAGCGACGGAATCCTTGCACAGTATGTGTGGAACACTAGCAATGCTTCATGGTTATCTGTATGGCAGCCTTTAATAATACCTGTCAAGTGACTAGTCAGTGTGGACCTAATGGCATATGGCAGCTCAACATCCAGAACAAGCCAGTCTGCATTTGTCCTCCTCAATTGAATTTTATCGACAACAACGACCACTTCAAGGGATGCATCCGAAGCACATCACAAGGGAAGACATGCAGAATCGCAAACAGCACCATGTTTCTGTTAGTTTGTTAGCTTGGCCAGCTGTTTGTCCATTTGCTAGATATAAGTAAATAATTGTTTCTCGTCAATTTGTTGAGATGAAGACAATTAGTTATTTATTTAGATGACTCTTTTAGGGACACCTATAAAACTAATTAGTTAAGGTTTGTTTAGGTGTTATTAATCTCAACCGTTGATTGAGAATAAATCTCGGCCATTGATTTACCAATGAGAGTAGTATAAAAGGAGGTCATTGGGCATTTGGAGAAAACAAGTTTGAGAAGCATTTGCAGTGAGAGCAAATAAGTCTTGCAGTGATAGCGTTGGGGATAGCAGTTGTAGGATCTTGGTAGGAGAAATTGGGAGATTGTTGGAGCTCTGCCAGTAAGAGGCAAACATTTTTATGTATCTCTTAATGTGCTGAAGTTTAATATAAGTTCCTCATTTGTAGTAGTGGTTTTCCTTTCAGGGTTTTTCCACAGACAATTTGTCCAAAAATATTGTATTTATTATTGTGCATGTTTTCTTCTCTATTCCTGTGAGTTTATTGGTGAAGTTGCAGTTGTGTTATTTTTCAATATTTGTTGTGAATTAATTTTCCAGAGTCAAATAGTCTATATTAGATAGGAGATTAATAATCAGTAACTGCAATAGAATTTTCACATGGTATCAGAGCTGATCTGAGGGTAGACAAGGCTTGAAACACAGGAAGGAAATATTGAAGGTTTATAAAACCCAGTGCTACCTCTTCAGAATTATTTTTATTATTATTATTATTATCTTTTGAGATGGCCTTAGCAGGTTTGAGAGATCAGAACAGATTGGATGGAGCCTCAAATTTTGGTGTCTGGAAAGCCAAAATTTCTTTGTTGCTGGAAGAGAATGGGATCAAGGAATATGTGGCCAGTGTTGTACCTGTACCTATAGATCCGAGAGATGCATCAGGGAGACATGGAGGTTGATACTTCATCCTCAACAATTGGTAGCAAGAACCAACAGTCACAAAGGGATACTCAGGAGTTTGTGGGAGCTCCTAAGATGAGTAGTAGGCAGCGAAGACAACCAGCTAGGTATGATGACTATATGGCTTTAGTTAGTCAGTTGGTAGATAGTGAGTCTTCTAGCTATTAGGAGGCTGCATAGCACCAGGTGTGGCAAGATGCGATGGTTGAGGAATATACCTCAATAGTGCAAAACGATGTGTGGGAGGTTGTGCCTAGACCAACAGATAGGGCAGTGGTTGGATCATGCTGGATCTATAAGATCAAGCATGGTGCAGATGGTAGCATCAAGAAATACAAGGCAAGGTTCGTGGCCAAGGGGTTCTCTCAGAAGGAAGGAATTGACTATGAGGAGACATTCACTCTAGTGGCCAGGTATACTTCTATAAGAGTCATGATCTCACTTGCAACACAGATGGGATGGCAGATCCATCAAATGGATGTCAAGACGACGTTTCTTAATGGTGAATTGAAAGAGGAGGTATACATAGAACAACCAGAGGGTTTTGTGGCACACAACAGTACGACCCATGTGTGCAGATTGAAGAGAGCTTTGTACAAACTCAAGCAGGCTCCCAGGGCATGGTATGAGCACATTGGTAGATACTTGTAGGGAATGGGCTTCATAAAGAGTCAGGCATATGCTAACCTCTAACACTTGGTTGTTGGAGGTGAGGTTCTCATTCTTGTTCTATATGTGGATGACTTGTTTTTAACAGCTTCATTGGGGCTCATAGAGGAGTACAAGAGGGACCTTGCAACAAAGTTCGCAATGAAGGATTTGGGGCTTATGCACTACTTTCTAGGCATGGATGTATGGCAAAGAGATGGAGATATTTTCCTTGGTCAAGGGAAATACTGCATCAAAATCTTGAGGAGGTTCGAGATGGAGGATTGTAGAGCCATGTCTACTCCTATGATCACGAATTGGAAGACGGTAGACTCATCTAGAGAGAAGGATGTAGACCCCACCTTATACAGGAAGTTGATTGATTCTCTCATGTATTTGCTCAACACTAGGCCAGATATATCCTTTGTAGTAAACTCTCTTAGTCAGTTCATAGTGGAGCCGAAGAGAGTGCATTAGACAATGGCAAAGCATGTGTTGTGGTTTTTACGTGGTACAATCAAGTATGGGATCAAATATGCTAGTGGTGATGGTATCAAGTTGATAGGCTATACTGACGCAGATTGGGTAGGAAGTACAACGGACAGGAAAAACACTTTAGGGTGTTGCTTTAGCTTGGGATCAGGAGTTGTCTCTTGGTATAGTAGGAAGTAGAAGTCCATGGCTCTGAGTTTTGTAGAGGCAGAATACATAGTAGCTAGCATGGCGACGTGTGAGGTGATATGGCTTCGGATGTTGCTGGTAGCCTTGTTAGGTCAGAGGGTTGATACTACGGTGATACACTGTAACAATCAAATTTGTATCAGGTTGTTTGAGAATCCAGTGTTTCATGATAGGTCTAAGTATATAGACATCAAGTATCACTTCATCAGGGATTGTGTACTGCGGGGGATTGTCCAGCTATAGTATATACCTATAGAGCAGCAGGTAGAAGACATTTTGACTAAGGCATTGGGGAAGGTAAAATTCATCTTCTTCAAAGATAAGTTGGGTGTCATGCAAAACAACTTCCTCGCTAAGAGGGAGTGTTAGTTTGTTAGCTTGGACAGTTGTTTGTCCATTTGCTAGATATAAGTAAATAATTGTTTCTCTCGTCAATGTTTTGATATGAAGACAATTAGTTATTTATTTAGATGACTCTTTTAGGGACACCTATAAAACTAATTAGTTAAGGTTTGTTTAGGTGTTATTAATCTCAGCCGTTGATTGAGAATAAATCTCGGCCATTGGTTTTCCAATGAGAGTAGTATAAAAGGAGGTCATTGGGCATTTGGAGAAAACAAGTTTGAGAAGCATTTGCAATGAGAGAAAATAAGTCTTGCAGTGATAGCAAGGGCATAGTGATAGTGTTGGGGATAGCAGTTGTAGGATCTTGGCAGCAGAAATTGGGAGATTGTCGGAGCTTTGCTAGTAAGAGACAAGCATTTTTATGTATCTCTTAATTTGTTGAAGTTTAATATAAGTTCCTCATATGCAGTAGTGGTTTTCCCTTTGGGGTTTTTCCACGGACAATTTGTCCAAAAATATTGTGTTTATTATTCTGCATGTTTTCTTCTCTATTCCTGTGAGTTTATTGGTGAAGTTGCAGTTGTGTTATTTTTCAATATTTTCTGTGAATTAATTTTCCAGAGTCAAATAGTCTATATTAGATAGGAGATTAATAATCAGTAATTGCAATATAATTTTCACAGTTTCCACTTGACAACACGAAATGGTTGGGCGTTGCTTATGAAGTGTTTAAGAATATTAGTGAAAATGAATGCCAAGAGGCCTATAGGGAAGATTGCATCTGTGTCATTGTCACATATGATCAGAATAAAATTTGCTCGAAGCAAGATATGCCTCTAATGAGTGGCCATCAAGGTACTGATATTACTAGTAAAGCTTTTGTTAAAGTATATGAGGACTTCATTACAGCATCTCCATCTCTATCCCCTTCTCTTCCAAAGCCAAGAAAGGAAAAGGACGCAAAGACGCTTATAGCGATTGCCATAAGTGTCATTGGGCTAGACCAGTGCACGAATCAAATGCACCTTCTCTACTATGAGAGGTCTATCTCGCGCGAAACTACTCAACAAACTACTTGTAACTTCCTTGCGGATAAGTCCTTTCCTATTCACATATTACACCTTTGGGCCAGTGAGTCCTTCTGAAGAACTCGAATTCTACAAGTGCATCGTAGAATTATGCACCTATAAGCTGCTATGAGCTCTTTGGCTTGCATGTTAGGAACATGACTCACTTTTCTCACTTTCTTGAACACTGCTGCACACTGGTACAGATTTGGTGATTCCACTGAGTGCTTCATCCTAGTGTCCCCCATAAGATGAGGGATTACTAGTCTCGTTCACCTTGAACTTTGAGTTCCCTCTTCACATGGACGAGCTCTTGGAGTGCTGCCAGAACCAACACTAAACTCACGATGAGTTCCTTCTTCCTCTTTGGGGAGGTTGGCTCCAACTAAGAAACTCTCGCTTCCTACATTGGGCCTAGGATCCTAGATCACCTAGTCCAATGACTTCAAGGACGACACACCTTGATCTTGCCCAATACCTACTTAGTTGCTTCCCTAGTCCTACTTGGTTCCACCTTTCAAATAGCATCCCTTGTTGAAATCTTGCACCAACGATACCAACTCGAGTATCTGGGACTCCTTCCTTGTAGGCCCATTCCTAGGTTGAACAACTTCATTGGCATCCATCCTTGCTCATACTGTACACCATATTGATTGACTCAACTGATGAGTTCAACCCCTGTGATCCTGCTAAGGAGGTTTGGATCTACCTCAAGAGTATGTCAACATGCTTTTGCTTTGATGATGCCCATGTGTGACCTACACGACATGGTCCAACACTACTTGTGGGGAGCACACCTGGTGCGGCTCCTCGACTTGCACTCAAATGATGAGAATAAAACTTTCTCTATCCTCATACTTATATGAGCTCACATGCTAGAACTCACCCGTGCTCGTTCTAGACTTTGCTTGACACTGCTAAGATCTTGGCCATCCTAGGCTTACTATTGTCGACTCAGATCCATAGCTCACCCAACATTGCACTCCTCTTTTACCCCGTCGCTTGGGATGAGTTCCAACACGTAGTCCCCTCGGTGGAATGCCTTGGAACTAGCTCATGTTGGCCCTACTACTGCATTTGATAGGGATTAGGATATTGGGTTCACCACTTAACCTCTCTCATCATTTCTAGGGTGGAACGAGATCTTTCCTCATCCCTAAAGACTGATTATGGCACCTAAGCCACTGGGGGCTCAAGGCGAGAGCTACTTCTATTTCACTCTTGGAAGGAAGAGTTGGAGGAGCACCCCTAGTTGGTGTCCTATTGTGAACTCTCGGTGCAAGCTTGGTTGCATCCCTACAATGTTCTTTTCCATTTGAACGATCATACCTCCCTAGCTCGGGAAAAAACTTGCACGACGACGTGGCATGGTGCTAGAACTACTTGGCTTAGTTCCTGGAAGGAAGAGTCTGAGGAGCACCCTGGCTGGTGACCTTGCTGTGGACTCTCGGTGCAACGCATCGGTGCCTCTACTATGTGACGGGATGGTGCAGCCCTACGGTGTTGCTCCATTTCAAAAAACCATACCTCCCTATATAAGTTATTTGTATGAATCCCACACCACCATAGGATGACACTGTACTTTGGGCTAACTCCCCCATTTTTGACTTTCCTCATGATAAACAACCCATAGGAACTTACTACTTTGCAAACTCTTGATGTTAGGCTAACTCTTGCGCCATGGTTGGACATGACTCTTGCAGACTTGGCATTTGACTAACTCTTTCATCATGGTTGGCCATGACTATGTAGACCTGGCGTTTGGCTAACTGCTTGACTTGACGAGTCCAACTCACCTTGTAGAGTTGCACCACTCTTACACAACCTACAACAACTTTCGCCATGGCTTGACATGACTCGACACTTCTTTATGCTCCATGCTACACTTCCCATGCTACACTTGGGTAACTCGGATCGACATTAGAACTGGTTGTCCAATTCACCTCAACATCTTTGGAACACTAACATCAAGTACCTAGCTTCCAATGAAACTCGGCCCATGTCCAATTGACGATGAACTGGGTATATGCCTCAGGGTAGATGGGTGCACAATGGCTCACCCTATGGCTCCTCAGCTGGGTATGCACTGTGGATGAGTCCTAGATGTTGCATCCACTAGAATCCTTGATCCAACTTGTACGACTACTACGACACACCTGACTCACGCATTGGTACACCGCATCACACCAAACTTGTAACACCAAGGGTGCAACTTAGTTGCACCACATGGATTCAGTCCAGTGCTCCTCAAGCACACTATTCACTTCAAAGCCCCTTACATTCTCTCCCACTTAAAAATGGGCGATGTGCTTGATGTCGAACATTCGGATGTGAGAACCATGCCTAACTACTTCCTGGTGAAGACTTACGAACCTATCCAAGGGATCTCCAAATTTTCAACTTATGAAAACTTGTCTCATACTGAATTGAAGCAGGGATTGCATGTCCCTGACACTACAATGCTTTGCAAGGTCTTGCTACCTTGACTAACTTATTGAGTTTTTCGACTAAGGAACCTTGCATCACAGGGGATACACTACTTAGGAACTTCCAACATCCATTGAAAGAACTCACTACAACAACTGGGCTGTGTAGGTTAAGTATCTAGCCTCTGGTGACTAGCGTACCCTCTTCTGACTGTTTCTTGAATTCACAACTTCAACTTTAGACTTCATAGCTTCTGCCCGTTGCACCATCTTTCCGCCCTATGATGCCCTAGTATAGTAGCCTCTGGGTACCAGTATATAATGTTTAGGCATGACTTTGTGGTGTGGCTTGGCACCCACTTGATTGATTGGAGTCTCTCACCTGTCATGTAGTGACCCAAAATGAATGACAATATCTGTCTGTCGATACACACCCTATGTCCAGTAATCCTTCAATACTCAATCATACATTTTTCCATCTTATATGGTGTACTTCTACAAACTCTTGGATTCTGCCTTGGTGTTGACTCAGAACACCCACGCTTTGCATACTTCATCTACACTGAATGTACCTCTGTGGTAACTGGATCAGCTCTGAAGCTTCTTCAACTTTTTGCAAACTTTTGAATTTGACTTGGTCTGCTTCAATTTTGAACCTTCCAACCTAACTCACCATCTTGTGACTTGGCGTACTTCAATTGAAAAATTTCCCAACCTTTGATGGAAATGGAATTTCACCTTGGATTAGTCCCTGACATGATCCTACACCCTGAACACTACCTTGTGCAAGTCCCCCATTCGATTTCACCTTAGAGTTGTGTTTGGCACAATCCTACACCTAAGATTTGAGCTTGGTCAGGATCCTACACCCTGTACTCTGAGACTAGGCTCAGGTACCCCTTTCAATTTCACCTTGGTTCTGAACTGGGTCAGGAACCTACACCTGGAACACTATGGCAGTTGCATAGGTCCCCCTTTTCAACCTACCATGAAATACCCACAACACTGTGTCTAGTTCCCTACTCACTTATGCATCATGTGAACATTCCACAATGCTTGCGACATCTTAACCAAGCTTGTAGGCCATGTCGGCTTCCTTTGAAACTCCTCACCTTTGAGGATCACTTGCAACCACTAATTGGCTAGCTAACTACACTTTCCCTAGACAAGCAACTTCTAATGTGGGGGCTCTCTAGTGCATGCTCATCGAGTCCACATAACTGCATCCATACTGCTGATGTTCGACTTCAATGCATCCCATGATGGGTCCAACTTCACAGATAGCTAAGGTATTTGATGTCCAAGTTGTTGGTAAACGACTTTGGAATGAGTTTGGTTTGCCCAGGTGCACATCCTTATGATGTGACTTAGAAGTGTCCCTTGAGAACTAATTCGACGCATACCCTACCATTGGGTCTGACTTGATGCACATACATAATTGTATTGATGTAACTTCAGATGCATGACTAGACTAGCTCTAGTGCAACTTGATGTGAACTCACCTGATGAGCTCGACTTAGGGAACTCTCTGTCCCACTTTTGATGTTGTTGCTGAACACCTGGACAACTTGTGCCCACTTTCAAGTTGATTCACCCCACTTAGCAACACTCATGACAAACTAGATTGGAACCATATTCCTATCACAAGAACACTTGCATACCAATTGAGCTCACACCCAATTCCACATCTACTCCATTCTAGTACCCGACTCAGTACCCTGACGAAGATGGCCAGTCTTCCAGATTCAACCAATGCAAAATGAGTGTTTCATTGGAACTTGGCCACGAATTTCTCACTAAATCTTGATCCCTGCATGGATTGGTCTCTGAATGTTGATGATATTGTTTCAAACCATCCTGATTCACTCTACACACTGATGTTGGATGCTTTGCACTACCTTGCCTGCAGTGAATGACTTTAGGACCATGCCCAGATGGCCCACTTCGATCTACTTGCACAACTGATGGCACTACTAGAATGAGATCTTGCTCGATACTCTACTATCACTCCATTCACAAATATTCTCTTTGAAACCTTTGAGCCTTGACGACTTTGACACTGACTCCTAGGTGTACCCTGGCCTTAAGTCTTGTAAGTCTCTGATGAAGTTGTTCCTTACTCAGCTCATACCTAGCTAACTTCATTTGGCTTGAAGGCAAAGAACCCTGCTTCACACTTTGAGAATACACAAACTCAACGCACATCCAATACTGACTCGGGCTATTAGAAGAGAGCAACTGGATTTTCTCTAATACCAACTTTCATGGGGCTAGATCAATGCATGGATCAAATGAACCTTTTCTGCTATGAGAGGTCTATCTCATGTGACACTGCTCAAAAAAATGCATGTGACCTCCTTGTAGACAAGTCCTTTCCTATTCATAGATTATGCCTTTGGGCCAGTGAGTCCTCCATCTGAGGAACTTGACTTCTACAAGTGCATCACAAAATTATGAACTTGTGAGCTGCTACGAGCTCTTTGGCTTGCATGTTAGGAACATAACTCACTTTGTTCACTTTCTTGAACACTATTGCATGCTGGTACAGACTTGGTGATTCCACCAAGTGCTTCAGCCTAGTGTCCCCCATAAGACAACAGATTACTAGTCTCATTCACCTTGAACTCCGAGTTCGCTGTTCATATGGATAGGCTCTTGGAGCACTACCAGATCCAACACCAAACTCACGATGAGTTCCTTCTTGCTATTTGGGGAGGTTGACTTTGGCTGAGTAACTCTCACTTCCTACATTGGGCCCGGGATCCTGGATCACCTGGTCTAATGACTTCAAGGACTATGCACCTTGATCTAGCCCAGTACCTACTCAGCTGCTTCCCAAGTCCTACTTGGTTCCACCTTTCAAATAACATCCCTTGTTGAGATATTGCATCAATGATACCAACTCGAGTATCTGGGACTCCTTCCTTGTTGCCCCATTCTTGGGTTGAACAACAACTTCACTGGCATCCATCCTTGCTTGTACTATACACTATATTGATTGACTTGGCCCTTGATTTCAACCCCTATGATCCTACTGAGGAGGTTTGGATCTACCTCAAGAGTATGCCGACACGTTTTTACTTTTATGGCGCCCATGTGTGACCTACACAACATGGTCCAACACTACTTACGAGGAGTGCACTTGGTGTGACTCCTCGACTTGCACTCAAATGCTGAGAAGTGGACTTACTTTGTCCTCAAACTTATATGAGCTCACTTGCTAGAACTCACTTGTGCTCATTCTAGACTTTGCTCGACATTGCTCAGATCTTGGCCATCCCAGCCTTACTATTGTTGACTCGGATCCATAGCTCACCCAACATTACACTCCTCTTTTACCCCATTGCTTGGGATGAGTTCCAACACGTAGTCCCCTCAGTGACATGCCTTGGAACTAGCTCATTCTGGCCCTACTACTACATTTAACAGGGATTAGGATATTGGCTTCACCACCTAACCTCTCTCATCATGTCTAGGGAAGAATGATATCTTTCCTTGTCTCTAAAGACTGATGATGTCACCTGAGCTGCGGGGGAATTAAGGTGGGAGCTACTTCTATTTCACTCCTAGAAGGAAGAGTTGGAGGAGCACCCCTGGCTAGTATCCTACTATGAACTCTTAGTGCAAGCTTGGTTGCATCCCTATGATGTTCCATTCCATTTGAATAATCATGCCTCCCTAGCTCGGGACAACACCTGCATGACGGCGTGGCATGGTGCTGGATCTACTTGGCTTAGTTCCTGGAAGGAAGAGTCTTAGGAGCACCTCGGCTGGTGACCTTGTTGTGGACTCTCGGTGCAACGCATTAGTGCCTTTGGGTATGTGAAAGATCATGATGGGCCAAAAAGTGGCAATATTATGGGTATTTGTAGTAGGCTGACAACTTTTTTTAACCCAAAATTGATGAAACAAAAAGGGGTTTTAGAGGATATTCTCAGCTTTCCACCAATATAAATTATGCTTTAATTTGAATTTAATAAATTATTATTATTTATTTTCTATTAGAATTAAGACTAAAGTCTTGATCGATAGGCTGATTGAAAAACATCTATAACTTTCAAATGGTATCACATTTTTTGAATCTGAAACATGCACCACATTCTATGCTTCACATACTATAGGATTAAAAGAAGAAAAAATAAATTTCATGAATTTTTGACAAAGCTAAGGTGGTCAGACATATGAGTTTTTATATTTTTTAAAAGTTGTAATAAAAAATTCATAATTAATTATTTACTTGAAAAAATTACAAAAAATATGCATCACATCCAGACATGAGTCCTCTACTTATATCTAAAATATTATAAAAAAATATTATCATTTTATTATGGTTAGGGTGGTCACGACACCTACTTCTTATTTTTTCCTTGAAATTTAAGTACTACAGCATTGAAATTTCAAATTTTCACTAAATAGATTTCATTTATTTTTAAATAAATCTAGTAGTTTAGAAACTGCATTCAATTTTATATAGATTCTATTCTTACATATTTTTGAAATAATATAGATAGCTTATTCAAATTTTTACGTCAAGTTGCCTAACACTGATTTTTCTGAACTTTTTGCCACTTAAGGGCCTATTTTTTCCATGATGATCCTGCACATACCCCTCTGTTGTATGAATCCCACACCAATGTAGCATGGCCTATTTTTTCCATGATGATCCTGCACATACCTCCCTATATAAGCTATTTGTATGAATCCCACACCAACGTAGGATGGCATAGTACTTTGGGCTAACCCCCCCATTTTTGACTTTTCTCATGACAAACAACCCATAGGAACTTACTGCTTTGCAAACTCTTGACATCTGGCTAACTCTTGTGCCATGGCTGGGCATGATTCTAGCAGACTTGGCATCTGACTAATGCTTTCATCATGGTTGGGAATGACTATGTAGACTTGACATCTGGCTAGCTGCTTGACTTGACAAGTCCAACTCACTTTGTAGAGTAGCACCGCTCTTGCACAACCTACAACAACTCTCGCCATGGCTTGGCATGAGTCGACACTTCTTTATGCTTCATGCTATACTACCCACACTACACTTGGGTAACTTGGCTTGATATTGGAATTGGCTTTCCAACTAACCTCGACATCTCTACAACACTAACATCAAGTACCTAGCTACCAATGCAACTCGGCCCATGACCAATGGACAATGGACTTGGTATACACCTCACAGTAGATGGGTGTACAATGGATCGCCCTATGGCTCCTCAACTTGGTATGCACTGTGGATGAGTCCTAGACATTATGTCCACTAGACTCCTTGATCCAACTTGCACGACTGCTACAACTCACCTAACGCACACATTGGCACACCACATCGCACAAAAATTTTAACACCAAGGGTGCAACCTGGTTGCACCACACTCAGACTCGGTGTATTGCTCCTTGAGCACACTATTCACTTCAAAGCCCCTTACAATAAGTGTCCCTCTTCTAGAAATGACCTTTTTGTTATGGTTTTGGCACAACAAACTCTATAAGACCAAAAAATTTATACAACAGTCTAACCTTGTGGAGCGGTTGGAGGCCTTTTCTTACAGAGAGATAGAAGCTGCTACAGGAGGTTTTAGCCAAGAGTTAGGAAGGGGCTCCTTCGGTAAAGTTTATAATGGCTCCTCAGAGGATGGAATAGCAATTGCTATGAAAATGCTAGTGGATAGAGTAGAGAAAGAACATGGGGAGTGAGAGTTCAGAATGGAGATGAGTGTGATCGGTACAAGCCATCATAAAAATCAGGTTCAGTTGTATGGTTTCTATGATGAGGGATCTCACAAGATTCATGTTTACAAGTACATGAGCAATGGCTCTTTGGACAAAAATCTATTCGTAGATAGCGGCTTTCTTGATTGGAGCTTACATGTTCAGATTGCAATGGGGATCTCAAAAGGCATCTAGTATTTGCACGAACAATGCATGACTCAGATTCGGCATTGTGACATAAAACCCAAAAACATTCTGCTGGATGACAACTACAATCCCAAATTTTTTTACTTTGGCTTGGAAAAATTGTTGAGAGCTGAACAAACTCGAACATTCACTACAACTCGGGGTACTAGGGGTTACTTAGTGCCTGATTTGATTGATAATGTTCCTATTACTGTAAAAGTGGATGTTTATAGCTTTGGTATGATGCTACTAGAAATCATATTTTTTAGGAAATCTATGAAGTTAGATGCCCCATAAAATAAAATAATTCTATGTAAGGAAGAATCGCTTCCTACGATAATCTTGAGAGAACGATTATGCAAATTTCAACTAAACTAATTACAGGAGTCTGAAGAAACATACAAGAGCATGAATAAAACAATGAGCACATAACACAATGATTATCGTGGGGAAAACCCTTATGAGAGAAAAACCCCACACTCTAAAACCTGCATAATGTATTACCAAACCAACATATGATTACAATACACTTGCAATGCAAGTTCTTACAAGAGCATCACCTCAACTCAAGCTTGGAGAGATATCATTATCATCCTTCTAGCAACCGACCTTGCAAAAAAAACTCCCTAATACAAACTTTCCCCCAAGCCCTCATTATATAGGCATTTCACAACCTGGAAACCACTTGTGGTTTTACAATACCATGGGAAAAACCTCCATGCCACATGTTGCCCACTCTTGACATTTGTTTTTGCAAGATAGAAAAACCAGGTTAAAAATAGATCTCACGACCAAAAGCTTATCCCCTATTTTTGACCCTCATAACTAGCATGAAATGTGTCATACACTCTCTCAAAATAGGCCTCCCATAATATAGTATGGACAAGGCAAGTTTTGACAACTCATATTCCCTTTTCCAAGGCACCAACACATAGAAAAACTACCAACTAAATTTGGGATTATTTTGCAAGGTTGAGACACATGTTTTCTCAACATTCTCCTACTTGTCGAATACCTTGCATGAGTTAGGGGATCCATGGACTCAATTGCTAGGGGACGAGAGGCCCATAGACTCCAAACACCATCTGAACTTCTCTGTGCTCATAGGTTTAGTTAATGAATCAACAACATTCATCAAAGTTTCTACCTTTTCCAGCTTCACCCTGCCATCCTCAACCATATCTCTCAGAAAATGATATTGTACATCAATGTGCTTGGTCTTAGCATGAAATGTCGGGTTTTTTGCTAGGCAGATTGCACTCTGATTGTCACTATAAATTGTCACTGCACCCTATTTGAACTCTATATCTGAACACAATCTCTTGAGCCAAATGGCTTCCTTGCAAGCATAAGTAGCTGCCATATACTCTACCTCTGTAGTGGACAAAGCGGCCATAGCCTGTCACTTGCTCATCCAACTAATTGCACCACCAAATAATGTAAACACATATGCATTGGTGGATCTTCTTCTATCAACATCACCAGTCCAGTCTGAATCCACATAGCCTCAAATATCTAAGGAATGCTCATTTCATGTTCCATGAAAAAATATAGAGTACTCTGAGGTACCCTGCAAGTATCTAAAAACTCTTTTTACTGCATCGCAATGTGCTCTTCCTAGATTAGACATGTAATGGGAAAGTACTCCCACTGCTTGGGCAATGTCTGGTCTTGTACAAACCATAGCATACATCAAACTTCCTACAACACTCTGGTATGGTACTTGACTCATCTCTTCCATCTCTAATGGGGATGTAGGACACTATGAACTAGAAATCT
The DNA here is from genome assembly GCA_007258455.2 of Sequoia sempervirens. Taxonomy (NCBI): domain Eukaryota; kingdom Viridiplantae; phylum Streptophyta; class Pinopsida; order Cupressales; family Cupressaceae; genus Sequoia; species Sequoia sempervirens. The sequence goes on along the minus strand of VDFB02058242.1, from coordinate 135,376,184 downwards.
TTGTTCCCATTGTAACAGGAACACCCAATGGTCTAGAATCCTACATATTGAATCTTCTCAAGATAGTACCAACATACCTACTTTGGCCTAGCCAAAGCTTTCCGTTTTGTCTATCTCTTATAATATCCATTCCTAGAATGTGCTTTGCTACACCAAGATCTTTCATTTCAAACTTTGCTGAGAGTTGAGATTTTAATTCTGCAATCAAAACTTTTCCTTTGCCAATAAATAACATGTCATCGATATACATGGCAATAACCAGGAAATGATCACCATCATATTTGAAATATATACATGATCAGATTTAGACCACACAAATCCCAAACTCAACACATATGTATCAAACTTCTGGTACCACATCCTAGGACTTTGTTTTAAGCCATATAAGGATTTCTTCAACTTACAGACCAAATGAATTTTACCTTTCACCACATAGTGCTTTGGCTGTGTCATGTAAATTTCTTCCTCCAAATCTCCATGAAGGAAAAAAAATTCACATCCATTTGCTCAATCTCTAGATCATAAGCTGTTGCAATAGAAAGCAAAAATCGAATGGATGTCATTTTGGCTACAGGAGAAAAAATATCACCATAATCTACTCACTCAACCTGGGAGTAACCTTTTGCAACCAAACGTGCTTTATACTTCTCAATGCTTCCATCTGAACCCATCTTCTTTTTGAACACCCATTTACAACCAATAGGCTTTCGTCCTTCAGGCAATGGTACAAGGTCCCATGTATCATTCCTTTTAAGAGCAACCATCTCTTCATCCATGGCTCTTTTCCAAGACTCTGAGTCATTCATACCAAGAGCCTCGTCTATAGATCCCGGTTCATCAATATTAGCATTCAAAGCAAATATACACCTCCAATCATTAGGAGAATATTCATACCTTTTAGGTGGTTTTCTTTGTCTAGTAGACCTTCGAACAAGATCTGGTTCATTTTCAATTTTAGCTTCAGGTACCTCTTCTTCCTCTGATGATTTAGAACACGTAGAGATCTCCTCGACTTCTTGTCTTTCAAAGGGCCTCGATTCAACTTTCTCTGGTGTAGCAGGTAGTTGAATCACATCTTTCTTTTCTTCTATTCATTCTGGCTGCACTATAATAGAAGAAGGCTTAGTTTCTCTAAAAATAACACTTTTGGAATAAAATACCTTTTGTTCAACAGGATCCCAAAGCTTGTATCCTTTCACACCATAACTGTATCTGATGAATATACATTTAACAACTTTGTTATCCAATTTTTTTCACTTCTCCTTTGGAACATGAGCATATGCTTCACAACCAAACACTCTTAGATGTCTAAGTGAAGGCTTGTGGCCCAACCACGCTTCCATTGGTGTCTTATCAACAAGAGCTAATGTAGGAGACATGTTTATCAAGTAGCAGGCAGTGGCTACATCTTCAGCCCAAAACTTTTGTTCTAGTCCAACACCACTCAACATACTCCTAGCCTTCTCCATCAAGGTCGTGTTCATTCCTTCTACAACTCCATTCTGTTGTGGAGAATATGGAGTTGTCTTCTATCTTTTAATACCACAATCTTTACAAAATGTATCAAAATCATTAGAGCAATATTCACTGCCATTATCTGTCCTCAAACATTTTATCTTCTTTCTAGTCTGCAACTCAACCATTGCTTTAAATTCTTTGAAATGATTGAAAACTTCAGCTTTACTCTTAAGGAAATAAACCCATGTTCTTCTACTGAAATCATCAATGAAAGAAACATAATAAACTAATTTACCAATAGAAGAAACATCAATAGAACCAAATGCATCAGAATGAATTAGATCCAAGATACATGAAGACTTATAAGAAGAGTAAAACTAAACGCAGTTCTATGTTCCATAAATACAATGCTCACAAAAATCAAATTCAAGATTGCAGTCATTCAACCCATCAACAAGGTTTTTATTTTTCAAGTTTTGTAGACCCTTCTCACCTATGTGGCCGAGTCTTTGGTGCCATAACATGGTCTTCTCCACAAGAAACTTTGATTCAGTAGATAGAGTACCCTTGGGTACCCAAAAACCATGACCATCTGTTGAGAGAGAAACCCTCTCCTTTTCCAACAGAGTAGTCTTTATCACAGTCTTATTAGAAGTGCTATTGCACTCAACCGTGGATGCATCAAGTTGGTACAATGTACCCAATCTGCTTCCTCTTGCTATCACCATACCACCTCTCACCATTTTCACACCTGCTTCAGAAAACTATACATGCACACCTGCATCTATTAGTTTGCTAATAGATAACAAATTTCTTGCTAGTCCTAGGATATGCAAGACACCGTCAAATCTTCTAATTCTACCATCAGAAAATTTCACACGAATAGTTCCATGACCAACAATATCAAGAATAGATTTATCACCCAAATACACCTTACCACCATCAAAATTTTCATACTTACTAAACCAATTTCTATTAGGAGTCATGTGGAAAGATGCACCTGAGTCTATCAACCATGCATTGTCACCTGCATGAGTGGCCAATGTTGCAATAAAAGCATCTCCATCTTCCTTCTCAGACTTAGAATCAGAATCTTGCTTCTTCTTCTTTTTCTTCTTTTCTTCTTTACAGTCCTTTTGGAAGTGTCTGGGCTTGCCACAATTCCAACATATTGCCTTGGACTTACCAGGGGATTTTGATCTCCCCTTATTTTTGGACTTAGAACGGCCATGTTGCTTTTCATTCTTGCCTCTTTCTTTTGGTCTCCCTTGAACACTCAAAGCCTCTTTGGCATTCAGAGAGACCTTCCTTCTCATCTCCTTAGAAATTAGAGAACCAACAACATCCTCCATCTTCAAGACAACGGAAGTGCTCCATATGGCCATGACAAGGTTGTCCCATGAGTCTGGCAACAAACATAGCAGGATTTGGCACCTTTCTTCTTCATCCATTTTCACCCCAACTGAGGTCAACTGAGTCACCAACATATTAAAGCTTTCCAAATGCTTAGAAATTCATCCACCTTCTTCCATCCTCAAGGAATACAACTTCTTTCTCAAGAAAATATTATTCACAAGTGATTTTTCTTGGTAGATCTCACTTAGCTTCTTCCAAAGCTTCTTTGCAGTAGATTCTTCATGGACATTAATCAGAATTGAATCTGCAAGACACAACCTTATGCGACCTTTAGCTTTTCTATCCATTACATCATATTGTGCAGCTAAAGTTGGATCTATGGGCCTTAGCGTATTCTCATCCACCAGGTCCCATAGATCTCGATCAATTAACAAATCTTCCATCTTCAGCTTCCACATCTAAAAGTTCGTGCTAGAAAATTTTTCTACATTAATTATCCCCGACGTGCTTGCCATCATTACGATCCTACAATATAGAAAATGAAATACTCTGCACAAGCTCCTACTCAAACCTTGATTAGCTCAAAAAACCCTATACCCAACAAATAGAACCAAAATTAGCCAGGCTCTGATACCACTTGTAAGGAAGCAAAGGTGTGCGGAATCGCTTCCTATGCTAATCTTGAGAGAACGATTATACAAATTTCAACTAATTATAGGAATCTCAAGAAACATACAAGAGCATGAATAAAACAATGAGCACATAACACAATGATTATCGTGGGGAAAACCCTTACGGGAGAAAAACCCCACACTCTAAAACCTACATAATGTATTACCAAACCAACATATGACTACAATACACTTGCAATGCAAGTTCTTACAAGAGCATCACCTTAACTCAAGCTTGGAGAGATATCACTAGCATCCTTCTAGCACCTGGCCTTGCAAACAAAACTCCATAATACAAACTCCTCCCCAAGCCCTCATTATATAGGCATTTCACAACTTGGAAACCACTTGTGGTTTTACAATACCATGGGAAAAATCTCCATGCCACATGTTGCCCACTCTTGACATTTTTTTTCCGAGATAGAAAACCCAGGTTAAAAATAGCTCTCACGACCAAAAGCTTATCCCCTATTTTTGACCCTCATAACTAACATGAAATGTGTCATACACTCTCTAAAAATAGGCCTCCCATAATATAGTATGGAAAAGGAAAGTTTTGACAACTCATATTCCATTTTCCAAGGCACCGACACATAGAAAAACTACCAACTAAATTTGGGATTATTTTGCAAGGTTGAGACACATGTTTTCTCAATATTCTAGTTAACTGGATTTATGAGTGCTTGGAACATGGCTATCTTATTAAGTTGGTCGAGCAAAATCAAGCTGAAGGTGATACAATTGACTTAAGGAAACTAGAGAGAATGGTGTTGGTGGGTCTGTGGTGCATTCAAGAACATCTGCATCTAAGGCCATCTATCAACAATGTTGCTCAGATGATGGAAGGAAATGTTTAGATCACAGTTCCCCACCTCCAGTTTCCCCACCGCTAGTGCTTCCACTGCTAGAATCTTTGACTATTTTAGTTTTTGCATAGAACAAACTTATAGCTTTGATGCACCATATTGAAGATGGGCATAAAAATATTGTTATGCCTTGGGCATATATAATAATCTCTATCCAATCAAATTGCTACTTAGAGGTTGCTGAAAACTTATGTTTTGTTATGATTGTCATTCAAGTATAGCTCTTACTTGTTGATAACTTATGCGAGATCATCCGGTTCTGCCATGTCATTCACTGGCATATGAGCCACCATGCAATTCATCATGGGTTTTATTTTTAGAGAGCTAATGCTTAGATATAGTTTGCACTATTTTAGTTTCAGATCTTCCAGCTTAAGAGTTGTGCAAATAATGCATGCAAAATGTATGGACTATTATCTACCTGAATATACTGTTATAAACATTCATCCAGGTAGCAGTGAATTGTTCGTTCTATGAGGCTACAAATTCCTTTTATTAGGTGCTCCATCCTCTATTATTATTATTATGATCGGTGTGTTGTTTTAAAATTAGTTTTTCTAGAACTGTTATGAGATCAGTTCATTTAGGTTATGGCAGTGAATTTTCCCGTGGTGAATTGTTGATGGTGAATTTTTTGTTTGTGGATTGTTGGCGGTGAATTTTCTTTTTATTAGCTATTAAGAAACAAATGTTGTTTTCAGAATCTTTCTTAATCAGTGTTTGATGAAATTACATTTCAACATTTACATCTATAAACCTTATTCCATGACATATTTCTTTGTGTTTTCCAAGAAATGATAATTCCATGCTTGCATGGCATCGGAAACTAGTTTGCCCCATTCCCTAATTTTATTTTCTGTTGACTCATGGGTGCAACTAAGATAAGGTTTGACCCCTGCTATGGGCACTTGTGACATATAAAATAGCTTAGTGGAATTATAAATCACAATATTTTCAAGTAATAGGCTAAGGGATATGTTTAATGGAGGAATCAACACAAATTTATATGAAAGGTTAATTTAAATTTTAAATTAATTTATTTTAATTAAAATTAAATTTATGTTGATAGGCATTCCCCTTTGGGAGGTGTTTGAGCATTCATATAATTAATGGTTACAAATGGATAATAAATAGAGATAATCATTTAAGAGATCTTTATCATTAACATCAAATCACAACAAAGTCAATCACATGTTATACAAATTCTTAATCTCCTCAATGGTAAAGTGAGATGGTTATAATAATTGAATTTTTTTTATTTGTCCTTGTAATTACCCAAGCCCATATATTCTTTTATTTTTGATGTGGTAGACAGTGTGCTTGCATGCATAGCTGGTCTACACTATAGATGAGCTGGATAGGGTCCTCCACACACAATATTAAGAGTTTTGGTGATGATTTATATAATTTTACTTGTTGATTGCAAATCCATTTGATGCATGAAGGATGATTTGATATATAAATCTAGTAGAAGAAAGACTCTAATAAAAGATCTTGTTATTAATTCTATTTATTATGATGCCATGTGTTTTGGTGGTAGAGATGATTCTTCAAGTTACATTTTGGCATTTAACTATTACTTTCCTAGTGTGGTTATTTATTTGTATTATATATGTTTACAATGGATATGATTTTATCATTTTAAACTTTTGGTTGTAGGTATTGATAGTTTACATGATTATTGGTCATCCTTCTCTATGAGAGCTCTTTTTGTTTGTTAAGCAATAATTTATTCGTAGAGTGTTGTAACATGAGTTGTTGAAAGAAAAGTGCATAAGAGTACATTGGTGAGTGTTCTATTTTTGTGAATCAAACATTGGCTTTCCAAGAGGATTTTTAGGAATACTTGACCTTGCTCTCTTTCTTACCATATTCATATTGCTCTTTCTCCTTGGCACTATCAAATGTAATAGTTTAAAACCATTATAGTGTCATAAATTTTCACTCATGAAAATTTAACACTATCTCTACACCCTATTTTTTCTAAACATTAATTATATAACTTATTTGTTTAGGGGCTAGATTGATAAAATATATTTAAATCCTTGACATCTTGACAAGTTTGAGCAAAAACTACCTATGATCAGGGGAAAGCATGGTCCCAAAATGAGCAGCAACACAAAATATGCAAGAAACCACCTAAACACCTAACACCTCAAGATTAGCCTAGTTGGATTTAAAAACAAAGTAAAGATAACAAATGGAGCTGATTTACCTTGTCTCGAATCGATCCTTTGGTTGGCCCTTGATTTTTGATATTGTGTATGCTCCTTGGATGGAAAAAGATGCAAGTGTGGGATGCAAGATGGATAAGAGAATGGATGGGAATAGATGCAAATACAATTTTTTGGCTAAGTATGGCTCAAATGAAAAATTTCCAAGAGTTTGGTTAGCACAATGATCTCTTCCAAAATGAGAGAAAAGAGTGGGTATTTATAGAGAATTTTGAATTCTCTAGAGAAATGGATGGTTGAGATTAAACCAACAAGGAAAAGATGTAGGGCTATGGTGAGTTGAGAACTCACAAGCCCTCACCTCTTGACATGTGGCATGTGAAGTGGCTTGAAAAAGATGATGTGGACATGACATGGAGGTACTACATAGTACCTTGGGATTTGGACAAGATCTCCTCATAAAGGAGGTCCTTATCCACATGTGGGTGAGAGGACATGTGAGGAATTAAAAATTCCTCAAATATCCACATGAGAATGAGAGAAAGAATTTAAAATTCTTTGAAATGTATTGGGGGATTAAATATGACTTAAAAATTCACATGGGGAAAGCGGCGCCTTCTCCAAAATGAGAAAGCATTTAATAAAGTTGACTTAGGACACATTCCATAAATGACATGGAGATTAGGTTGACCTAATTAAGTGATTAAGGTTGTGCAAGTACCTAATTAGACAAATTAATGACATATTAGAGGCAACTGGGAGAAAGGGAAGAATTCACATGTGGCTTGATGTGACAAGTCAAAGATCACATGGGGAAGAGAAAAATAAATTTAATATTCCTTGGAAGGATAAAAGGAATTAAAAATTCCTTGAGAGGTGAATTAGGCTAGTTAATGAAGGATTAGAGGAGGGTTAGGTGGCTAAGAGAGATTAGATGACAAGTTGCAAAAGTTGGAGGATGTGACACATCCTAATCAAGGATTAGGCATGTGCACATCCCTAATGATGAGATTAGGAGAATACTTAGGATTAAATAAATATCATATTTATTTAATTCATTTGATGAAAAAGAGGATTAAAGAGATAAGGTATTTATTTATTAATTAAATACCTTAGGGATTTGGCAGAATTAAGGATATAATAAAATAATAGTGATATTACTTAATTAATGCAAATAAGGGGATGCTTAGATGAAAGGGGATAAATTTGGATAAATTAAGTGTCCAAATTTAGGTGTCTACATTTTTCCCCTCTTTGAGATGGTGTTACAAAGTAGCATCATTTCAAAGAATATTAAAACATAGAACCTAGAAGAAGATGGTCAGATTGGGAAAGATGCCCTAGTCATTCAAAGGAATGACTAGGAAGGGAAAAAAATGATGAAAATTAGGGATGAATGATGCCCCCTCGAGAGGACATGTGGGTTCAAGAGAATACGGGTGTGCTCTCGAAATGGAGGAGATGATGCAAGGGGAATATGAGGAAGATGATGTAAAGTGATGGATAAGAAGGATGAAAAGGCAGCAAGAGATTGTGAAGCAATGGATGCAAGGATGAAGGTTATGTTGCTCCAGTCAAGCTACAAGCCAAAGTTGGTTGATGATGGATGGAGTGTTTTTTGATGAGGAAATGATATATCCTGAAACAACACAAAAGGATAGGGAAGGATGCAAATAGATGATGATGACGATTAACGAGATGATGATAAGAGAGTGAATGGATAGGGGAGGGAGAGTGATGAATGATGAAGGCATGGCTGGGGAAGATGAAATGCAATCCTAATGCAATTTTCCATCTTCAGAGCACTGATTTTTGCTATAGTAGAAGACGCAATACACCAAGGTATAAAGGACCAAGGTAGATTAGTGTCTAATGCATGAAAAAAACACATCAAATAAGAAGGCTATCCCAACACCCCAAAGTCATGATGGCCTTGGTCGGGCCAGGTATTGGGATAACCACAAGCACACAAGGATGCCCCAACATAAAACAAGCCCTCAGGGATCTTGTTGGGTACTACATGGGACAACCGAGAAGACAACAACAAAGAAAAGATCAAGATACACCCCTATGTTGACTAGTCAAAGCACACCATGATATGATGGATCAAGGCGACCATGACAAGTGATGATAGGGAGCTCAAATGATAAAAAAAAGCCAAAAGCGTCAAAAAATCACAATAAACTACAAATTCCCTTTGCTATAGGATCAAGGGGATGGATGAGATTGATGAGGTCTATTAGGAAGGATGCATCCTATTGAGACCGATATGACACAACATATTCAAAACCAATTGGATCTAATGATACAAGTGGATCTTGTTTGTTAAGAACCAGCTAGATAAGTGCATAGCTTGATGACACGACACAAGAGACATGATACAAGATAGGATACTGACACATCCTAGTGACCTAGGGGCTCGGGGGCCAATCAAAGATTAGCCTTGCCTAGGTGAAAGTGCACAACCCTCGTAGTTTGATAAAAGGCTAATGATTGACCATGATGGGGCTTCGATGGATGATAAATATAGGATGGAGAAAAGGAGAGAAGTGGACAATGAAGATCGATGATAGACGATAAAAGATCCCCGGGGGTGGATCAAATGATCAACCTTGCCTACGTGAAAGCGCAGGGGCAACATAGTTCGACAAAAGACCAACGATAGACAATGGATAAAGGATGGTGAGATAACCCTAGATAAGCAGATAAAATTATTGGACTGACACGATATGACATGATAGACCTGCTAGAGTAGATCAGAGGATGGTGACTACACAAAGCTCAGGGATGGGATAGTTATCCAAAAAAAGGATGAATTGGGAGGATGATATGATGGAGAGATGAGGGATGAAAAAGGAGAGGAGATTGAAAAGATGTCCAAAAGAAGCAGAAGTGATGATGATAAGATAGATGGCATTGGATTGCGTGGGGAGTAGCCTAGAGCTAGAGACCAATAACAAGGAATTATGAGATGGGATGAGGATAGAGGATGGGGGGAGAAAAAGGATTATTTGGATGGATTGGATAGAGGGATAAGGATTTGGATGAGGAAAAGGTTACCAGATGGATAGATGAAAAGGGATGTTATGATGGAAGGATAGGAATATAACGATGGGGAGATGGATATAAGGATTGTTTGGAGGGATAAAAGATAAGGATGGGGAGATGGATATGATGATAGGGAAATGGAAGGGATTGCTTTGATGGAATGAATGATGTCTCTAAAGACTAAATCATAGAGGAAGATAGATGCCCCCACTCTAGATATGTCATGTGCGAGGAGGCAGGAAGGATGCAATAGAGAAGGATAGGAAAATAAGAGAGTGAGATGGATGAAGATAGGATGCATGGATAGGGATGGGAGATTGAAGGTAGCATGGTAGGTGGATAAGGAAGGTAGACGAGTGTGAATGAGGATTAGGATAGTGTGTGGATGAGGGGAATGTATGCTAAGAGGTGTCCAAAGCATGTTTATATGTTTTCCCCTATCGTTATCAAGATCACAAGGAGAATGGAACAATTGGGATAAATGAGATATGTCAAGAAAGTTGTGTAAGATAGGTAGGATGGAGGGGATGAATGAAAAGGATGTATAGGAGGAAGACAGGTGCATAGCAGGAAGCATAGTGCATGGAGGGAACACATATCAGGAAGCTGCCCCCAAGTGCAGATGGGGATTTATGCATGATGCCTATTTGCCAGGTTTTCATCATGGTACTTATCCAAGGCACTTATTTTCCAAGTTTCACCATTGGACAAATTATTTCTCTTTACTATTTTTTTTTATTTTTCTGATTTTTTGGATTTTTTGAATTTTTTGGATTTTTTTGACTTTTTTGGATTTTTTGACTTTTTTGGATTTTTTGACTATTTGGATAGCATGTAGAAGGATATGGATAAGGATAGGGAGGCGAATAAGTGGATTTAGAAGACATTTGAGAAGGAGAGGATGAAGGACTCAAGCATCAAGTTCCATCCAAGGTGTTAAGAATCCATTTTCAAAGTGACTGTTGGACATTGGCACAACCTTATTAGGAGAAATGGATTATGCAAAAGGATGAATTAGAGGTATTTGAGTGGGGAGATACATGGGATAATGGGTGGATGTTGGAAAGTGTATGGATGGAATGATGGGGTGGATATGTGATGGGGGGATGTGTTTAGGACCAACATTGGCACATGTGGTGGTGGATATGAAAAGATAAGAGGATTAATGGATGGAGAATGTGGGGATAATGGAGGAGATGGAATAGTGAATTTTGGGACATAGGGACCCAAAATATATTTAGGAGAGGGTGGATGAAAATGATTAGCTTTTGGATGAGCAATGTTGGATGTTGTTACAGATTTTTTATTTGAAGGCATTGCATCTTTTTCTTTGGGATCCACATGGTTTTGATCTTTGCTTTGGTGGGCCTTTGTGGCCTACGGATTTGATTTGGATTTATATTTTTCTTCTCTTCACCATGTCTTTTAGAGGGGACATGGGGAGCTTTAAATTCATGTGGATGTTTGGATTTATGTATTTTTACTTTAGCATCCAAAGTGCTTTTAGTAGCAATGGAATGGGTTCAAGGATATGGATGATGTAGAGCAATAGAGGTAAAATTATGAGGATTACATGTAGATGGAGAATGTGTAGCTATGTGCCTTTGTTGATCCTGATTAGGGGGCATGCGAGAGGGACGTTTATGATGGATCACATGGATAGGCATTGGATGGATGAAAGGATGAGATGGAGGAGGTGATCTTAGGGTATAGGGGCCCAAAATAGATGTAGGACTTGGAGGAAACATGGACAGAGTAGATGGATGATTGGAGATGGTAGAGGGAGGAACATAAGGACCCAAAATGGATGGAGTAGATGAAAGAAGAATGTGGATGGTTTTTTTGAGGTGATACAGTAGAGGAGGAGGGATGGAAGTATATGATCTCGTGGAGTGATGGGAAGAGCCAACATTTCTTTTGGAAAAGGCTTGTTGAGGACTTCTAAAGGTTGTACCAACATCTTTAGATTGTGAGTCTTGGGAAATAGGTCCAAGACCTTGCATGCAAATTTGTTCTTTGACTTGGATGGGCTCTAACATACCTTTCTCATGAAGGCCTAGACTTTTTCCTTGATAGTTCATTTTCTTGAGCATGCAATCCATGATAGGATTTGTGTTATTCTAAAAACATGATGTGAGTCCATTATTAGGTGGAGAATGATGGGTGGTATATACACTGCATTTTTCTTTTGCAAGGAGGCCACCATGGAAGAATGCAATAGTACTAAGGGGATATGCAAGCAGTGTGGGGATAGCAGTTTTAGGCGATGATGTGGGATCATGAGAGGGAGATGATAGGATAGCATTATTTGGATGGGTGGTATTAGGAGAGGGAGTAGGGGATATGATAGGATCTAGATTTGTGGTAGCGGGCCCATACAATGGAGGTGGAGATGGAGCGGTGGAATCTTGAATGACAAGGGAATCATGGAATGGAATGGATGGGGGACTATGATCTTGAGGTGGATGAGATGGGATGGTAGGATCTTGATCTGGAGAAGGGGATATGTTGTCATGATTTCGATTAGGCTCTTGGCATGACCCATCATGTGTGGGAGGCATGATAATGGAATCTTGGTGGGACTCTTCAAGTGGGGAAGATGGAGGGATAAAGGATTCAAAACATTCATGGGAATGGATTTTAGTGACAGTAGGAGTGGGAGAAGTGGATTGGATTTGGATGTCGTCGATGGGTTCGATGGATCTCGGAATAGGAAGTGGGTGTTCAATGGATTTGGTAGATGTGATGGTAGGAGATGGGGGCTCAGTGGATTCAGAGGATGTGATGGTTTCAAAAATTTGAGTGGTGCTAGGGGTGGTATCATCAATGATAGGTGTTGGTTGGAGAAGGGTCTCATCACTAATGACTATGGATGATGGGTTTGGATGACATGATTCCACAACTTAAAGGTGTGGAGTGGGAGATGTCTTATTTTCTATAAGTCCTTGGAGAACTTCTGGAGTGAGCAAATTGAATACTCTAGGATGAGATGGCATGGTAGGAGTGGATGAGGGATTATGGATTGGTAGGGGATTAGGACTAGGGATTGGTGGACGAGGATTAGATGGGGGAATGGGATTGGATGCAAGACCTGTATTAGATGGAGGATTAAGATTAGATGAAGGGTTAAGATATGGGTATTGGAATGGTCAATTAAGACACGAGGATGCAAGTGGTGGATTTTAGTAAGGGTATTGGGATGGTTGATTAGGATGGAAAGATTGAGGTGGCGGATTGAGATAGGGAAATGTGGTTGTTAGATTAGGATAAGAAGATGTGGATGCTAGATTAGGATAAGTTGATGTGGAGGTTGGATTAGGATAGGAAAGTGTGAATGTAGGATAAGGGTAGGAAGGTGTGAATGTAGGATTAGGGTAGTGGGTATATGTGGATGAAGGATTGAGATAGGATCTAATGTCGACAGGGGATTAGGATAGGAGTATTGTGATGACAAATTAGGATAAGAGGATGATGTAGATGAAGGATATGATGGATATGATGGGTATCCCTTGTCAAAGGTAGCATAAGGAGCATGATTAGGCATGGATGAAGACATAACAGGATAACTCAAAGGGGTGATTGGATTTTGGAAAGCAGGTGGAGAAAACTTACTAGCAATGACAGTGTCGAGGGGATCCATGTCGTATACCTCTTGATCGACAAGACTTTCATTATCGTCGTTGAAGTAATTAGGGCTTCCCTTGACTACGATTGATGGAGGATAAGGATTCATTATGATGAAAGGATAAAGAGAATGGATCAAAGATTTTGGATGGAAACAAACTAAAGCTCAAATTGGGATTCAGGTCAAGCTTAGATCAGGATTGGATAAAAGCTCATATTAGGATGATTAGATGATGCAATGGGATTGATTCTAATGATCAAATTTGATTACCAAAGGATGACCTCGACATCGAATCTACTTCAAGATGGAAGTAGATTGATTGGGTCGAAGGTGATTGGATAAGGATGTGATTGGATTGGATTGGATTGGATAAGATCGATCGATGATTAATAAGGTCAACTGATGGATCAGATAGGATGATGAAAGGGACTTTAAACCCCATTCAGAGATTACCCTAGGTGACGTAGGATACTAATTGATTGAAATAAAGGATAAATGGATGATTGCAACATCGAATCCACTTTGAGATTGAAATGTATTGATTGGGCCAACGACAATGATTGACTGACTCAGCACAAATGACAATCCTAAGTAGATTTTGATGATGACGATCCAATCAAACACTTAGGTCAATTTGGATAATAACTCAAGATCAATTTCAAGGGATTTGGATGGGGAAAATGATGATTTGATTGGAGGAACAAATGATAAAAATGTATGAATGAATAATCAAAATGAGTAAATGGTTGATCAGAACAGATGAATGACTACTCAGAATGAGTAAATGACTGCTCACAATGGATGAATGATTCTCAAAATGAGAAGATGAGGGTTTGGAACAAATGAAGATTACTCAGAACGAGTAAACGATTGATCGGGACTGGATGAATGAGTCTCAGAATGAGGAGATAGAGGTTCAGAATTAATGAATGTTTACTCAGAATGAGTAAAAAAAATATTAGGATGGAAAAATGAGAGTCTTAAAGGATAGAAGGAGGTTTGAAATGGATGAGCGTTCACTCGGAACAAGTAAACGAATGATAAAAAAAAGGGAGCAAGTGTTGGGAATGGATGGATGAAAGGTTGAAACGAGTAAACGATTTATCAAAATGAATGAATGAATGCTCATATTAGGAGGTTGACTTGTGGAATGGAGGAAAGGATGAAGAGGAAAAAATTGAAGAAGATGGAGGGAGGGATCTTAAGATTTGTTTCGATATCCAAAGATCTTTACTGTAGATGGACTAAAGCTCAGATTAGGATTTTGGTTAAGCTTAGATTGGGATTAGATTAAAGCTCAGATTAGGATTGGATTGAAGCCTAGATTAGAATGATTGGAGGATGTGATTGGATTGATTCTAGACCAAGTTCTGGGGTTCAAAAGACGTAAGGTGTTGACAATCATATTTTTCCAGATTTGGCAATTTTAAAAAATTGTCAAATTTTGCCACTTTAGGAAACTTCACGGACATACTTTTGAGAGTCCATTTTTTTCCCAAAAAGTACCCAAAACTAAGATAGGATGAATTTCCAACTAACATTCCAAATATGAGACATGCACTCCAAGTTATTAATGAATTTTTTTTTTCAAAACTGAAAAAAAAACACTAAATTATGATTTTGAGGGTCAAGATGAAAGTTTAAGCCCCAAAAATGTGCCAAAATGGGGCACAACTGACTCAAGGTTGGTTGGGAATCCACATGCCACCTCATAATGCAACCACCCATAAAATTTCAGATCAAACGAAGACCTGAGTCAAAAGTTATGGCCTCTGGAAGTTTCGGCATAAAAATTAAAACTCTCGAAACAAAGTCTAGGTGATTGGGATGGGTTATTTGATGATGGATATTGAATCTAATGATGTTCTAAGTAGAAATTATGTGATTTTGGTGATGAACCGATGACTTACGAGAAAGTGTTGATGACGGGAAAATGGGTACTTGAAATGACTAAACAAAGGGTAGAAAATGTTGTTTGAAGGGTGGGTCCATCCTTAGATGGGTCAGGTCCACCCCTAAAGGGAAAGTCCGCCTATCCAAGGGGGCAGGTCCGCCAATAGGATAGGTTCACCTGTATAGGGGGCATGTCTTCCTATAGGGAAGGTTCACCTATACAGGGTAATAGGTCTGCCCCTGGAGGGCAGGTCCACCTGTATAGGAGGGGCAGGTCCACCCCTGGGAGGGTAGGTTCGCCTATCCAAGGGGGTAGGTCCACCCCTGGAGGGTAGGTCCGCCTGTATAGTGGGATAGGTTTTCCCCAAGAGGGCAGGTCCACCCTTGGCTAGGAAGGTCCACCCCTAGGAGGGCAGGTCTGCCCCTAGATGAAAATGGTAAAAAAAAAGTTGTTCAGGCGCATGTTAAAGAAGATGAATGCTCAGAATGGATGGACGAGTGCTTGAAATAGATGAATGACTCTCAAAACGAGGGGAGGAAGATTTAAAATAAATGAATGAGTACTCAGAACGAGTGCTCAGAATGGATGAATGAGTAATCAGAACAAGTAAATGGTGACTCAGAATGGATGAAGGACTCTCAGAATGAGGAGATAGATGTTTAGAATGGATGAAAGATCACTTAAAATGAGTAAAAAGATGATCGAGAGGGATGAATGACTACTCGAAATGAGTAAATGACCACTAAGAACAGATGAATGATTCTCGGAATGAGAAGAAGGTTTGAAATCAATGAAAGATTACTCAGAATGAGTGAATAATTGAACGAAATGGGTGAACGAGAGTTTGAAATGATAGAAGGTTCAAATATATGAATGTTTATGAGCGGAATAAGTAAACGAATGATCAGAATGGTAGAACGAGAGTTCAAAATGATAAAAGAAGGTTTGAAATGGGTGAACATTTACTCAAAATGAGTAAATGAAAGATTAGAATGACAGAATGAGAGTTTGAAATGATAGAAGAACGTTTCAAATGGGTGAATGTTTAATTAAAATGAGTAAATGAATGATCAGAATGGAAAAAATGAGAGTTCAAAATAGTAAAACAGGTTTGGGAAATGATGAAATGGATGATAAAACTTACTGGTCAAGGGTTAGGTCCGCCCCTAAGATGGGTTAGGTCCACTTGTGTAGGGTAGGTCTGCCTATCCAAAGGTCAGGTCCGCTTGTGGAGGGAAGGTATGCCTATTCAGAGGTCAGGTATGCCTGTTTGGAGGTTAGGTCCACCTTTCTGGAGGTCAGGTCCGCTTGTCCAGAGGTCAGGTCTGCCTATTTGACAAAATTTGGTCAAAATTGGCTAAAAAAAGTTGAAAAGGGGTTGGTTAAGAGGTCAAGTCCACCCTTGGAGGTCAAGTCTACCTATTTGAAGGTTAGGTCTACCTATCTGAAGGTTAGGTCAACCTGTCCAAAGGTCAGGTCCGCTTGTCTAGAAAAAGTTGGTTGAAATTGGCTAAAACATGCTAAAAAGGGGTTGGTTCAGAGGTCAAGTCCACCCCTAGAACAAGTCAGGTTTTCCCCTCGAGGATAGGTCCACCCATAGATAGGTCTAAACATGAGTTTTGAAAAGACGACTAAGGCAAAGGATCCAAAATACAACAAGCATCAGTCAAAAGGATATAACTGCACATAAAATTACTGGTTTCGCACAAAGAAGATAGTTCAGATAGCACAATCCTAAGACTAGTAGAAGGGGCATGCTTGACAAAGTTTTCTATTCTAGGATGAACATGGTGGCTAAGGAGTCCTCGATGTACACCTAGTACATGAGGCCCAAACCGTGAACACCAACCCATTACAAGCGTGAGTCAGGAACCTTAGCAAGATACTAGAGGCTCGGACCAACTCTTCATGTCATCTCAACACTTCACCAATTATGTGGTTGGATTGAGGTACAACTTCCACTCCCCCCCCTTTATATACCTCGCTGGTATGCATGGTTGGGATCATCCCTTGGGGTGATGAAATCCCTAAGCAGGTTCTGTAAAATAAAGAAAAAGGGTGATTAAAAGGACTTGGTAAGCTATGATTTCTCATCACCCAGGATCACCAAATGGAACAAGGGGATTGGATATGTCAAATAGCTTACCATCAAGCACAACACATAAGATTAATTGATGCCCCTCGTTAAACTGTGCCTAACTTATGCAAAATAACAAGTAGCAGTTGATAAATAACTAACCCTACAAGGAAACTTGTTAGTGATTCTTGTCCTTGCTCCTTGCCAAATGTTGATTAGATGCTTGCATAGACTCAATCATGAGACATTGGGAGGTAAAAAATACTTAGAACAACCAAAAAACTTGTTGAAAACTAAAATTTCACCTTTTGAAAAAAGTTGTCCACATCAGTTTTGCTTGTGTGCAGGTCAAGTCCGCCTATCTAGAGGGAAGGTCCACCTATCTAGAGGTCAGGTCTACTTGTCAGTCAAGTCAAGTCCACCTATCTGAAGGTCAAGTCTGCCCCTCTATGAAAAATCTGCAAAATATTAGTTTCTGGAGTCTCTAGAGGGCAGGTCCACCCCTAGAGGTTAGGTTTACCTATATGTTAGGTTAGGTCCACCCCTAGATGGTTGGTTTTTCCCCTCTGCAGGTCGGGTCTGCCCCTCTGCAACCTGCAACTGCAAAAAGTGAAAAAAACAACAAACATGAAAGATACAAACCTGTTTGTGGGTCCCACTGGGCATGCCATAAATGTGATCAAGGGAAAACATGATCCCAAAAATGAGTAGCAACACAAAATATGCAAGAAACCACCTAAACACCTAACACCTCAAGATTATCCTAGTTGGATTAAAAAAATAAGTAAAGATAACAAATGAAGCTGATTTACCTTGTCTTGAATTGATCCTTTGGTTGGCCCTTGATTTTTGATATTGTGTATGCTCCTTGGATGGAAAAAAATGCAAGTTTGGGATGCAATATGGATAAGAGAATGGATGGGAATAGATGCAAATGCAAGTTTTTGGCTAAGTATGACTCAAATGAAAAATTTGCAAGAGTTTGATTAGCACAATGATCTCTTCCAAAATGAGAGAAAAGAGGGGGTATTTATTGATAATTTTTAATTCTCTAGAGAAATGGATGGTTGGTATTAAACTAACAAGGCCAAGATGTAGGGCTATGGTGAGTTGATAACTCACAAGCCCTGACCTCTCTACATGTGGCATGTGAAGTGGTTTGAAAAAGATGATGTGGACATGACATAGAGGTACTACATAGTATCTTCGGATTTGGACAAGATCTCCTCATAAAGGAGGTTCTTTGTCCACATGTTGGTGAGAGGACATGTAAGGAATTAAAAATTCCTCAAATATCCACATGGGAATGAGAGAAAGAATTTAAAATTCTTTGAAATGCATGGGAGGATTAAATGTGAATTAAAAATTCACATGGGAAAGGGGTTCCTTCTCCAAAAGGAGAAAGCATTTAATAAAGTTGACTTATGACACATTCCATAAATGAAATGGAGATTAGGTTGCCCTAATTAAGTGATTAAGGTTGTGCAAGTATTCAATTAGACAAATTAATGACATATTAGAGGCAAGTGGGAGAAGGGGAAGAGTTCACATGTGGCTTGATGTGACAAGTCAAAGATCACATGGGGAAGGGAAAAATAATTTAATATTCCTTGGAAGGATAAAAGGAATTAAAAATTTCTTGAGAGGTTAATTAGGCTAGTTAATGAAGGATTAGAGGAGGGTTAGGTGGCTAAGAGAGATTAGAGGCTAACTTGCAAAAGTTGGAGGATGTGACACATCCTAATCAAGTATTAGGTGTGTGAACATTCCTAATGATGAGATTAGGAGAATAATTAGGATTAAGAAAGGGATTAATTCATTTGATGAAAAGGAGGATTAAAGAGTTAAGGTATTTATTTATTAATTAAATACCTTAAGGATTTGGCAGAATTAAGGATATTAATTAAATAATTGCGATATTACTTAATGCAAATAAGGGGATGCTTAGACGAAAGGGGATAAATTTGGATAAATGAAGTGTCCAAATTTAGGTGTCTACACTACCTTGTCAAGGGGGTGAGACATCCTTGACCTTAATGGGTTCCTAATTCAAATTTAAATGTTGGTGTTGTTCTTTGGAGAATTAAAGAGATCCCATGTTGGCCTATATTTGAAAATATCAATTGGAATGCATATATAAACAAGTTAAATTATTCTCATTTAAACTTGATAGAAAGAAAGACAAGGAAGAATGGAATAAGCAAGAATGATGTAAGCACTATTATGATTTACCATGCAATTATCATGTAGAAGAATTGAGTTATCCTCTACATGCTATCTACAACGAACTATTATGTTTTGTGGGATAACCTTTTATAGGTCAATCAAGCAATCAAGGTATCCATCAATCAACATTTATCACAACTTGTTATGTGGTATTACTTTATCAAGGCTTTTATACCAAAGGTAATATTGTTAATTATAGTTTATCATCTCAATAAATTATTGTTTTAGCCTTTTCCCAAGCTAGGGCACACCCTCTTGATCATCATCATTATTTTTATGTGGAGGTAGAATACCAAAACATTTTTTGACTTAGACAATCCCCTATATGGTAGAACATTCCCCCCTATTATCATGTGTGCAGGTTAGATCTAAATTTTTTGACAGTTGACAATTACAAGAAATATAAAGCATATTATAACCTGCATTTCAGAGTTTTTAGATCTCAAAAGGAAGTATCCAGGTCTATGGCTCCCAGTGCCCCAATACTTATAATTTAGCCTCAACTTTCAGTCACAGGTTCCTCTTTGTCACTATTTCTCAGATACTGGTACGTTTTATTATTTTATATTTTTGTGTGTGTGGTAAAATGCATTTTCAAATCTAGGGTTATATGTCAAATAGGCTTGTTAAAAAAAACATCAAATTTATCTTCCTTACAACTCAAAAAGAACACAAACCCTAGGAGATTGGCTCTCTCTTGTGGAAACAAGCTAATCATAAACCCTAGTTAATTTTGAGTTCCAATGTGAAGTCAAGGTAAAATAAGCTAATCCTAGATGGGTCTAAGATCACTTTTTCTACATCAAATTTTGGTGAACTCAACATATCTTAAACTTAAAATTCAAAAACCTAGGACCTTTGAAGGTATTGTTATAGTTATTGAATTATTTCATTTTCAAAATTAAGAATTTGCATTGTTTTTTATTAAGGATTTAAGGTTCTAGTGATTGAAATTGAGAGAAAAATGTAAAATAATTTAAATTTAATTTCAGATTTGACTAGGGTTTAAATTCAAATTATTACATTGGGAAACTTGAATACAATCCCATGTTGGTTTAATTGTAAATGTTAGTGAGCAAAATTGAAAAAGGGAATAATATTATTTTCACTTCAAATGATAAAAAGGTATTGCTTTTCTATATTTTTTGGGAAAAAAATAGTCAGTTACAACACTTTAAATTCTAAAAAATATCATTTGAAGAATTTACATAACCTTAAAATAAAAAAATTTATGCATGCTTATGTGTTCCATTTAGAGGAATTTGGGTTTTGTGTATTATTATAAGTTTGTGCACATTTAGACCTAAACCTCTGCAAATATAGCTTCTCAAATGTTGTTCAACTTCAAAATTTTCGAGCATTATAGTTTAACTTTCCACACTATAGTTCCTAATTCCCATGTCTAGTCAATCAAACATTAAATTTTCTATATAGAACCTTGCTTGTGATCTCTGCTCAAATTTAGTTTTGAATTTTGCATGTTTTTCCTGAAATCATTTTATTTCATTATTCATTACTAGTTTGATCTAGGGAATATTGCAATTTTTTTTACAAAAATATTGTTCTATCATAATTAATATCTTATCATCAAACTTTATTAAACAATTTAAATATTTTTTCTTACAAGCATGTGAAAATTAATTTCCCTCTCCTCTTTGTTCATTTTTCTTTGATCCCTCTCCTATTACATCTCCTACTCATGAGGGTATCTTCATTCAAGAGGATCCAATCATTAATAATCATGAGGATCATATTTTTTCCTCTCCCAATACCTCTCCTACTCGGGAGGATATCTTGGTGCAAGAGGATGCAATCATTGATAATCATGAGAATCATGGTCATTCCTCTCCCAATATCTCTCCTACTTGTTTGGATATCTTGGCACTAGAGGATCCAATCATTGATAATTGTGAGGATCATGTTTTTTCCTCTACCACTACCTCTCCTACTCAGGAGGATATATTGTAACATGAGGATTTAATCATTAATACATTTACTTCTTGAAAGGATAGTAAGGTAGTTTGCATAAATGAAAATTTAAAATTGATATTCTAGATTCATCATCGATAAAATATCATAAAAAAGTAGTTAACTTAGATGAAATTGTGAACCCATAATTGATTATTGGACCTCCATCTAAACCTTGTCTCAATATAGGACCTCCAAAACCTCCTAGTCATACCCTAAACTTTGTAAAAAACATCAATCAAAGTAATATTATGCACAAAGATGTGTTGCAACAACCAAGTTATCATGTGGTTGCTCACACATATAGAACTCAAAGTAACAAATAAGCAAACAAAATTACAACCTCTATTCTATTTCCTTTTAAACTTACATCCACCCTACACCTCATCTTTATCAATATAGTGGAATTTAAGAGTATGATCTTGTTGAGTAACTTCATAATACTCTATCCAAGATCTCTCTTTGGAAATTAGTTCAAACTTCACCTACATACCATTAAATTCTCCAAGAGGTTTTATAGAATATTGACATCTCACCTTCTCTTAAACCAAGTGATGTAGTAGTCTTGTTGGGTGGTATGAATTGAACAAACCTATATATATTTTTTCCATCAAAGTGATTTACCTCCTCTTGAGATTTATAAACAACATGAGGCTCTAATAGTATTTGTGGTCATTAATAAATTTGGGGTTGGATGTACTCTTATTGAAAATGAATTATATATTAATTTTTGTAGCATTGATCTTATAAATAAGGATGGTGTGGATGAGAATCTCATAAAACCTAATAATTTTTCTATTCATGGCTTTGATAATGTCGATACATAATTGTTGGGGATAATCACACTACCCATTAAGGTAGGAACAATAATTTTTCCTACCCTTATACATGTCATGGAAAAAACTCTTTCATACAATATTCTCCTTGGTATGAGGGGAGTTCCATCTACTATTCACCATGGGATGAATCATGAATATAATAACAAGGTACATACGGGTAGAAAAGATACAAAAAGTTATAATTTAGTAGTCAAAGGAAAGCATAAAATATCCAACTCTCTAAACACATGATGTGTTTGGTTGGGAAAAGGGATCTAAGTCCTAAATCAAAATCTTTCAAACTTTGGATGAAGGATTAAAAGTGATCTCAAAATCCAGTTGTCTACAAACCTGACTAAAAGAGTCAAAGTGGTAGATGATGGTTTTAATCCTTCTTTAGAGGGAGGGATAATGCTTGGATAGTTTTTTGTTTTTTATGTTATGAAAGGATGTTCCTAGGTATAATTGTGAAAAAGTAACAAACAAATGTAATTTTTGAGAAATGTAAAATTGATAGACAATTTTTTTTTTTTAGGAAAGTAGAGGGTAGAAATAGAAAAAAATATGATGTAATTTTGAAGCTAAATTAACTAGTCAAGGGTGTGGGGAGCTCTTGATTGGCTTCATTCTTTTGAAGATCTAAGATCACAAGCTTGAAGTCTCTAGTTTGTAGCTCCTATTCTCTTGAGATCACTGTTGGAACTTTTCCTATTGATGATAAAATACAAATTCCTTGATTTGACAACTTATAGGGCTTGAATGCATGAATGAGAAATAAATCTTCAATCTCTTGCCAATTTTCATTAGATCTGAAAATCCACACACATGAAAGAGGGGGAAGGGTTGTTCCATATAAGGGCTTGTCTATGTCAAACCCCATTTTGGTATTTCTACCTCCACAATGACTATGATTATATAAAAGAGAGTTCTTACCTTTGGTTAAGAAAAGGCTAATGGATAAACAAGTATTGAATTGAAAAAATGTTACAACTCACCACTAAGATCTGCATTCATTGATGGACTAAATTCATGTACTCATCACCTTCAAGGAGAAAATCTATGCATGATTTGAAGTCTTAGAAGTATTATTACTCAAAAAATAAATGAAAAAGAAACATGAAAAAACTTACATAAATATCAAATGATGCTTGATTAACATAAATTCTATAATAAATATTTTATTTTTTTTATCTTAATTGCTCAATAATAATTTTGATTTCCATAATAAAATCATTAGAATGTTTCCTAGTACTAAAATTATGAAAATAATTTGTATTTATATTCACTTATTCTAATTTCCTAGTTTAAATCAAAGGTAAATAGCCAACAAATGAATTCAACTTTTTAAATAATAAAATACCTACTTGGACATATTAAAATTGGTGCCCAAATAGGCTGTTGAGGGCATGGGCCCTTTTCCTTGACCAAGCCCATCCTTTACGATGCCTAAAGTGTTGGGGTTATAGATCAAGTGTTCCTTTTCATTCCTCTATAATAATTATATGAAGATATTTATAAAATATGTAATTAAATGCATAATTAATTCCAAGCACATAGGGGGGAGCAAAATATAGTGTGAAATTGTTAAGGGTGAAGTTTTTTTATGCTACATTTATCCACCACTTTAGTGAGAGTATGAACTTACAAATAGAATCACGCTAAAGTAAAAATAAGTCAAGAAGGGTTCAATTAAATCCAAATATTGAAAAAATATGATGGCATTTGAATCTAGCGGATGAACTAGCCCCCAAATTCAAGATATTATGGAAAGAAAATATAAGGACAAAGGAACACACACACAAAGTGAAATGCAACATGGAAAACATGAAGCATACATGATGAAGAAACACAACATAAAAATATGAAACAAAAACAAAACATGATACAAACACCATGCAAAAATTGCAAAGGGGGTATGACAATCATAGACTAGTATAATTTGTAAAAAATCCTATTAAGATCCATATCCAAGGCATTCATGAGTCACAAGGTAACAAATTTTAATATTTTCTAGGCGAGACATGAACCAAAGCATGATGGGATAGTGAAGTATGATATTCACTTCCAGTGAGTCTCTTAAAAGGTATCAAATGAAAAATAAACAAGAGCTAGTGAAGTCTAAATTCACTAGGTATGTTCCCATGTCAACCATAGCAATAATTCTAGTTCCAATAATCATGATAAGGCTCTACATAAATGATCAATATGCCAAGAAAATGCATCACCAAGTCCAACATGTGTGAATGGAGTGAAGCATATAATAGAATGTATGTCTCCAACTTAAAGTAATTGATAAACACCAACAGTGAGAAATTAATTTAAGGTAGAATAAAATGATAGATGGGTGAGTGCAAGATCATGATGGTCCAAACAATGGTGATGTAAAAAATTGTGATTCGAGATAGAAATTTTTTTAAAAAATCATCTTTCACATTTTACTTGGGTTCGTAAAATATACAATTTCGATGGTAAACACCAAAGAAAAATGGATATCCGATATTAACTATAAAAAATGGATATCTATTCCTACATAGAATGGATATCCATTATTATGGCTAAAATAGATATTGATTCCTTGCAGTGAACCGATATTTGTTATAAAAGGGTATGTGCAGGATCATGGTGGGCCAAAAAGTGGCAATGAGGAAAAAAATACGTCTTTCATCGACCCAAAAACACGAAAATACCGTGTTGAATTTTTAGGCTCAGGTGTTAGTACACACCACCATAGCAAACACCAATCCTAGTTTTCCATATCAGATATCCAATTTGTAAAAAACATATATAAACAAACGCTGTCACTATTTTAAAGTCATTTCACAGTCAACAACCCGAGGGCGGACAATGAGGAGATTCTTCCCATAACAAATATCTGATTTGGCCAAAATCCAATTTGAAAAGGTAATATTTTTTATTTTTATTTTCTTTGATTCAATTTTGAATTAGATTTGGATAATTTCAAATAGCTTTTTGTCGATTTTTTTTTAAAATAGGGTTCTTGATTGAATTTTTATGAAAAAATTGAGTTTAGAATGGATTTTGATAAAAAAAAATGAATGTTTTTGTGGATTTCTTTTCAAAATAGGGTTTTTGATTGAATTTTTATGAAAAAGTTGAATTTAGAATGGATTTTGATAAAAAAAAATGAATGTTTTTTGTGGATTTATTTTCAAAATAGGGTTTTTGATTGAATTTTTATGAAACAATTGAGTTTAGAATGGATTTTGATAGAAAAATGAATGTTTTTTATGGATTTTGATTTAAAAATAGTGTTTCTTATGTATTTGTATTAAAAATTAGAGAATTTTATAGATTTTTGTTAAAAAGTAGGGTTTTTTTTGGATTTTTTTAAAAAACTAGGGTATTTTTATAATATTTTCATTTATATTGTCTAATATTAATTAGATTAATTAGTTTTAAACTTTAATCAGGCATTATGGCTATTGAGAATGAGAATGCAAAAATTCCACCAGTTGAGAATGAAAATCCACTAGTTGAGAATCAAAATGCAGAAATGCCAAATGCTCCACCACCTCCACAGCCATCAATTGAAGACTTAATTCATGAAAAATTGGAGCAATTGAGCGGAATTTATTATGTTTATAAGAAAATCCCTTGATTATCCCGTATGTCAACCACATTGACAGGAATAATTACAAATGTAGAAACCCTCTCCACCCAACATAATTCCTTTCATTCATGGCAAGAAACCATGAGGGAATATTATGCATGTGGATTGTCTTATGATGATGTGAAAGATCTCCAAATAAAAAAAGCCCAAATAGCCTCTTTATTTATTAACCCCAACACTGGTTTTCCAGTTAATGTTAACAAACCAAAACTTTCTATAAAATGGTGCACACATAGGGGCATAGTAGATAACTTTTGGGATCGTTGGTGTATGATTTTTGATAAACCACCCAACAATAATCTTGATGTACCTTTTTAATTTATTAAAAAATTATATGCTGAGTTTTTGTTAGGGCGTCATGTTAATTACTTTGACATTAAACCCTTCCAGGGCGTTGGTGGAGGTATGCCCTAGGATAGGCCAGGGGCAACTAGAGTAGTCAGACACCCACATGTTCCCTGTCCTCCCCTTCCTCGGCCACCTCCAGTACAACATCTAGATATTACAGAGGATGCAACCACACAAACTATCTAGGCCATTCATTCTTTGAGTGGTCTTTTAGTTTCCCATGCTTCTTCAGTAGCTCAGCCACAGTTTGGTGATCTTGCCGATGGATCTAGTGTTGCTGCATCATCCTCCTCGGGTCCACTTATTTGTGTGCCACATATTTGCAATATGTGCCAGCAAATATGCTTCGGTCCTATTGTACAACCCCCTGAGCATCCATTAGACATTTATGATTATGACATCTAGGATGTGGAGATTATAGCAAATCACACGTAGGGGAGTGAAGTACACCCTACAGAGTTCTCTCTTGCTAGAGAGGTGGACATTGGAGTAGTTACACAGGTAACATTTAAGGTGTAAATTCGTAACTTGCATTTTTTTTAAATGAATATTAATAAGAGATAGTATCAAGTACTAATATTTATTTACATGGTCTATTTAACAGTTAATTTTTTAGGAGGAGCTCACACGAGTGACTAATAGCACCCTTAGGGCCATTTCATTTGGCCTCGAGACGCACACAGTATGTATTTTCGTACTCACTCATTTACATTTTTTATTGTATACTTGATTGTCATTTGAATTGTCATTAATGAAATTATATATCAACTTATATGTTTATCTTATTCTCTGCTTATAAGAAACACCTAGTGGGAGCGAGGTGTGATGCTCTCCAAAATATGGAGGCACAATGTTAGATAAGGGAAAGGTAATTGAACTCAAATTTGATTGAATTAATATTTATAAGATCTTTTATTGATAATGCATACATTGACATAGATTCGTAGTTTCATATGTACTTGTCATTTTTATGTACAGGCAGTTGTGAGCTATACATCATTGTTGATAAGTGCCACAACACCTGAAGGAGTAAGTATTTGAACACCTGAAGGAGGAGGTGTTGAAACACCTCAAGGAGGAGGTGTTGAAACACCTAAAGGAGATACAAAAAAAGATTAGCCTAAAGAGGTATGTGTTTATTTTATTTTGTGCTTGGTAAATATGTTCTTATTACCGACAATTCTATGCTAACTTGGATCAATTTCATGTTTTTGTTCACATATATAGATTGATTACAAAAGTTGGTTTGGTTAGTTCTTTGAGAGGGGTATATTCTAGGACTCCGACCCTTCAAAGAGACGATATTTCAGGTAATCAAGATTTCAATTTTAGAGTTCAATTATAATTCAATGTGTATTGATTTTATGTTAATTATTCAATTTTAAATTATATAGTATAACTAATCTCAATTGTGGTTTGACTTTTTCTTGTGTAGCTACCTTCAGAGCTACCGAGCGCTTCAAAGAGGCTCCAATTTGATGATCCACTAGTAGTTTAGGATGAGATAGACATTTTGGCATGTAAATTTTGAATAGATAATTGAAGGTGTCATGTTTCAAACCTTCGAGCTGCCATTTTTCGCCTCAAAAGGCTACGCCAATTTATTTGATGTCCATATATCTACAACGTTCTATTCATTTCAAACCTTTACCAACCAACAAATCAACACAAACATCATGCCATATCATACCATTGATTACATTGTAGTGCACATCTTTCAAACTCAAAGCATTACTTCACATTGCATAAGTAACAACTAGATGCTGATACATGAAAAAAATTCAATAACAATATAGTTTTTACAAAGTCAACCTAAGCAGTTATGCAATTACTTCACATTAAACATAACTAATAACTATGAGCAACTATCAATTACATTATTTGTCATGGAATTCTATGAGACCACATTTCTTTGAGGAAATTTGGCACAAAACTCACAAAAAATGAAAAGAAAGCACTCAAACAAACTTTGAAGGGGTCTCAGGCATGTTGCCCCCTCATTCCACATGCTATGTAGCCATTTACTTGTAGTGTAGGGCCCGAACAATGGAAAAAACATGTTAAAATAATATATATATAGCCTAGAAGCATGAATTAAGATTAGAATATCACATAACATCATATAAACAAAAAAACCACTATAAACTTGAATGTCATTTAAAACATGCATGATAAATACTCATCGTCGAAACTTGAATTGTGGTAGCTGGATATACAGAGTCGATTGATGCTAGGTTTCAATTTGTATGATATTGAAAAAATAAGCCAACTGAGTAGAGTTATCAGCATTCTTCAAAAATCATAAGAATTCTTTTAGTACACTAGCCATTTTGACATCCTCTTGCAGTCTCAAACATTATTTTGTATCATTGTTACTTTGGTCTTAGTTCAATGATGCTGAAAATTTTTTAGAAAAAAGAAAGTTGTGTCACAGTCCGCATTCAATCCAACAAGCAAAAATGAAAGCTCAGCCTCTTGGAATGAAAAATTTTTGTTTGGTAAAAACAAATGAATAAGAATGAGGTAGTTAAGGTGTTTGAAGTTATTTGGAGGTCACTTTTAGGGTGCAAGGCTTAAAAGTTCATTTTAAATGCACTCAAACAAACTTTAAAGGGATCTCGGGCCTGCTGCGCCTCATTCCACATGCTATGCAGCAATTTACTCTAAGGAAATAAATGGAGAAAAACATGTATTTAATATATATATATATATATATATATATATATATATATATATATATATATATATATATATATATATATTTATATAGATGTGGAGCCTTAGAAGCATGAATTGCGATTAGAATATCACATAACATCATATAAAAAAAAAACCACCATGAACTTGAATGTCATTTAAAACATGCATGATAAATATTCATCGTTGAAACTTGAATTGTGGTAGCTTGATAGACAAAGTCTATTGATTCCAGGGTTCAATTTGTATGATATTGAAAAAATAAGACAACTGAGTAGAGTTATCAGCATTCTTCAAAAATCATAAGAGTTCTTTTAGTACACTCAAGAGTTATCAGATGTCTTCTTGCAATCTCAAAACTTATTTTGTATCATTGTTACATTGGTCTTGAGAGTGGTAGCTTAATATAGGTCCACAATACAAAACCTGGTTTACCTATGCAGTCTAACAGTGGCATAGGAAGATCTTTCTTTGAAAGAAAAAATGAAAGCTCAGTCTCTTAGAATGAAAATGCTTGTTTGCAAAAAAATGAATAAGAATGAGGTAGTTAAGGTGTTTGAAGTGATTTAGAGGTTGTTTTTAGACAAGAGAGATGTTTAAAGGAGTGCCATCAAGTCGGAGAATCCAAGTTTTAATCGTGGTTTTAGCTCATATACCCTTTGTTTCTACGATGTGTGATAAATTATTAGTCTAACGATGTTGAACATTTTTGAAAAAGAAAGCCAGGTCACGGTCAGATTCAATCCAACAAGCAAAATGTGAAAACTCAACCCTTGAATGAAAATGTTTGTTTGCAAAAATGAATAAGAATGCGTAGTTAAGGTGTTTTAGTTATTTAGAGGCCAATTTTATAAGGTGTGGAAGGCTTTAAAACTCAATTTTAAAATGCAATAAAAAGAATGAAATTACTTCAAACCAAGTTTTCCAGGGAAGAAGTTAACTATGTTTTCGTTCAATTAGTTCTTAAGAGTCCAAAGTCCCAAAGTGTTGAAGCAATCTTTATAAGAGCCATTTTGAGACCAAGGATGCATATAGAATCTCCACCATGCTATGCGGGATTGTGTTGGGACCATCTACAAACCCATCTCCTAGTTTTTTCTATCTTATGCGTTTCCGCAGGATGACTTTTCAAGGAGGGAAAAAGCTAATGCATGTAAAGTAAAGGTAAAAGTTGCAAGTGGTGCAACTTTCATTCCACAACTCTTACTGCACCAAATGTGGACTATTCCAACATGTCCGGATGGGTACATTTACACTAGGGATGGTCCCTCTTGCACCCAAATATACGTAATCACTTTGAGCTACATTGGACCGATGATTTCCCTTAAGAGTCCAAAGTGCTAAAAGGAAACAATCTTTGAAGGTCTATTTCTCAGAGACCGTGATTCTTACAGAATCTTTGTCCTAGGCTATGGGATCGTGTTGGGCCATCTCCAAAAACCTCTCTTGGTTTTTGCTATCTCAGAGGCATTTTCCTATGGTGATGACTTTTAACTGGAGGGAAAAGTTGCTAGATGCAAGTAGTGTAAAGTTGCAAAGTGGTGCAACTTTCATTTTGCAACTCGTACGACCAAATGGACTATTCCAACACATCCAGATGGGTACATTTACGCTATGGATGGTCCTCTCTTGCACCCAAATATGCCGAATCACTCTGAGCTACATTGGACCGACGATTTCCCTTGTCCAAAGTGCTAAAAGGAAGAAATATTTGAAGGTCTATTTCTCAGAGACCGTGATGCTTACATAATCTCTTTCCCAAGCTATGGGATCATGTTGGGACCATCTAAAAAAACCTCTCTTGGTTTTTTCCATCTCAAAGGTATTTTCTTGTTGTGATGACTTTTCAGTGGAAGGAAAAGTTGCAAAATGGTGCAACTTTCATTCCGCAACTAGTACGACCAAACAGACTATTCCAACATTTCCGAATGGATACATTTACACTAGGATGGTCCTCTCTTGCACTCAAATATGCTGAATCACTCTGAGCTACATTGGACCAGTGATTTCCCTTAAGAATCCAAAGTGCTAAAAGGTAGAAATATTCGAAGGGTTATTTCTCGAAGACCGTGATGCTTACAGAATCTTCGTCTAAGGCTATGGAATCATGTTGGGATCATTTAAAAAAACCTATCTCTTCTTTTCCTATCTCAGAGGCGTTTTCCTGTGGTGATGACTTTTCAGTGGAGGGAAAAGTTGCTAGATTCAAGCAATATAAAGTTGCAAAGTGGTGCAACTTTCATTCCAAAATTCGTATGACCAAACAGACTATTCCAACATGTCTGGATGGGTACGTTTAAGCTAGGGATGGTCCTCTTGCACACAAATATGCCAAATCACTCCGAGCTACATTGGACCGAGGATTTCCCTTAAGAGTCCAAAGTGCTAAAAGACAACAATCTTTGAAGGTCTATTTCTCAGAGACCGTGATGCTTACAGACTCTCTGTTTGAGGCTATGGGATTGTATTGGGACCATCTACAAAAACCTCTCTCATTTTTTGCTATCTCGAAGGATTTTTCTTGTGGTGATCACTTTTTAGTGGAGGGAAAAGTTGCCAGATGCAAGCAGTGTAAAGTTGCAAAGTGGTGCAACTTTCATTCCGCATCTCGTACGACCAAATAGACTATTCCAAAACATCCAGATGGGTACATTTACGATAGGGATGGTCCTCTCTTACACCCAAATACACCGAATCACTTCGAGCTACATTGGACCGACAATTTCCCTTAAGAGTCCAAAGTGCTAAAAAGTAGAAATCTTTGAAGGGATATTTATCGGAGACCGTGATACTTACAGACTCTTCGTCTGAGGCTATGGGATTGTGTTGGGATCTTCTACAAAAACCTTCCTCGGTTTTTTCTATCTCGAAGGAATTTTCTTGTGGTGATGACTTTTCAGTGGAGGGAAAAGTTGTCAGATGCAAGTAGTGTAAAGTTGCAAAGTGGTGCAAGTTTCATTCCACAA
>VDFB02058242.1:135312335-135344261 GCA_007258455.2 Sequoia sempervirens | reverse complement strand
TTCCACACACAAATAAGATGTTTTGAAAATATTCCATATGAGTCGATAGGACTCAAATCCTTAGGAATAAAAAAAATAAGACCTAAGTCCCTCATCATCAAAATATTTTCTACTTCACTATAGGAAACATTAAATCAATGGACTTAAAAAGGGTAACCAATGAACCCAGACCAAGGGGCCGGTAAAAGATACAATTCGGATTGCTCAAGTTGTAACTTTGATCACCGGGAACTGGGTATGATAGGTCAATGGAGAAAGAAAATTCCCAATGGTTTGAGACACATAAAATTTGAAACAAGGACTTCTCACTCAAAACCCTAAACCTTAAACCTTATTGTTGGACATAGAGACAATAATCCATGACAAAGCAAGGAGCCAACTCAAAATTCTCAAAAAAAAATTGAAGCTCTACCAATGTGCTCGACTAGGGGGTATGTGCAGGATCATCATGGAAAAAACAAGCCCTTAAGTGGCAAGAAATTCAGAAAAAATAGAGTTAGGAAACTTAAAGTTAAATTTTTCATAATTTATCTATATTATTTCAAAAATATGTAACAATAGAATCTGGAGAAAATTGAAAGTAGTTTATAAACTACTAGGTTTTTTTTTTTCAAATCTATTTGGTGAAAATTTGAAATTTCAATGCAGTAGTACTTAAATTTCAGGGAAAAAATAAGAAGTGTTTGTCTAACCACCCTAACCACAATAAAATGATAATATTTTTGATAATCTTTTATATATAACTAGACGACTCGTGTTTTGGATGTGATGCATATTTTTTTGTAATTTTTTTCCAAGTAAATAATTAATTATGAATTTTTTATTACTATTTTTTAAAAATATAAAAACTCATATGTCTAACCACCTTAACTTGGTGAAAACTTCATGAAATTCATTTTTTCTTCTTTTAATCCTATAGTATGTGAAGCATAGAATGTGACACATGTTTCAGTTCGAAAAAATGTGATACCATTTGAAAGTTATATATGTTTTTCAATGAACCTATCAATAAGGAACTTAGTCGTAATTCAAATAGAAAATGAATAATAATTACTTTTTAAATTCAAAGTAAAGCATAATTTATATTGGTGGAAAGATGAGAATCTCCTTTAAAAACCCTTTTCGTTTCATCAATTTTGGGTTAAAAAAAAGTCATCAGCCACATACCCTACATATACCCATTATATTGCCACTTTTTGGCCCATCATGATCCTGCATATACCTTGGGATGGAAGGGGGCCCTTCAAAATGACATCCTTTCTCTCTTCTCATCATTTCCAATTCTAAAGAAGAGATCATCATATAATGATCTTTGGTTAATCTTCCCAACAATTGTAATATGTGATATTTGGAAGGAAAGGAATAGAATGGTGTTTCAAGATGTGGGAAGGGAATTATTTTCCTTCATCAATAAGGTAGAATTTGTATTAGTGGAGGTTATGAATTATTTCTTAGCTAAGAAAAATCTAGAAAGTGTGTCCTTTTCTATTTGGGATGTGCTAATGAGAAGGACCTAGTATGACTTGTCTATCCCAAATCTTAGAGCTTGGGATATGAGGGATTCAAAAGGTAAGAGGGAATTAGTGGTGTGGTCCCCCCAACCATTGGGTGGCATAAACTACATTTTTATGAGGGATTCGCAAGGGAATCCTATGGTCTTAGGAACAATGTGAATAATTAGAAATTAGAATGGTGTCGTGATTACTGAATTGTCTCAACCACTCAAGGAAGGTACTAACATGAAGACTGAATTGATGGACTTGATATTTGGTTTGCATATTTGCAAGGAATTGAAGCTAGAAAAAGTTGTGTTGAGGGTAATTCCTCTTCCATTATCCATATAATGAAAATGGGTAGATTTTCTAATTAGAAGTTGTAGCCTTTCATCAAGTGGGTTACCTAGATAACTCCTTTACAAACTTTTCTATCTAGAATGTATATCGGGAGGTGAACTTTGAAGTAGATAGTTTAGCTGAAGTTGATGCAAATCAGGTCAAGGTTGTATCTCCTTCTTATGTTGAAGGAATTTTTTTAATTTAAACAAAAATAAAATTAGAAAAATGGTGGCAATGTCCCACTTCAAAACATGGGGTTTTTTCATCCTAGTGATTCATCCTTGAGCATCAAATTACATTAAATGCCTTATGAGATGATGCATTTATCAATTTTCAATTTGGTACTTTGCAGATTTTTCACATGGTGGTTTAGGCTCATCATGGGTGTAACTTGCAGAGTTTATACTTGTGATGGAAATTTCATTAATGGCAGCATGCTTTATGGGTATCAAATTTTCTTGTGGGTTGGTATTTGTAGTTGTTTTGGGGTATCTTTGGAATTTCATTGTGGTAGAACTATGAGGAGTTGGTGTTGTCATTGATGTCAACAATTTTGTGTTTTCATTGATGTTTGTAGTGGATTGAGATGTTTGCAAGAGTGTAGTTGATGCTTTGATTAGTTTCATTATGTTTTCATCAGTAAAGCTACTGGTGTCAACCTCTAATTTTTCTTTAATAATATTTTTTCTATGGATTTGGAAGTGCTGAAAATTATTAGGATGTGTCTCTAGTGCTTGGTTTCTAAGTAATTTTGAGAAAAATTGATAAAAAGAGGAAACAATGTGTTTCAATGGTATTCTAGGTGACAGAGTTGTGCTCTTGTTTTTCTCCACATTTATTCTAGGTTGAAGATATGTTAGTTTAGTTTAGATATTTTGATTAGAGGTGTTTAGATATTCTATATCTAGAATTTAGGCTTCTCAATAGATGTGTAGAGAAATATATGTTCACTAGTGTGTGAATTGGGTTTGCAATGATGTCTGGGAGAAATGTATTTGCTCCACATTTCTCTGCGACTTGATGTTTGGTATTGTGAATTTGGGAATTTTTTGATATTGTTTATATCTTTCATAATTCAAGAGTGTTCATGATTTGGTGTAGTGTAGAGTGATTTTTATATGTCAGTATGAATGGGAGACAATTTGGGTGTTCAAGATGAATGTTTTCTAATGGTGCAAGTTGGTGTGAATAATTTTTTGGATCTCAGGTGGTTTGTGGATTGTTCCAAATTGTCTAGAAGTGTGTTATGTGATTTGCATATCATCTTGATAAAAAGAGAAGTGTGTACTTAATTTATTAATGGTGTTTACATGTTTAATGTCTAACCTCAATGTTTACATTACATGCAAATAATTTGGGTTTGAGCTATGTTGTATTGTGGTTCACTTGCATTCCTATCCATTACGAGAATGTTTAGTGGCAACCTATTTTTGAATTTGTAAGTATGAGGAATGTGTGTATGACTTGAAGATTTCATTGAAGTTGTGGATGGTATAAATGCAAGTTGATTTTATGAAAGATGGTGAGCAGTGTTGTGATAAGTGTTGTGACGTAAAATTTAGATCTAAAGTGCAAAGATGTGAAATGCAATGTGAGCTACAATGTGAGATTACTAGATGTAGTGATAAAAAGGTGTCTTGATCTTTTTGAGAGTTGTGGATGATTTTGAAGTCATTATGGTGGATTCTTTGCTTCATTGATATTTTTTGTGTATGTAACATTCCTTCTCTGTCTTATTTTCTATTCTAGAAGTGAGCCTTTCTTCTTTGGGTAGTGAGCCCTCTGGTACTGATACCTATTGTATTTGATGTTTATATTACTTATATTGTGAGCTAATCCTCACCGTGGTTTTTCCCTTCTTTGGTTTTCCACGTAAATCTAGTTTTCTCTTGTGTTTGGTGTTGAGTTTTTTAAGTTTCTATTATTTTATTTTCATGCTAGATCTGGGATGGCACATAAGAAGGAGATCCTTGTATTTAATGGAACTAACTATGCATTCTAGAAGACAAGGATGGAGGATTTATAGGTATCTAGGATATGATATCTGGAAATCAATTTAGAATAGCCATAGATACCTTGTTCTTTAAAACCACATCCTTTTCCATTGTAGCCAAGTTGTTTAAGAGTTCATAACCTCTTCCCTAAATGGCTTCCATTTATTTCAAGGTGGATGATTATCATAATCACTTTCATCATAAGTAGATGTGTAATTTTTGTTTTATTCTTTGCTAGAAGTTATGGAATATGGTGTTTTTGATGATTTAGTGATAGATTGTGTAGATATAATTGTAGCTTCTTTCACTTTCCTAATTTTGATGGTGTAGTTTAGTATTCTCTCATGAATGTAGTTGTGAAATCTAGTGATCCCCAATCATCATCCCACAAATTTTTCACTAATGAAAGACAATAAATATAATCATTGATTTGTAAAGGTTCCACTTTTGTATTTGGTGTCGATGTGCTAAGAGGATTCATAATTCCTATTTTAGTTTTAAAAAAAAATTCAAACTTGGGATCAACTTTTATCATGCAAACCCTATTGTTGCATATGTATTTCATTAAATGATGAAGCATTCAAGGCACTCCTTTCATTTCATGGATCCATGGTATACCCAAAAGAATATTTTATGAAAGGTCATGGGCATGACATGGATGGGAGGTTGCAAAAAAACCTTACCAACATTTATATGTAATGTTACTACACCAAGTGGTTATCTTCCCACATTATCAAAACCATGGATAGAAAAGTCAATTGGTTGAGTTTTAGTCTTGTCCGCTCTAATTTTATCCAAAAGGTTAACACTAAAAACATTATGTTGTAGCTTGATAAGCTTGATTTTTATTGATGCCAAAAGTATGATTAATATTTTATATAATCCAAAGATTGTCAGTTTGTAGAGATATCTAATGGTGCGAGTCAATATTGGAGCAAGGTGGAAGGATAGTAGTCATTTTTTTCCCTATGTATGATGCAGAGGTGGTTACACAGGTCTTGATGTGATTTCAAGTTTCCTACAATGATATTTTTCTAGATTGGTGTATTGCACTCAGTGAAAAGTTGTAGAAGTCTTGTCTGAGGCATTCATAGTATATAGTCTAAGGTAAAGGCACATTATTTTTGTTGGCATCCTTTAGTGGAGAAAAATATAGTCTTACGATTTAGAAGTTAAGATCAAGGATATGTGAAGGCATTATATACAAGTTCTCATGTCAATATACCTTATGTAAGGAAAGTTACAAGTGGTAGAGCACCAAAATATGTTAAGGTAGAGAAAAGTGGTTCAAGAGACTCATTGGAATGCTCTGCAGTCCTTTAGATGTGAGTTTTTGGCCAAGTGATTTTGAGGAAATACTCAGTGATGTATAATGCATGTTATATTGAAGTTTCAAGTGATATGGTGATCTAGAAGTTTATTCTTCAAAGTGATAGTTTGATACAATTAGTTTTGGAGACGCTTAATCTTCATCAAAACATATATTTGAGTACTTGTGCCAATACGAGAATATGAAGTTTATTTGTATGAGATTGTGTGGATACTCCACATCTCTCACTGTATCTAAGGTCTGAAGCACATGAAGATTTTTCTTGTTTCTAGTACTACATAGATGTTTCAAGTTATTTTGTGAAGATATGCTTTTCTTTAGGTTAACTAAGAAATGTTAATGATGTGTGCCACAAGTTCTAGTGTGATCAAATTTATGGAATTTTTGAAGATGTTGTATAGATCATTGTAGCTCATCTAGGAGAAATGTAAATAATGTTTTACCATTTTTGTATACTGACAATGGATATGTAGGCTGGCATGCTACAAGTTTCATAATTTCTTATTTATGGTCGACTTAATTTGTATTTGCAAGCAAAGATGATATTTATAGAAGATCAAAGATGAGAAGAGTAGTATGGAAGTGTGTGAAGATGTTTACGTGCATGAATAGAGTATGATAAGATCTTCCTTAGACCTAATGTACAAAAATGATGACTATCAATGGGTTGAAGCCATAAAGTCAGTCATATTTCAGTCGTTTTCAATCAGGGAGTTGTAGCTTCCTTGGGTTGTAGCCCTAAAAGAAATTTGTATAAATAGTGAGTTTTAGCTTCCTTGGGTTGTAGCCTTAAATCAAAATTGTAACTATTATTTACTTGTGAGGTTGGATTAGTATAGTAGCTCCTAGAAACATTGGTTACCATGGTTTTTCCCCTGTGGGGTTCTCCACATAAATCTAGTGTCAAATGTGTTCTTGTGTCGATGCTTCTCTTCCCTCTTTTTTTATTAAGTAGAAAAATTCATAATTGGTAGAGCTTTAATTTAGCAGTTATTAATTGGGATTGAAATTTGAAGAATATTGTTTCACTCTCCTTCTTAGTATTCTAGTGTGTTCAACAATTGGTATTCAATCAAGGTTCCTTGATACAATCCCAATAGCTAAGGTAGATGGGTATGTCCAAGATCATCATGGGCCAAAAAGTGGCAATATGATGGGTATGTGGTTGACGACTTTTTTTTAACCCAAAATTGATGAAACAAAAAAGGGTTTTTAAAGGAGATTCTTAGATTTCCACCAATATAAATTATGCTTTACTTTGAATTTAATAAGTAATTATTATTCATTTTCTATTCAAATTATGACTAAAGTCCTAATTGATAGGCTGATTGAAAAACATCTATAGCTTTCAAACAATATCACATTTTGAATCGAAAACATGTGTCACATTCTATGCTTCACATACTATAGGATTAAAAAATAAAAATTGAATTTCATGAAGTTTTGAATAAGTTAATTTGAGTCGGACATACGAGATTTTTTATATTTTTAAAATTTGTAATTAAAATTCATAATAATTATTTAGTTGGAAAAAATTTTACAAAATAAATATGCATCACATCGGGTCATGGTCCTCTACTTATATCTAAAATATTATAAAAAATAATTATCATTTTATTGTGTTTAGGGTGAGTCAGAATGAGACATGTTTTGAAATTTAGTACTCTTGCATTGAAATTTCAAATTTTTCACCAAATAGAATTTTTGTTTTTAAAAACAAACCCTAGTAGTTAAAAACTACATTCAATTTTCTACAGATTCTATTTTTACATATTTTTGAAATAATATAGATAACTTATTCAAATTTTTATGTCAAGTTGCCTAACTCTGATTTTTTTGAATTTTTTGCCACTTAAGGGCCTATTTTTTCCATGATGATCCTACAGATACCCAAAGCATGTCTTTGGATAACATGGGGAATGAAATAGCTCCCAAGAATAAATGCTCTCAAAAAGAAGAGGACATACTCCATATGTAGGATGATGAATTTGAATTTGAATTCAATAAAGAAGATTTTCCTATGGATTATGAAGGAGAACTCATTTCTTCTCTAAATGATATGGATGAAGAAAGAGAAAAGAAGGAAGAAATATAGTACAAACTTGAAAAATTAGAAAACTAAATTGTCAAGTTGAAGAAGGTAAAAGAATTGTAGACTTCCTGAATACTAAGTGAAATGGTGAAAATTTAGTGGGGCTTTCTTTCAATTCTAGGGTTTTGGACTTAAAAAGAGAAAGACCAATTTTCAACCTTTCACTCCAGAACAAACCATGATATTTCAATGCAATGAAGATTGAAATCTGGCAAAGGGAAGGTTCTATGGAATTGAATAATACCTAATGAAAGGTTCACCACCAAGTGAAAACTTGGAAAAGAAAATGTTGGAAAACATAGTGTGATATGCAAAAAAATGCTAAATGGCCTAAAGAATGCTCTAGAAATGCAAATAAAATAGAAAAAAAAGAAAGAATGCAAATGGTGTGCACCTAGAAACCTTGAAGGGACTAGAAATAGCTCTAAAATTCTAGAAATCTAGACTTTTTATGCTAGTGGGGCTCATTCACCAACCTGAGCGAATCAACCCTAGATCTTGGTTTCTGCACAGGAGTCCATTTTGGGAAAAAGGGTATAAAAATCTATAAACAGAATTGACAGAAAACTACAATGGGACTCATTAACCACACTTGGTGAATTAATCCCATTTCACTTTTTTCTAAAAAATAAAGGTTCAAATCTACACTCTAACACCTGCCCTTTTCTTCCAATCTAAGTTTCGACTCTAAATCTATGAAAAACACCTGCAAAATTGAATTCAAAAGGATTTGCTAATGGGTGTTTTTCCTCGGTCAAACCCCTAGTTTGGTAATCAAACCTTGATAAAAATGATGAAATGTGCATTAAAACCCTAGCCTTAAGTGTGTTAAAGACTACAAAATCTAAGACATGATGCAATCATATTCAAATGTGCAAGAATATGATGCAACAATAGAAATGAAAAGATGAATAGCTCACTTGTGATGATCTCTAATCACCCCAAGTGAACTCTAATGATGCTTGTACCTTCCTTAGGCTAAATGCAAAGTGACAATGGAAGATAAAATCAATTAAGAAACAAGTCTTTAGGATTGGCTTGATGGCTAGTTGCATCTCCCCAACCTAGAATCCATAATGATTCACCATAGGAATCCATCATCAACTCTTGAAAATGCTAGATCTTGATAAAAAATGATCTTGAAGACCTACAAAATACTCTAATGTTGATCAAATACTTCAAATTAAATTGCTTTTGGAATTAGAATGCTCTTGTGAAAGATTACTTGAAGACTCTTGATGCTTGATGGTTGCTCAAAGTGATTAGAGATAATGAAAATGACTTAGAAGCTTGCTTTTATAGGAATTATCACCTAATTGACCATTATTTAGATCTCAAAGGCTAAAATTTACCAAAAAAATGAATTAAATTGATCAATTGCAGTTCAAATTTGAAAAAAAACCCAAGTGGGACTCATTTGCCACACTTGGTGATTGGATCCCACCTAAGGGGACTTATTTTCCCTAGGTGGTGAATGAGTCCCACCTTAGATTTTTGAGGTGGGTTTTTTAGGATTTTTGGGGATTTAAGTGGCTTTATGTGATTTTATATGATTTTTGAGTGAAATGAGCCTCGAGATCCAAAATAATGGGTCATAGGGGCCTAGAAATGGTGATTTTTAAAGGGGAATTAATGCAAGGGTGTAAAAATAGGTCCAAAATAAGTGTGAAATTGCCTCTTTCTTCAAGAGTGCACAATTTTCTACACTACATTTATCCCCCACTTTAGCGCCCATATGACTCTATGTGCATATGTAAGCTGAAGGAATCTAATGATGAATTTTGTGTCATAAAAGGATACACATGTAAGTTAAATCATGATACAAGAGAATGAAGCCCACGCTATAGTCCTCTACAAAACCACAATGTTACGAACCGCATCCTACAACAAAAATCCATTAGCTATCCAAAAATCCTCAAATGTCTAACTATAAATCACATTCGAGTGTACATGTATGCCCCCCCTTGATTTCACTTGCTTTATGAAGTTGGAATCAAGGTAGCAATCTAGCCACATCGAATATGGTAAGTCATAACATAAGGATTTTCCAAGCACCATGCCACATGATGATAGATAGTTGATGATGTTGGGAGTAGAATCATGATTCCAACATAATGAATAGCATAAAAAATAGAGTTCTCTAGCACCCATTATGTTTGTTTTAGTGAAATTTATTTTTTAAATCTAATGTAGTAAAAACCCTAATTTTAATGTACATAAGAGAAAAAAAGAAAAGATAATTCTAACTTTTTCATTTACCTTTTGTAGTTTGGAAGTGATTGACGAAGGGTGAAGGATGTTGAGCACACAATATTACACACCTACAAGACTAGATGTGCTCAGGGAGTAGGAAGCATGCGGTGAGTGGCATCATGAGGTGAGCCAATTATTTTTCCTACTCTTTGTCCTTATGTAGTAATTTGATGATTTTATGTATTTTTAGGTTAATTTAGGATCTTGGAAAAATATTTCACAAAGTGTCCCCTTTTTTTGTGAAGTGTCCCATTGTTTCACAAATTATCTCTTTTGTTCGTGAAGTGTCCCACTTTTTCTCAAAGTGTCATGTTTCTTTGCAAAGAGTCCCAAAAGGTGTTGGATGTTGTGGATGTGTTGTTGATATGTGGTTGTCATCGATGTCAACACTATTAACATTTAGTGTATCTGAGGTTGTATATGTCAAGGATATTGAGAAAATTGTAAAAGAAAGTGTTCTAGGTTCCCAGTGGAACTGTGCAAGTCATAAAGGCGTCTTGTTCTTTACGTTGAAGTTAAACTACTATGGATTAAAAGTTTTATTCTTGAGAGTATCTAGATCATCTACTGGAAGGTTCAGAGGTCCATGTATAGATTTGATCATGTTGTGGTCTGATAGTTTTTTTGTGATCTCTGTCAGTGTTCTTCAGTGAAGTTTGTGTGATTTTGGAAATCTCAATTGTTGCGGATGGGTAAAAGCACAAACCTGTGTCACACTTTATAAATGAATCAACCAACAACAAAAAAAATCCTGAACTTCGAGCACATAAAAGTGGTCTTTATTTTTTGAATTTCAAAATGGTGTAAAATAATGAAATTTAGAACTTTTGATGAATTTTATTGTTGTAATTTTAAAAAAAAATTAAAATATTTTTTTCATTATGTTTTTATCAATTTAAGGTTAGATTTTGGAATGCTGAAAATTTCAGAAAAGAGTGACTTCATGGGCCGTTAAGAAAAAAATTGAAAAAAAAATTATTTCTCCCTAATTTTTTTTTCTCCAAATCGGTAACTTCA
Source organism: Sequoia sempervirens (assembly GCA_007258455.2). Classification (NCBI taxonomy): domain Eukaryota; kingdom Viridiplantae; phylum Streptophyta; class Pinopsida; order Cupressales; family Cupressaceae; genus Sequoia; species Sequoia sempervirens. The sequence continues at coordinate 135,333,740 of VDFB02058242.1, read as the reverse complement.
ATATCTTGTGCATGGAAAAAAAAAATTCAAATTTTGATGTATATTTTTCTTGTAATAATGTTTTAAAGTCAAACATGTCATAATTTGACAATTTTCACGAGCCGTCAACTATTTTCAATTTTTTTAATCATTTTCAAAAAAAAAATTATACCCTTTTGAAGAAGAATCTCTCATATTTTGCAAAATATAAGATTTAAATTTTTTATTAAGTTTTACTATCTTTTTTTTAAACTGTAATCAGCCTCTTTTTTCATTTTAAAAACCTACCTGCATTATTTTAAAAATAAAATATATTAAAAATAATCAAATTATTAAAAAAATTATATATTTAGATTCTACACTCTGAGCTCTACAAAAGAGTTTTTTTTTTTTTTGCAGAAAAATCATTCTGACTAAAGAAATTCTCAGCTAAAGTTGAAAGTTTCAGAAAATTCTGAAAGAAGATGAGTTGGCTGCCAACTAGGATGCCACATGAAGCCAGGTTTTAGGTAGAAACAGTTTCTATAGAAAGGGTTTCAGCCGAATCCCTTTCTATAGAAACAGTTTCTACCGAAACCCTTTCTATAGAAACCTCACACATTAAAAAATGCAATTTCAAAGCGGGAAAAGGAAAATTTTGATTTTTGGGGATTCGGCCGAGACCTATGTGCCATGTAATAGGCCATGTGGTTTCTATCGAAACCTAGTCGGTCGAAACCTGTTCAGCAGGAAATATTTCGCTCGGAACTATTTATTTGGTATTGACGGGTTTGTGCTTTTACCCGGATGTTTATCTATTATTTCTTCATGTATATATATGTCTCTAGATAATTCTCTATCTTTGTAGTACATTCACATTAATCGGTGTGCTCATGGTCGAAGACCCTTTCTTGCATATGTTTGGTTTTTCATGTTCCTGGCTGACATGATGATGACCTAGTGTGCTGTGGATCTTCGAGGTGAAAATAATTGAAGTATTTTTGTGTTGGAGATGTTAATTTGGGTCTCCACTATGTTGTGGCTAACCTTGGTGGATTTTCATTAAAAATTTATTTGTAAACTTTATTATTAGAGCATTGTAAATATGTTTTATTTTCTTCTTGAAGCTAAGTTGTTCGATGAAATAGCATGTAGTAAATATATATAAAGAGTGATTACTTGATGCAATTAGTGTGCTTCATGTGTTGGGTGTGATCCTATGTGTGTATGTGTGAATATCATTCAATTGCAGAGAAGAGGGTGAAGAAGATCGAGCGAAGTGTGAAGTAGTTTGAGTGAAAAGAGAAGGATTTTTGTGCTTAGTTAGGTGTATAGAAATGTCGAGGCTTGTCTGAAGCTAATATTTTCGGTTCCTTACCCTCTAGATTTTAATCCTATTATGTATTGTTAAGCTGTTAGGCCTTCTAATTGAGCAATGAGCTCTAGGCAGTGTTCTTGAATGCATGTGCATTCCCCTTATTTTTTTAATTATACTTTTAATAAGGTATAATCTTGTGGACTAACATCCACCGTGGTTTTTCCCCTAATAGGGTTTCCACGTAAAAAATCTTGGTGTTCTCTATCTCTCTAATGTGTTAATTATTTATGGTTAATTTCTTATTCATCAGATCTAAGATTAAGTTAAGTTTGAAAAGTTTATTATTTTGTGACAATTGATTCACCCCCCTCTAGGTTGTTTGTCCTTCTTTTTCCAACAATTTTGTATTAGAGCAAGTTCCTTTGAAGAAATCTAAAAGCTTGAGGTGATCTGAGCTGGAAACATTCAAGAAGGACAGTCTGAGATTTGATGGAACTAACTACTCACTATGGAAATTCAGGATGCAATGTCACCTAAGGTGTATTGGTGAAGCCTAATGGAAGATTACAAAGGATCCATATGTTATTCCTCAAAATGGTCCCTCCATTGCTGATGAGATCAAAGATGTTGAAAACAATATCAAGGCTGTTGAAGCTTTTGTGAGTGCTCTGACAGATTCAGAGATGGAAAATGTGATAGGACTACAGACAACTCATGATATTTGGACAAATCACAAACTTTGTGAAGGATATGCACAGTGAAGATGGCTAAGCTAGAAAGTTTAAAGGAAAGTATGAGAATTTGAGATGGGTGAGGTACAGAAAATATCACCTATTTTATGCAAAGTAAATGAAATAGCGATGGGTATTAAATGTGCCAGTGGTTCTGTGGATGAGGATGAAATTGTGGCTAAAGTACTCGGATCCTTTCCTCCCTCCTACAAAATGAAGGATCGCGCCATTGAAGAGCTCAGATCAATAACAAATATGTCAAAGAGACACACTTTGGTTGGTAAGCTTCTTTTTTGAATTAAAGTGAATTTGGTGAATTTGTTTTGAAAACTAGATATGCATTCCAAGGCTACTATATGCAGAGTAACAAGAAAATATATGGTCAAGAGAATGCTCAGGAAAGATATCAAGTATGATGAAGGAAATTTGGAAATAGCTTGAGAGATAAAAGAAGAGGTGGAAGAATTGGAAGTACTTGAGTTGTAAAGAAGGGAAGAGGAAAGGTCAAGTATGAAGGACTATTACCTATTAAATGTTTTCATGTAGTAAAAATAGGTCATTTTAAATCAGATGTCTTGAAAGAGTTCTAGATCTAATCCTAATAAGATCTAGATTCCAAAGAAATATTGCTGTTGAAGATGGTGTGATGATGAGTCACGATAAAGATAATGGAAATGAAGATGGATGATGGGTTTTCATTACTCTTGTTGAAAATAGTCCTATAGCTCTTGGTGCAAAGATGAGAGAAAAGATCTTGCAGCTCGAGTTGAAGAAAAGTTAGTGGGTTATTTAAATTGGATTTCATGTGAATTGTCTAGAGAAGTATGATGGCTGGTTGTTGTAAGATTTGGAGACAACAATGCTGGTGTGATTCATGGTAGAGGTTCTATTTGTCTTGGTGGTAAGGATAAAACTTGGTGGTATGATGTTCTTTATGTTGAAGGCTTGAAGCACAATCTTTTGAGTTTTGGATAGATGGTGGAAAAGGCTATGATCTACAATTCAAAGATGGAAGATGCAAGATACATGGAAGTTCTTGGCAATATGATTGCTACTAGTAGAAAGAAAAAAGGTAATATTTTAAACCTGAATACTATCATAAAAGGTAGTTTGCATAAATGAAAATTTAAAATTGATATTCTAGATTCATCATCGATAAAATATCATAAAAAAGTAGTTAACTTAGATGAAATTGTGAACCCATAATTGATTATTGGACCTCGTCTCATTATTGGACCTCCATCTAAACCTTGTCTCAATATAGGACCTCCAAAACCTCCTAGTCATACCCTAAACTTTGTAGAAAACCTCAATCAAAGTAATATTATGCACAAAGATGAGTTGCAACAACCAAGTTATCATGTGGTTGCTCACACATATAGAACTCAAAGTAACAAACAAGCAAACAAAATTACAACCTCTATTCTATTTCCTTTTAAACTTACGTCCACCCTACACCTCATCTTTATCAATATAGTGGAATTTAAGAGTATGATCTTGTTGAGTAACTTCATAATACTCTATCCAAGATCTCTCTTTTGAAATTAGTTCAAACTTCACCTACATACCATTAAATTCTCCAAGAAGTTTTATAGAATATTGACATCTCGCCTTCTCTTAAACCAAGTGATGTAGTAGCCTTGTTGGGTGGTATGAATTGAACAAACCTATATTTTTTTTTCCATCAAAGTGATTTACCTCCTCTTGAGATTCATAAACAACGTGAGGCTCTAATGGTATTTGTGGTCATTAATAAATTTGGGGTTAGATGTACTCTTATTGAAAATGAATTATATATTAATTTTTGTAGCATTGATCTTATAAATAAGGATGGTGTGGATGAGAATCTCATAAAACCTAATAATTTTTCTATTCATGGCTTTGATAATGTTGATACATAATTGTTGGGGACAATCACACTACCCATTAAGGTAGGAACAATGATTTTTCCTACCCTTATACATGTCATGGAAAAAACTCTTTCATACAATATTCTCCTTGGTATGAGGGGAGTTCCATCTACTATTCACCATGGGATGAATCATGAATATAATAACAAGGTACATACAGGTAGAAAAGATACAAAAAGTTATAATTTAGTATTCAAAGGCAAGCATAAAATATCCAACTCTCTAAACACATGATGTGTTTGGTTGGGAAAAGGGATCTAAGTCCTAAATCAAAATCTTTCAAACTTTGGATGAAGGATTAAAAGTGATCTCAAAATCCAGTTGTCTACAAACTTGACTAAAAGAGTCAAAGTGGTAGATGATGGTTTTAATCCTTCTTTAGAGGGAGGGATAATGCTTGGATAGTTTTTTATTTTTATGTTATGAAAGGATGTTCTTAGGTATAATTGTGAAAAAGTAACAAACAAATGTAATTTTTGAGAAATGTAAAATTGACAGACAAATTTTTTTTTTAGGAAAGTAGAGGGTAGAAATAGAAAAAATTATGATGTAATTTTGAAGCTAAATTAACTAGTCAAGGGTGTGGAGAGCTCTTGATTGGCTTCATGCTTTTGAAGATCTAAGATCGCAAGCTTGAAGTCTCTAGTTTGTAGCTCCTATTCTCTTGAGATCACTGTTGGAACTTTTCCTATTGATGATAAAATACAAATTCCTTGATTTGACAACTTATAGGGCTTGAATGCATGAATGAGAAATAAATCTTCAATCTCTTGCCAATTTTCATTAGATCTAAAAATCCACACACATGAAAGAGGGGGAAGGGTTGTTCCATATAAGGGCTTGTCTATGTCAAACCCCATTTTGGTATTTCTACCTGCACAATGACTATGATTATATAAAAGAGAGTTCTTACCTTTGGTTAAGAAAAGGCTAATGGATAAACAAGAATTGAATTGAAAAAATGTTACAACTCACCACTAAGATCTGCATTCATTGATGGACTAAATTCATGTACTCATCACCTTCAAGGAGAAAATCTATGCATGATTTGAAGTCTTAGAAGTATTATTACTCAAAAAATAAATGAAAAAGAAACATGAAAAAACTTACATAAATATCAAATGATGCTTGATTAACATAAATTCTATAATAAATATTTTATTTTTTTTATCTTAATTGCTCAATAATAATCTTGATTTCCATAATAAAATCATTAGAATGTTTCCTAGTACTAAAATTATGAAAATACTTTGTATTTATATTCACTTATTCTAATTTCCTAGTTTAAATCAAAGGTAAATAGCCAACAAATGAATTCAACTTTTTAAATAATAAAATACCTACTTGGACATATTAAAATTGGTGCCCAAATAGGCTGTTGAGGGCATGGGCCCTTTCCCTTGACCAAGCCCATCCTTTATGATGCCTAAAGTGTTGGGTTTATGGGCCCTTTCCCTTGACCAAGACATGAACCAAAGCATGATGGGCTAGTGAAGTATGATATTCACTTCCAGTGAGTCTCTTAAAAGGTATCAAATGAAAAATAAACAAGAATTAGTGAAGTCTAAATTCACTAGGTATGTTCCCATGTCAACCATAGAAATAATTCTAGTTCCAATAATTATGATAAGGCTCTACATAAATGATCAATATGCCAAGAAACTGCATCACCAAGTCTAACATGTGTGAATGGAGTGTCAAAGCATATAATAGAATGTATGTCTCCAACTTAAAGTAATTGATAAACACCAACAGTGAGAAATTACTTTAAGGTAGAATAAAATGATAGATGGGTGAGTGCAAGATCATGATGGTCCAAACAATGGTGATGTAAAAAACTGTGATTCGAGATAGGAAAAATTAAAAAAAATCATCTTTCACATTTTACTTGAGTTCGTAAAATATACAATTTCGATGGTAAACACCAAAGAAAAATGGATATCCGATATTAACTATAAAAAATGGATATCTATTCCTACATAGAATGGATATCCATTATTATGGCTAAAATAGATATCGATTCCTTGCAGTGAACCGATATTTGTTATAAAAGGGTATGTGCAGGATCATGGTGGGCCAAAAAGTGGCAATGAGGAAAAAAACACGTCTTTCATCGACCCAAAAACGCGAAAATACCGTGTTGAATTTTTAGGCTCGGGTGTTAGTACACACCACCATAGCAAACACCAATCCTAGTTTTCCATATCAGATATCCAATTTGTAAAAAACATATATAAACAAACTCTGTCGTTGTTTTAAATTCATTTCATAGTCAACAACCCGCGGGCGGACAATGAGGAGATTCTTCGCATAACGGATATCTGATTTGGCCAAAATCCAATTTGAAAAGGTCAGATTTTTTATTTTTATTTGCTTTGATTCAATTTTGAATTAGATTTGGATAATTTCAAATAGTTTTTTGTCAATTTTTTTTTAAAATAGGGTTTTTGATTGAATTTTTATGAAAAAATTGAGTTTAGAATGGATTTTGATAAAAAAAATGAATGTTTTTTGTGATTTCTTTTCAAAATAGGGTTTTTGATTGAATTTTTAAGAAAAAATTGAATTTAGAATGGATTTTGATAAAAATGAATGTTTTTTGTGGATTTATTTTCAAAATAGGGTTTTTGATTGAATTTTTATGAAACAATTGGGTTTAGAATGGATTTTGATAAAAAAATGAATTTTTTATGGATTTTGATTTAAAAATAGTGTTTCTTATGTATTTGTATTAAAAATTAGAGAATTTTCTAGATTTTTGTTAAAAAGTAGGGTTTTTTTTGGATTTTTTTAAAAAACTAGGGTATTTTTATAATATTTTCATTTATATTATCTAATATTAATTAGATTAATTAGTTTTTAACTTTAATCAGGCATTATGGCTGTTGAGAATGAGAATGCAAAAATTCCACCAGTTGAGAATGAAAATCCACTAGTTGAGAATCAAAATGCAAAAATGCCAAATGCTCCACCACCTCTGCAGCCATCAATTGAAGACTTAATTCATGAAAAATTGGAGCAATTGAGCGGAATTTGTTATGTTTATAAGAAAATCCCTCGATTATCCCGTATGTCAACCACATTGACAGGAATAATTACAAATGTAGAAACCCTCTCCACCCAACATAATTCCTTTCATTCATGGCAAGAAACCATGAGGGAATATTATGCATGTGGATTGTCTTATGATGATGTGAAAGATCTCCAAATAAAAAAAGCCCAAATAGCCTCTTTATTTATTAACCCCAACACTGGTTTTCCAGTTAATGTTAACAAACCAAAACTTTCTATAAAATGGTGCATGCATAGGGGCATAGTAGATAACTTTTGGGATTGTTGGTGTATGATTTTTGATAAACCACCCAACAATAATCTTGATGTACCTTTTTAATTTATTAAAAAATTATATGTTGAGTTTTTGTTAGGGCGTCATGTTAATTACTTTGACATTAAACCCTTCTAGGGCGTTGGTGGAGGTATGCCCTAGGATAGGCCAGGGGCAGCTAGAGTAGTCAGGCACCCACATGTTCCCCATCCTCCCCTTCCTTGGCCACCTCCAGTACAACACCTAGATATTACGGAGGATGCAACCACATAAACTATCTAGGCCGTTCATTCTTTGAGTGGTATTTTGGTTTCCCATGCTTCTTCAGTAGCTTAGCCACAGTCTGGTGATCTTGCCGATGGATCTAGTGCTGCTGCATCCTCCTCCTCGGGTTCACTTATTTGTGTGCCACATATTTGCAATATGTGCTAGCAAATATGCTTGGTTCCTATTGTACAACCCCCTAAGCATCCATTAGACACTTCTGATTATGACATCTAGGATGTGGAGATTATAGCAAATCACATGTAGGGGAGTGAAGTACACCCTACAGAGTCCTCTCTTGCTAGAGAGGTGGACATTGGAGTAGTTACACAGGTAACATTTAAGGTGTAAATTCATAACTTGCATTTTTTTAAAAATGAATATTAATAAGAGATAGTATCAAGTACTAATATTTATTTACATGGTCTATTTAACAGTTAATTTTTGAGGAGGAGCTCACACGAGTGACTAATAGCACCCTTAGGGCCATTTCATTTGGCCTCGAGACACACACAGTATGTATTTTCGTACTCACTCATTTAAATTTTTTTATTGTATACTTGATTGTCATTTGAATTGTCATTAATGAAATTATATATCAACTTATATGTTTATCTTATTCTCTGCTTGTAGGAAACACCTAGTGGGAGCGAGGTGTGATGCTCTCCAGAATATGGAGGCACAATGTTAGATAAGGGAAAGGTAATTGAACTCAAATTTGATTGAAATTAATATTTATAAGATCTTTTATTGATAATGCATACATTGACATAGATTCGTAGTTTCATATGTACTTGTCATTTTTATGTACAGGTAGTTGTGAGCTATACAACATTGTTGATAAGTGGCACAACACCTGAAGGAGTAAGTATTCGAACACCTGAAGGAGGAGGTGTTGAAACACCTCAAGGAGGAGGTGTTGAAACACCTAAAGGAGATACAAAAAAAGATCAGCCTAAAGAGGTATGTGTTTATTTTATTTTTCGCTTGGTAAATATGTTCTTATTACTGACAATTCTATGCTAACTTGGATCAATTTCATGTTTTTTTTCACATATATAGATTGACATTACAAAATTTGGTTTGGATAGTTCTTTGAGAGGGGTATATTCTAGGACTCCTGACCCTTCAAAGAGACGTATATTTCAGGTAATCAAGATTTCAATTTTAGAGTTCAATTATAATTCAATGTGTATTGATTTTTATGTTAATTATTCGATTTTAAATTATATAGTATAACTAATCTCAATTGTGGTTTGACTTTTTCTTGTGTAGCTACCTTCGAGCCAATGAGTGCTTCAAAGAGGCTCCATTTTGATGATCCACCAGTAGTTTAGGATGAGATAGACATTTTGGCATGTAAATTTTGAATAGATACCGAGATGGCATATGCCACATATTGTAAAACTTTGTTTGAGTTGGCGTTGATGCCATTTTTGTATATGGACATACACTTGATTATTGGATAATTTGATATATATAGAAGTTGACAATCAAAATTTAATTTCCTCCTCATGTGCATGATTAAACTCTTTGAAAATTTAATCAAGTGAGCAATGGTTAAATATCAATGTACAATAGCATAAAAAGAATGGTTAAATATTATGTAGTTTATATTCATATTGATGATTACATTGCAGTGCACATCTTTCAAACTCAAAGCATTACTTCACATTGCATAAGTAACAACTAGATGCTGATACATGAAAAAAATTCAATAACAATATAGTTTTTACAAAGTCAACCTAAGCAGTTATGCAATTATTTCACATTAAACATAACTAATAACTATGAGCAACTATCAATTACATTATCTTGTCATGGAATTCTATGAGACCACATTTCTTTGAGGAAATTTGGCACAAAACTCACAAAAAATGAAAAGAAAGCACTCAAACAAACTTTAAAGGGGTCTTAGGCATGCTGCCCCCTCATTCCACACACTATGTAGCCATTTACTTGCAGTGTAGGGGCCGAGCAATGGAAAAAACATGTGAAAATAATATATATTTAGCCTAGAAGCATGAATTAAGATTAGAATATCACATAACATCATATAAACAAAAAAACCACTATAAACTTGAATGTCATTTAAAACATGCATGATAAATACTCATCGTTGAAACTTGAATTGTGGTAGCTTGATATACAGAGTCGATTGATGCTAGGTTTCAATTTGTATGATATTGAAAAAATAAGCCAACTGAGTAGAGTTATCAGCATTCTTCAAAAATCATAAGAATTCTTTTAGTACACCGGCCATTTTGACATCCTCTTGCAGTCTCAAACGTTATTTTGTATCATTGTTACTTTGGTCTTAGTTCAATGATGCTGAAATTTTTTTAGAAAAAAGAAAGTTGTGTCACAGTCCGCATTCAATCCAACAAGCAAAAATGAAAGCTCAGCCTCTTGGAATGAAAATTCTTGTTTGCAAAAAAAATGTATAAGAATGAGGTAGTTAAGGTGTTTGAAGTTATTTAGAGGTCACTTTTAGGGTGCAAGGCTTAAAAGTTCATTTTAAATGCACTCAAACAAACTTTAAAGGAATCTCAAGCTTGTTGCCTCCTCATTCCACATGCTATGCAGCAATTTACTTGCAGTGTAGGGGCCGAACAATGGAGAAAACATGTAAAAATAATATATATATATAGATGTGCAGCCTAGAAGCATGAATTGCGATTAGAATATCACATAACATCATATAAACAAAAAAACCACCATGAACTTGAATGTCATTTAAAACATGCATGATAAATATTCATCGTTGAAACTTGAATTGTGGTAGCTTGATAGACAAAGTCTATTGATGCCAGGGTTCAATTTGTATGATATTGAAAAAATAAGACAACTGAGTAGAGTTATCAGCATTCTTCAAAAATCATAAGAGTTCTTTTAGTACACTCAAGAGTTATCAGATGTCTTCTTGCAATCTCAAAATTTATTTTGTATCATTGTTACATTGGTCTTGAGAGTGGTAGCTTAATATAGGTCCACAATACAAAACTTGGTTTACCTATGTAGTCTAACAGTGGCATAGGAAGATCTTTCTTTGAAAGCAAAAATGAAAGCTCAGTCTCTTAGAATGAAAATGCTTGTTTGCAAAACAAATGAATAAGAATGAGGTAGTTAAGGTGTTTGAAGTGATTTAGAGGTCGCTTTTAGACGAGAGATGTTGAAGAGTACATCAAGTCAATGAGAACCGAAGTGTAATGTGTTTTAGTTTGTGGTACTCCTTTGTTTCTCTGCAGATGTGTGATAAATTCTTAGTTCAATGATGTTGAACAATTTTTGAAAAAATAAAGTTGTGTCACAGTCTGTATTCAATCCAACAAGCAAAAATGAAAACTCAACCTCTTGGAATGAAAATGCTTGTTTGCAAAACAAATGAAAAAGAATGAGGTAGTTAAGGTGTTTGAAGTTATTTAGAGGCCACTTTTAGGGTGGAAGGCTTAAAACTCAATTTTAAATGAACAAAAAAGAATGAAATTACTTCAAACCAAGTTTGTGAAGAAGTTAACTATGTTGCCCACTAGTTTCCCTTAAGAGTCCAAAGTCCTAAAAGGAAGCAATCTTTGAAGAGATATTTCTTGGAGACCGTGATGCATACAGACTCTCTGTCTGATGCTATGGGATTGTGTTGGGACCATCTACAAAAACCTATCTCAGTTTTTTCTATCTTGCAGGTATTTTCCTGTGGTGATGACTTTTCAGTGGAGGGAAAAGTTGACAGATGCAAGTAGTGTAAAGTTGCAAAGTGGTGCAACTTTCATTCCGCAACTCGTACGACCAAATGGACTGTTCCAACATGTCTGGATGGGTACATTTACACTAGGGATGGTCCTCTCTTGCACCCAAATATGCTGAATCACTCTGAGCTACATTGGACCGACGATTTCCCTTAAGAGTCCAAAGTGCTAAAAGGAAACAATCTTTGAAGGTCTATTTCTCGGAGACTGTGATGCTTACAGACTCTTTGTCCTAGGCTATGGGATCGTGTTGGGCCATCTACAAAAACCTCTCTTGGTTTTTTCTATCTCAGAGGCATTTTCCTATGGTGATGACTTTTAATTGGAGGGAAAAGTTGCTAGATGCAAGCAATGTAAAGTTGCAAAGTGGTGCAACTTTCATTCTGCAACTCGTACGACCAAACAGACTATTCCAACACATCTAGATGGGTACATTTACGCTATGGATGGTCCTCTCTTGCACCCAAATATTCCGAATCACTCTGAGCTACATTGGATCAACGATTTCCCTTGTCCAAAGTGCTAAAAGGAAGAAATATTTGAAGGTCTATTTCTCGGAGACCGTGATGCTTACAAAATCTCTTTCCCAGGCTATGGGATCATGTTGGGACCATCTAAAAAAACCTCTCAGTTTTTTCTATCTCAAAGGTGTTTTCTTGTTGTGATGACTTTTCAATGGAGAGAAAAGTTGCCAGATGCAAGCATTGTAAAGTTGCAAAGTGGTGCAACTTTCATTCCGCAACTAGTACAACCAAAAGGACTATTCCAACATTTCCAAATGGATACGTTTACGCTAGGGATGGTCCTCTCTTGCACCCAAATATGCCGAATCACTCTGAGCTACATTGGACAGGTGATTTCCCTTAAGAGTCCAAAGTGCTAAAAGGTAGAAATATTCGAAGGGCTATTTCTTGAAGATTATGATGCTTACAGAATCTTCGTCTGAAGCTATGGGATCATGTTGGGATCATTTAAAAAATCCTATCTCTTTTTTTCCTATCTCAAAGGTGTTTTCTTGTGGTGATGACTTTTCAGTGGAGGGAAAAGTTGCTAGATTCAAGCAGTATAAAGTTGCAAAGTAGTGCAACTTTCATTCCAAAATTTGTATGACCAAACGGACTATTCCAACATGTCTGGATGGGTACGTTTAAGCTAGGGATGGTCCTCTCTTGCACACAAATATGCCAAATCACTCTGAGCTACATTGGACCGAGGATTTCCCTTAATAGTCCAAAGTGCTAAAAGACAACAATCTTTGAAGGTCTATTTCTCAGAGACCATGATGCTTACAGACTCTCTATTTGAGGCTATGGGATTGTATTGGGACCATCTACAAAAACCTCTCTCATTTTTTGCTATCTTGAAGGAGTTTTCTTGTGGTGATCACTTTTCAGTGGAGGGAAAAGTTGCCAGATGCAAGCAGTGTAAAGTTGCAAAGTGGTGCAACTTTCATTCCGCATCTCGTACGACCAAATAGATTGTTCCAAAACATCCATATGGGTATGTTTACGATAGGGATGGTCCTCTCTTACACCCAAATACACCGAATCACTTCGAGCTACATTGGACCGACAATTTCCCTTAAGAGTCCAAAGTGCTAAAAGGCAGCAATCTTTGAAGGGCTATTTATCAGAGACTGTGATGCTTACAGACTCTTCATCTGAGGCTATAGGATTGTGTTGGGATCTTCTACAAAAACCTCCCTCGATTTTTGCTATCTCGAAGGCATTTTCCTGTGGTGATGACTTTTCAGTGGAGGGAAAAGTTTTCAGATGCAAGTAGTGTAAAGTTGCAAAGTGGTGCAACTTTCATTCCACAACTCATACGACCAAACAGACTATTCCAACACGTCCGGATGGGTACATTTACGCTAGGGTTGGTGCTCTCTTGTACCCAAATATGTTGAATCACTCTGAGCTACATTGGACCGGCGATATCCCTTAAGAGTCCAAAGTGCTAAAAGATAGCAATCTTTGAAGGTCTATTTTTCAGAGACCGTGATGCTTACAGACTCTCTGTCTGAGGCTATGGGATCATGTTGGGACCATCTACAAAAATCTCTCTCATTTTTTTCTATCTCAAAGGCATTTTCTTATGGTGATGACTTTTCAATGGAGGGAAAAGTTGCCAAATGCAAGCAGTGTAAAGTTGCAAAGTGGTGCAACTTTCATTCTGCAACTTGTATGACCAAACAAACTATTCCAACACATCCATATGGGTACATTTATGCTAGGGATGGTCCTCTCTTGCACCCAAATACATCAAATCACTTTGAACTACATTGGACCAATGATTTCCCTTAATAGTCCAAAGTGCTAAAAGACAGCAATCTTTGAAGGGCTATTTCTCTGAGACAGTGATGCTTACAGACTCTCCATCTAAGGCTATGGGATTGTGTTGGGACCTTCTACAAAATCCTCTCTTGGTTTTTGCTATCTTGAAGGAATTTTCTTGTGGTGATGACTTTTTAGTGGAGGGAAAAGTTGCTAGATGCAAGCAGTGTAAAGTTGCAAAGTGGTGCAACTTTCATTCCGCAACTCATACGACCAAATAGACTATTCCAACACGTCTGGATGGGTACATTTATGCTAGGTATGGTCCTCTTTTGTGAAAAAATACATTGAATCACTCTGAGCTACATTGGATCGAGTGAAATTATGTAAAAAATTGATGCAGACACAAGGGCACAATCACAAACTCTTTGCAACCTGCCTATTTGAGGCATCTAACAAGATTATTCTAACCTCTTTGGACAATCCAAAACTCCCTTAAAAATTGACAAGAAACTAAATACACATTTCCCTCTTTAACCCCCTTAAACCCTTGTAATAGTGAGAAACTAGTTTTTGTCCAATTACTCCACAATTTTCCAAAACACCATATGAAAACATGACTAATTCAAACACCCACATCCATGTTACACAACATATATGAGAAACAACATAGACTCCTTTGGACCAACGTTGACTTCCTATACATTCACCCTTGAACTGGCTACTCAATTAGCCCAAAAAAGCAAAGCAACATACCTTCAAACACCACACAGACCCTTGAAACCTTGGGGTAGCAAATAAATTTTCAAGAAAACAAAGATTATGTAATTGGATTCTATTTGTATGGACTTGTAACCGTCAAATCAAAAAACCCTTGTTTTTAGTGTAATTGTTGAGGGTTTATTGGATGTAGCACTTCCACAACCTTTCAGACTCTACCACCACCTTAGACACCTTTATTTATACTCCAATATTCTTAGAAAACAAAAAAACTTCTAGTATCTCAGATATTTTTGCAAACCCTAGGGTAAAAACTCTATTTTCAAGTGAAAAAAAACCACCATTTTTAGACCTTTAACTCTTCATTTTATTTCAAATCCCAGTTCTCCATGCCTTCCACTCTTGAAATAATGTCAAGACATGTAATAAAATTTCTACATAAATTTTTGATACAAAATGTTTGAATGGCTTGTGCACAAGCATAAAACACAAGAAAAACAGTAAAATATGAACTGAGCAATTGAAACTTTATTGATTCAAAGAAAAAAACTCCTTTAACCAAACATGTCTCGAGCCCTTGAAGGCCTTAAGTACATTGTTATGCCTTGGAATCCAACTCCCAATGCCTTTAACCACCAATATTAACTGACTTTTGAAACCTTAATGACCTTTGAAGGCCAAAATATAAACATTTTTCACATTAATATGACTCATAATGAAATGTTGCACTTTTCCACTTCTAACTTTACTAAGACCTCACTTAATGGCTTCAAATACATCATTACATGTTCAAAACACTGTTCTTGCATGTCCCTAAACAAATTTACTAATTTTTCCTTCAAAGGCTACAAAGCAACAACTAGGACAAGTTGGGATCTCCATTTTTTTCTACCCTAAAACCTAAAAAATCCTCCTAATACATAACCATTAGGACTATTAGATCTCATTAAAGACAAAAACTCAAAATATTAAAACTTTAATCATTGAAATGATCCACAATGATATTGTGGTGTAGGTGCTCCTGCACCAAAAATGGTGGTTACAACTTGCTAATGTCAATGAAACGTGGGGTCAACAAGATTTAAAGTTGGCTCAAGCTTGTGTAGGTCCTAATAGACATGTTTGATGAATTTATAGGGTGTGGCAAGGTTGGAAACATTGATTTCCTTAAAAATCTCATGAAAGTTGCTAAAATTGAAGTTGAACCCAAGCTGGATTTGAGGAGCAAAAGTTGCAAGCCACTATAATTTATTATATATAAATGGGAGATATTACAAAACCTCGTTCAAACAAGCATACCGACAAGAAATAACCAGGAAGAAAACCTTCGGTTGTAGCTCGATTAAGTACAAAAATATACCCCTTTACAAAACCTATTAGTTTCCAAAATACAGACCCCTTTACATTTTAAACATACCCTTTATACAATGCCAGACGTTTGACCCATATTTCAAAAAACATCACTAGGTATAGATTATGCCCATACACAATTATGACCATTTTACATTGTTTCCAATTTGAGAATTCAAATTTTACAAAATTTTCCTATTAGACGCATTCAAGGCACAGTCTTCAACAATAGTAGTATGTTCACATTCTGGACTAACAAGCACCTGTACAAACCATCAAGGTAGCTTACAATAACCAATCTATATTATTCTAAATGACACAAAATATGATGAGATGGTAATGAAAACTATAAAAGATGCTTAGAATAACCAATCTATATTGTTGTAATCTATTGCATACCTCTTTGAAAGGATCAAATTTGGCTATTGTTGTAGTAGGTCCATGATCAATCGTGCTAGGAAGATCACAAAAGTGGGAAAATGAGAAATCTATATTGTCACAATAGAAAAGATGCTTAGACTAACAAATCTATATTAATCTAAACAACTTGAATGATGATGAATTGGTGATGAAAACTATAAAATATGCTTAGAATAACCAATCTGTATTGTTTTAATTTGTCACATACCTCTTTCAAATGATTAGAGTTGGCTATTATTGCAGCAGGTCCATGATCAATCGTGCCAGGAATATTGCAAAAGTGGGAAATTGAGAAATCTATATTGTCAAAATAGAAAAGATGCTTAGACTAACATATATATATTAATCTAAACAACTTGAGGGGTGATCCCACAATAATGGGTTATAGTTTTTGGCCAAACTTGACATTAAAATCAGGATTTTTCACCAGACATTCACTTTCTTACACCTATAGCAGCTAAACCATTAAGGTTTTGAAGATGAATCAAACTAGTTATTTGTTAGATATTTTGTGTAGATTCTAATTATATTTTTTTAAAAGAATTAAAAAATAAATTGTGAATCATTTTATGTAATTTTTAATAACTTATTTTTTCTACTAATCAACATTTTTAAAAAGTGATGTTTACTTCGGCCCATGTAACCTTTTTTATAGATAGGATACAATTCTAATTTTTAAAATACAAATTATTCACACCAATATCTAGGGAATAGATATTTTTTCATAATTTTTTGTTACATATATTTTTTTTAATTAATTTTCCAAGTTAACGTAATTATAATTTGGACAGAGGTGTACTTCGGCCCGCATAAATTTTTTTGTATTCATTTGAATTAATTTATTCTTTTTTTGTTGGAATAAGGACATCAATACCTAGTGCACATGTATTTTTTAGAATTTTTTTTCTCTATTTTTTTATTTTTTCGTATGTGTGAAATAAAGAACTCGATGTTCATTAAAAATCCTACATTCACAAGAAATAAAAATAATAATAATAATCAAATTAGATATATTTAAAATTATACTTTTGGGAAGCTTATAATAAGGGATGCAGGCTTACAAACATAAATTTTAAATGAATTCATTTGATCACCCAAAAGGTAAATCAAAAGTGGTTTTTAATCAGCATTTTGATAGGTGTAGAGGATACTTGATTATAGGTATGGTTTAAATCTAACAAGGTTATATCCAATGGGGTTTGATCTAAGGGTGTTTGATAAATCCCTCTTTAATTAAAATGATTTAAATGGAACCTTTAAATTCATAAATCATTGTATTTTCTAAAAATATGTGATTTCAGACAAAAATCAGGATGTCCCTAAAAGTGCACCCCTAAATGATGATGAGTTGGTGATGCAAACTATAAAAGACACATACCTCTTCGAAAGGATCAGAGCTAGCTATTGTTGCAACAAGTCCATGATCAATCATGCCAGGAATATCGCAAAAGTGGGAAAATGAGAAATCTATATTGTCACAATAGAAAAGATGCTTATACAAACATATCTATATTAATCTAAAAAACTTGAATGATGATGAGTTGGTGATGCAAACTATAAAAGACACATACCTCTTCGAAAGGATCAGAGCTGGCTATTGTTGCAATAGGTCCATGATCAATCTTGCCAAAAATATCGCAAAAGTGCATAAAAAATATCCCTATTAAAGACACCTGCATTGCAATAGTATATAAAATAACAATATTAAATAAATAACAATAATGAACTTAATCATAATGAACATAAGCATTCTACCTTCCATTCTTGAAAATTTTATTCAAGTGTGCCTGAAGGGTCATCTCTTTGCTTAAGAGTATCCAATATTGCTTCATGATCAACATTACTAAGTGTCCATAGTTGTTTTTTCTTTGGTCTGGCATGATGTTTCAACAACTTAACATTTGTTGCTATAAAAAGGTGTGAATACATGAGAATGGTTTTGTGTTTCTCGCAGTCTTCAAATGCAGGTATGCCATTCTTTCTAATCATGTATGTTTGCAACCAAGTTCCTACAACTAGAACTGAACCTGTAGGATACACGAAACCATCATCATCTTCCATCGGTTGTGTTATCTTATGATTTACCCGCACACATCGATCCAACCAATAGTTTCATCTCTATTCATTCCCCTGCGGTGCAATAACTGCAAAATAATGTCCTAGCTATAGTAGATCTGAAAGCAAGTCGTAATCAACTAAACTTTCCATTGTGTCATTTGTTATGGATATTGTTTGAGATAAAGGAGTTAGATACTGTGGTACCCATCTATCCACCCACTCACTTGACTCACATTGATCCCACTCACATTGAATACAACTCTGACAAAAACAAGCCAACTCTCATGTCCAAATGGTCCAGGTGCCTGCATCTGAGCTTCGAAATGAATGCATCTTAGAAGAATCTTTGATAGTATGACAATCCAATCTGTCTCCCACTATACCCTCCTCAACGAACCAAAAGAATCTGTGAACTGTTGAATCAAGTGTCCCCTCCTGTGACAATGTTGAACTACACCAATCAACTATAGAATGTGCATCGCTGAATTTTGCTCCTAAAATCTTCAATTGCTCCTTAACTAGAGCCCTCTTTACACATGCACCTACTCCATCATGCTCCCCTTTCCCATGTCCAGCTTCAAAAAAACTCCAAATATGAGGTAGACCCCTCTCTACATGCATTCTACTCAACCAATAAAACATATGAGCATTCTTGAATTGACCTGTGCAATTATCTAACCAAATTAGATGTCAGCCCAATGCTATATCATGCTCTTACAAGAACTCAAAAAAATTCTCGAAACAATGTTGGACATACTCAGACGAGTGAGATCTATCATCACTCATATAAAAATGATACTCTCTGATTATCTTTCGATCCTCCTCTGTCGTATCAGGTGCATGTCTAAACGTTATGTGCACAAAAATATCAATCTGAATGGAATTGTAATACTGAGATTGTACCTCATTTTGTGGTTGCAATGTGTAGTTTTCTGCAAAATCAACCACTAATATAATAGTTCCAATCGGAAAAGAGTCCTTACACATCCTAAATTGTTGATCCAACCACTAAGACCTATGACTATGCCTTGCATACTTGTAGAAAAGATTGTCGTTAAAATCTGAAATAAAATCAGCAACACTGCATTTTTTTGTAACCAACTCACATCTAGAACCTTCACCTCCACTTTGCAAAGTATATTTAACTATCTCATATCTCTTTTTCTCAACAAGCTTCTTTCCAAATTCATGTTTAGAACTCTCATGAAAACATTGAAAAAACTTTGACAAGCCACCACATTGTGAGCACTTTTCATTTAAACAATCATTTCTATAGAAAAGGCAACCATCATCTCTAGAACATAAAAATAGATCTAGCAAGTCCCTTGATGATTTTGGAAGATGCATTGCACCACACTCCTACAACATTTCATTAGTATGCAAAGTAGAATGGATATAGCATAATAGCTCATGGTACATTGAAAACTCCACATGGTATTTTCAACAACAAGTATTACAAATCTTAAGAGGCACACAATAAAATGGCTTCAAACCCTCAAAATTTCTTCAAGCAAGATTTCCATATTTTTATGTGTTTCAATAAAAAATTTGAACAACATTGTTTGGCTTGATTCCAAGAAATGTTTAGGATGTGGTGTACGGTCTCGATTTCCAATTCTTAACTTTAAAAAATCCTTTGCATTGGGTGATACTCTAGAGTTATCATGCCAAAATTGTTGAATTACCTATTGTACATTACCAATTAGATTCTTATCAACATGTGGAAGCCTTCCGACAAAAGCCCATGTATCATTTTGAAGAGGATCATCTATTCTTTCTCTTCTTGCAAGTGCTCTATCAAAAGTTTTACAATTTATGCCAAAATCAATACAAGTTTGTCTCATAAAGTGAGCCTTTTTCAATTGATGGCTTACTAGGGTGGTTGTAATGACTCTCCGAGCAGCTCTCTTATCCTTTTCCTTGTTATTTTTTCCAATAGACTTGAGACCATTAAAAATATTTTTGACAATTAGAATTTTTTTTAGTCTTCTTGTTCACACGAATCTTCAATTTGGCTAGCAAAGGTCTCATCTTTTGCATCTTTAGCAATTGTACAAAAAATTGGCATTGCTTGGTCAATGTCTTATCACTAAAATTTTGGTTGAAAAGTCTTCTAGCCCATAACCGAATAGTTTGTGTTGACCTCTTGCCTTCAAAATTGTTTATAATGTTCTCATAAAATTCAAGTAACCATTTAGGGGTTCTTGAAGGTCTTGAAATTGGAATATTTCTTCCTTCCATACAAGGTTCTTCATTTCTCATGTAATCTAGTGAAACATAATTTACACTTGCTTCAATATTATGCTCAAAATATTCATTTCTAACATTTTCACCTTGAGCATTTTCAATATCAATTTGAATAATTTCATTCCCAATTTCAATATCATGTTCAACATCTTCAAATCCAACATTTTCACCTTGAACATTTTCATTATCAATTTCAATATTTTCATTCCCAATTTCAATATCATGTTCAACATCTTCAAATCCAACATTTTCACCTTGAACATTTTCATTATCAATTTCA
This sequence comes from Sequoia sempervirens, assembly GCA_007258455.2. Taxonomy (NCBI): domain Eukaryota; kingdom Viridiplantae; phylum Streptophyta; class Pinopsida; order Cupressales; family Cupressaceae; genus Sequoia; species Sequoia sempervirens. The sequence goes on along the minus strand of VDFB02058242.1, from coordinate 135,313,140 downwards.
ATAATTTCATTCCTAATTTGAATATCATGTTCAACATATTCAATTCCAACATTTTCACCTTGAATATTTTCACCTTGAACATCTTCAATTTCCTCTTCACTAGAAAGACCATAGGGGTTAGGTTCACCAATATTTAACATACCTTGTCTTCTCTTCCTATGAATTTCTCTATCTCTTTGTCTATATGCTTCAATTTCTTCTTTTGTAAGCTTTCTCTTACGTTATTGCTTTCGATGACTGCTGCTCCCCATTATACCTCATAAAAGATGCTAAAAAATATTTCTTATGAAAAATTTGAGTAGAAGATGCTCCAAAAAGTTGATCTTTGTCTCTTCATATCTGAAACCGCGTGTGTGTCACCTATAAATAGAATGTAGGGTCCGTTGGAATACAAAAACTGGCCTACATGGGGCTTTTCTATGGCCCACAAATCCAATATCTGTTATAATCTGAAATCCATTTTATTTAAAAAAAAATTAGGATTCTTTCTAATGGTATGATTTTAGTTCTACAAATCGGAGATCTGATTTTAGTTCTACAAATCGGATATCTGATTTGTGTACACATAGACCTAAGGGTTAATGGTAGATTGTAGAGGGTTTAGGGTATATGGTAGAGGGTTTAAGGGTTAACGATTAATGGTAGAGGATTATAAGGGTTTAGGGTTTCATGGTTAAGGGTATAGGGGAGAGAGATAGATGGAGTGAGTGTGTGAGAGAGTGACCTGAGAGAGTGGGATAAGGTCGGAGAGGGTGGGAGAGTACGATAGAGTGGGAGAGAGGGAGGGAGAGGGTGGGAGAGAGGG
>VDFB02058242.1:135294633-135310479 GCA_007258455.2 Sequoia sempervirens | reverse complement strand
GCACACTATAGGATTAGAAAAAGAAAATTTGAATTTCATAAAGTTTTGACCAAGTTAAGGTGGTCAGACATACAAGTTTTTATATTTTTAAAAAATTGTAATAAAAAAATTATAATTAATTATTTACTTGGAAAAAAAGTACAAAAAGATATGCATCACATCGGGACATGAGTCCCCTACTTATATCTAAAAATTCCCAAAAATATATTATCATTTTATTATGGTTAGGTGGTTGGGGATGCATTAATCTTAATTATTTTTTTCCTAAATTTAAGTATCAAGATTGAAATTTCCAAATTTTCACCAAATAGATTTTTTTTAAACAAACCTAGTAGTTTAGAAACTACATTCAATTTGCTACAGATTCTATTCTTACATATTTTTGAAATAATATAGATAACTTATTCAAATTTTTACGTCAAGTTGCCTAACTCCGATTTTTCTAAATTTTTTGCCACTTAAGGGCTTGTTTTTTCCATGATGATCCTGCACATACCCATATGTAATATGCAATAATATATTATTATATTATTATATTATTTTATTATTTTATTATTATATATACTATTATATTAATATAATAATATCTATAATATTGTTAATATATATATATATAATTATAATGTCATAAAATTGTACCCCCCACAATTTCATTTATATTTTTGCATCCACTTTGGTTTCCATTCCCCCTAGTACTTGTGTAGTCTCATTTTAGCTCTTTCATCATCCTTTTTCAACTCTCAAGATGCTTATGATCACTTTTTAGTAGCTACAGATTTATGCACCAACTATGTATCGAATCTTGTGCTTTTCTCGTTCTCATTATTTTATAGCATGATTTATCTAGACACTAGTGTGCCAAATGGATGCCCATGCATCTTTCTAGAGTCCCATGATATTTTGACATTCAAATGGTTATTTTTGAGCCTTTTCCCACTTATCACCTACCTTTGTCAGTGGTAATGGCTTGGGACACCTTGTAATAGCTTGAGAACCTCTTTTCCATCCTCTTCTTTCTTTAAAAGTGTCTTTTGAATCCATTTGGTCTTCTTAGGTTCTATCTTGAACTCTCCTTTCCTTTCTTGAATATTCTCTCTTTTCTCACTCTCGCAAGCATGCACAAATCTATTTCTCACTACAACACTCTCACGTTCTTACATGATATATACTACTCTCTTGGCTCTCATAGTTGTCTCTTTCTCTCTTTGGCTTCCTCAAGTATTACAGGTGATATCTCTCTTGTCTTTGTGTTGAGAATTTTGGGATCTCTCACATCCCTTGTCTATGCATGTTTTTATCTCATCCATTTGAGCCTCAATTATATGACATTAATCCTATTTATTGATAGATCCACCAAAGATTCAAATGATAGATTAGTTCCCTTTATTAATGTATGTAAGATAAAATCTTCTAGCGCATAATGTACATATATATCCTTATATACACCCTTAATCTTATACCCTCCTTCATAAACCCTATACTAAATACCTTAAACCCTAAACCAAAAATACTATACCCTATACACTAAACCCAATAAACTCAACCCTAAACACTACACTTCATGTCTAGGCCCTAAATCCTATTTACACTAAAACATCAACCCTCAACCCTATACATTATACCCTCAATTATAAACACTCCACCTTGGACCCTATACAAAATACCCTAAACTATAAACCATATACCTTATACCCTCAACTATAAATCCAATACCCTCCACCCTAAATCCTACACTCTCAACCCTATACCTTATACCATCCACCATAAACCATATACCCTTGAACCTATACCCTATACACTAAACCCTATAACCTCAACCCAAAATAGTATCCCTCAACCCTTGACCCTAAATCCTATGCACTAAACCCTTAGTTCCCTAAAATCCATACCCTCAACCATAAACCCTATACCCTTAACACTATACTTTATACCCTCAATCATAAACCCTATACCCAATACCCTAAACCCTCAACCCTCAACCCTCAACCCTTAATACTAAACTCTATACCCTAAACCTTATACCCTATACCCTCAACCATAAACCCTATACCTTATTCCCTCAACCATAAAATCTACAGTCCCAACCCTATACCTTATACTCCCCATCATAAACCATATATTTTCGACCTAGTACCCAATACCCTAAACTCTATACCCTGCGCACTTAACTTTATACCCTCAAACTTAAACATAATCCCTTAACTGTATACCCTAAAGCATATATGATAAAACCTTAACCCTAAAATATATACCCTCAACCCTAAAAAATAATTAAGACCTGGAGAGGATTGAGAGAGAATGGAAAAAAAAAGGTAATGACCAAGAGAGGGGGAGAGATAAGAAATGGGAAGAGAAAATTGAGAGGGGTAAGGAGGGAGGGGCAGAGGGGTAGAGAGTGAGGTACCTAGAGAGAGGGGAGAGAAAGATAATAGAGGTTGGGAAGAATAAAGAGGGGTAAGGAGTGAGGGAGGGAGAGGTAGAGAGGGAGAGATTTGGAGAGGGAAGAGAGAGAGAGAGAATAAAGGGATGAAGAGAGTAAAGGATCAATAGAGATTTTGAGATGAAGAGAATTTGAGGGAGAGATGAATTTCCTTCATAATAACGTGAGTGCATTATAAAGTGCTTGCATTGTTGGTTTCTTTAGAAAATTCAAATCTTATGGATTTGTTATTATTTGGGATTCCAACCCAAAGGTATGGAATTACTTTTCAATGTCCAAATATTTTTTTTTATAAATATTAATGAAATTGACATAATCTTGAGCATGCTCCCCATCAAGTTTACACATGTTTCAATGTCAAGTCAGAAAATACCACAATAATGTTAAGCTCTCTCTTAAATTTTTAAGCATGTAATTTTTTTCACATTTTGAGTATGTTAAGGTTTTCATCTTTAATTTCATTTATTAGTGCATCTATTTTTTTCAACAACCAATATGTGGTATTTTATAGTTTATTTTTAAATCATTCATCAAAATTTCAAATAAATTACACTTTTAGAAGCTAGACTCAATTCTACATGTATTCAAAATAAAATAAAAAATTGACCAATTTTCAAGTGTTTTAGGGGGAAGCATGCTCAATTTTCTTTTCTTCAAGATGTACCTAATTTGAAAATTAGTAAAACAATCATATATTCATTGAAAAATAGTAGAAAAGTTGGGCATAAACTACATGGCTATAGCTAATTTCTCACGAATTTAATTTTTGAAATACTAAAACAAAATTTTTAGGGGGGACACACTAGATGCTATGTTATGGTTTTTTTTTTTTAAAGACCACTTCGTGTGACCCCCTTTTTTGAATCCCTTAATCTCCACCATTTTAAAAAATAGTAGTTTAGAAAGTAGATTTAAAGTATTGTGATTCTTTTTTATTGCATTTTCAAATTTTGATTGTAACTATCTTCAATTTCTAATCCAATATCTATCTTTCCTGATTTTAAAAATTATTAGTCACTTAAGAGCCCTTTTTGGTTCCCCATTTCGATGCAGTTACCCACAAAGTGAATTATATTATAAGAAAAATTCCCTTGAGGGTTAGCAAACATAGTTTTATGTTGGTCCTCTAGAGTGACACTAATTTTATTAAAACCTATAAGACCATTTAACATGGATATCATCTTGGAACCTAAAACTATCTGCAACACATGATCTATAAATAGTAGAAAATAATTATCCTTGAAAGATGTATGAATTAGGTTTCAAAAATCTGCACAAATACAAATTTCACCATTCTTCTTTCTAATATGCAATATATTAGCTACACAAATTAAATGATAATTTTGGTATATGATCATAGCTTTAAAAAGTCATAAATTTTAGTAAAAATATAACTACAAACTTTTGGGTTAAATTACCTCTATTTTTGTCTAAATAGTGTTGTTCATGTTTTAAGAGAAATATGATCATGTCAAAAAATACTATCCATAAAATATTTAAGATCATTGCAACACCAAGTGAAAACATATTTGCACCTTTTTTTAAGATAGCTATAAGTTCATTTTTTTTATATAACAAAAAACAATTATAAATATTAGTAATAGATAAATGATCTTCTAAATTAAGGTCTACTCTATCAAAATCAAAAGAGTTTTAAGACTATTTCTTATCTTTTCTCTTTGCATAGAAAACATATTTATCAAATAGACAATTTAAGGTAACACAGCTTTTTTGGGACAATATTTCATTCTACATGTAATATCCTAGATCTTTCTACCAAGTTTTTAGATGTAGACCCTTTATTAGGAGATTCATTTCCTTTGATAAGTAGATTGGAAAAAGATCCATTTCTTTCCAAAAAGGATACAATAATTTTCTTATTATCATTAAAAAAATTCCAATTTTGACATTATCTGGAATACCAAGCCTATAAATCATCTCAATTTTATAGGAATATTTCTCAAATTATGGATGTGGAATCAAAGGAAAACAAAAAAGAGAAAGACAATCTACTCTTAAATTTTGGGTTCTATGATTGTTTTTCTATTGTGAAAGAATCAAAATATTCAATACTACATCAAAATTGATTCCTATAATGTTCAAGTTTATTATTTTTTACTTGGAATTAATTCCTCTCTTTCTTGTAATAAATTTGCATGACCCAATTCTTTCAAATTTTTTATTCCTCTTTCTTTGGTTTCATGAAGAATCAAAAGGGGTGCCTCATACTTGTCTCTCTTATCAACAAGATGAAGCCTTCATGGAAAAAAAAGAGTGCACATAAATTTTAGTAGCATAATCTTCTAAAAAATTGTATGATCATGCATGTCAAGACTATGTATAAATATATATAGGAAAGCCCTAAACTAAAAAAAAAAGAATGATTTATAAAGAAATGAGAGGAAGAAAAAAGTGGAAAGTGGCACTCAATTCTCCATAGAAATCTTAATCCCCAAATCAAGAAGAGAAAAACTAGAAACCTTATCTTTCAACTAGACCACTCTACTTGGTCTTATCTACAATTTTTTTAACATGCACATGTGAACTAAATATTATCCTTGATATTATCCAAATCCACACATATAACCCCCTTTTCATGCTCTTTCTAATTTGGAAACTCTTGCACACCTTACAATTCATCATAGTTGAATTTAACAAATCCCATGAAAACTAAGTGATAATTACAAATTATCAATTTAAAACTATAAGTGATAATTAAATGCAATTAAATAACTAGATACAAATATTAGAAAAATTAAGGTTGAGCCATTTTTTCCTTTGGTTATTTATTTCATATCTCTCATTGAAGATGGTTTGGGGTTTGACAATTCATGAATACAAAAGGTTTATGACTTGAAATAAAACCAATTAACATTGGAGAAATTTATCATTAGGGTCTGACATTTATTGTTAGCCCATTCATGTAACATTTGGCTATTTTGCACATCTCCTCAGCCTTTAACTATTATTTATATATACCTTGTACTACTTAATATCTTCCACGACAAAAGTTTCACTAAACCCTTAGTTCCCTAAAAATAAGACCTAAGTCCCTCATCATCAAAATATTTTCTACTTCACTATAGGAAACATTAAATCAATGGACTTAAAAAGGGTAACCAATGAACCCAGACCAAGGGGCCGGTAAAAGATACAATTCGGATTGCTCAAGTTGTAACTTTGATCACCGGGAACTGGGTATGATAGGTCAATGGAGAAAGAAAATTCCCAATGGTTTGAGACACATAAAATTTGAAACAAGGACTTCTCACTCAAAACCCTAAACCTTAAACCTTATTGTTGGACATAGAGACAATAATCCATGACAAAGCAAGGAGCCAACTCAAAATTCTCAAAAAAAAATTGAAGCTCTACCAATGTGCTCGACTAGGGGGTATGTGCAGGATCATCATGGAAAAAACAAGCCCTTAAGTGGCAAGAAATTCAGAAAAAATAGAGTTAGGAAACTTAAAGTTAAATTTTTCATAATTTATCTATATTATTTCAAAAATATGTAACAATAGAATCTGGAGAAAATTGAAAGTAGTTTATAAACTACTAGGTTTTTTTTTTTCAAATCTATTTGGTGAAAATTTGAAATTTCAATGCAGTAGTACTTAAATTTCAGGGAAAAAATAAGAAGTGTTTGTCTAACCACCCTAACCACAATAAAATGATAATATTTTTGATAATCTTTTATATATAACTAGACGACTCGTGTTTTGGATGTGATGCATATTTTTTTGTAATTTTTTTCCAAGTAAATAATTAATTATGAATTTTTTATTACTATTTTTTAAAAATATAAAAACTCATATGTCTAACCACCTTAACTTGGTGAAAACTTCATGAAATTCATTTTTTCTTCTTTTAATCCTATAGTATGTGAAGCATAGAATGTGACACATGTTTCAGTTCGAAAAAATGTGATACCATTTGAAAGTTATATATGTTTTTCAATGAACCTATCAATAAGGAACTTAGTCGTAATTCAAATAGAAAATGAATAATAATTACTTTTTAAATTCAAAGTAAAGCATAATTTATATTGGTGGAAAGATGAGAATCTCCTTTAAAAACCCTTTTCGTTTCATCAATTTTGGGTTAAAAAAAAGTCATCAGCCACATACCCTACATATACCCATTATATTGCCACTTTTTGGCCCATCATGATCCTGCATATACCTTGGGATGGAAGGGGGCCCTTCAAAATGACATCCTTTCTCTCTTCTCATCATTTCCAATTCTAAAGAAGAGATCATCATATAATGATCTTTGGTTAATCTTCCCAACAATTGTAATATGTGATATTTGGAAGGAAAGGAATAGAATGGTGTTTCAAGATGTGGGAAGGGAATTATTTTCCTTCATCAATAAGGTAGAATTTGTATTAGTGGAGGTTATGAATTATTTCTTAGCTAAGAAAAATCTAGAAAGTGTGTCCTTTTCTATTTGGGATGTGCTAATGAGAAGGACCTAGTATGACTTGTCTATCCCAAATCTTAGAGCTTGGGATATGAGGGATTCAAAAGGTAAGAGGGAATTAGTGGTGTGGTCCCCCCAACCATTGGGTGGCATAAACTACATTTTTATGAGGGATTCGCAAGGGAATCCTATGGTCTTAGGAACAATGTGAATAATTAGAAATTAGAATGGTGTCGTGATTACTGAATTGTCTCAACCACTCAAGGAAGGTACTAACATGAAGACTGAATTGATGGACTTGATATTTGGTTTGCATATTTGCAAGGAATTGAAGCTAGAAAAAGTTGTGTTGAGGGTAATTCCTCTTCCATTATCCATATAATGAAAATGGGTAGATTTTCTAATTAGAAGTTGTAGCCTTTCATCAAGTGGGTTACCTAGATAACTCCTTTACAAACTTTTCTATCTAGAATGTATATCGGGAGGTGAACTTTGAAGTAGATAGTTTAGCTGAAGTTGATGCAAATCAGGTCAAGGTTGTATCTCCTTCTTATGTTGAAGGAATTTTTTTAATTTAAACAAAAATAAAATTAGAAAAATGGTGGCAATGTCCCACTTCAAAACATGGGGTTTTTTCATCCTAGTGATTCATCCTTGAGCATCAAATTACATTAAATGCCTTATGAGATGATGCATTTATCAATTTTCAATTTGGTACTTTGCAGATTTTTCACATGGTGGTTTAGGCTCATCATGGGTGTAACTTGCAGAGTTTATACTTGTGATGGAAATTTCATTAATGGCAGCATGCTTTATGGGTATCAAATTTTCTTGTGGGTTGGTATTTGTAGTTGTTTTGGGGTATCTTTGGAATTTCATTGTGGTAGAACTATGAGGAGTTGGTGTTGTCATTGATGTCAACAATTTTGTGTTTTCATTGATGTTTGTAGTGGATTGAGATGTTTGCAAGAGTGTAGTTGATGCTTTGATTAGTTTCATTATGTTTTCATCAGTAAAGCTACTGGTGTCAACCTCTAATTTTTCTTTAATAATATTTTTTCTATGGATTTGGAAGTGCTGAAAATTATTAGGATGTGTCTCTAGTGCTTGGTTTCTAAGTAATTTTGAGAAAAATTGATAAAAAGAGGAAACAATGTGTTTCAATGGTATTCTAGGTGACAGAGTTGTGCTCTTGTTTTTCTCCACATTTATTCTAGGTTGAAGATATGTTAGTTTAGTTTAGATATTTTGATTAGAGGTGTTTAGATATTCTATATCTAGAATTTAGGCTTCTCAATAGATGTGTAGAGAAATATATGTTCACTAGTGTGTGAATTGGGTTTGCAATGATGTCTGGGAGAAATGTATTTGCTCCACATTTCTCTGCGACTTGATGTTTGGTATTGTGAATTTGGGAATTTTTTGATATTGTTTATATCTTTCATAATTCAAGAGTGTTCATGATTTGGTGTAGTGTAGAGTGATTTTTATATGTCAGTATGAATGGGAGACAATTTGGGTGTTCAAGATGAATGTTTTCTAATGGTGCAAGTTGGTGTGAATAATTTTTTGGATCTCAGGTGGTTTGTGGATTGTTCCAAATTGTCTAGAAGTGTGTTATGTGATTTGCATATCATCTTGATAAAAAGAGAAGTGTGTACTTAATTTATTAATGGTGTTTACATGTTTAATGTCTAACCTCAATGTTTACATTACATGCAAATAATTTGGGTTTGAGCTATGTTGTATTGTGGTTCACTTGCATTCCTATCCATTACGAGAATGTTTAGTGGCAACCTATTTTTGAATTTGTAAGTATGAGGAATGTGTGTATGACTTGAAGATTTCATTGAAGTTGTGGATGGTATAAATGCAAGTTGATTTTATGAAAGATGGTGAGCAGTGTTGTGATAAGTGTTGTGACGTAAAATTTAGATCTAAAGTGCAAAGATGTGAAATGCAATGTGAGCTACAATGTGAGATTACTAGATGTAGTGATAAAAAGGTGTCTTGATCTTTTTGAGAGTTGTGGATGATTTTGAAGTCATTATGGTGGATTCTTTGCTTCATTGATATTTTTTGTGTATGTAACATTCCTTCTCTGTCTTATTTTCTATTCTAGAAGTGAGCCTTTCTTCTTTGGGTAGTGAGCCCTCTGGTACTGATACCTATTGTATTTGATGTTTATATTACTTATATTGTGAGCTAATCCTCACCGTGGTTTTTCCCTTCTTTGGTTTTCCACGTAAATCTAGTTTTCTCTTGTGTTTGGTGTTGAGTTTTTTAAGTTTCTATTATTTTATTTTCATGCTAGATCTGGGATGGCACATAAGAAGGAGATCCTTGTATTTAATGGAACTAACTATGCATTCTAGAAGACAAGGATGGAGGATTTATAGGTATCTAGGATATGATATCTGGAAATCAATTTAGAATAGCCATAGATACCTTGTTCTTTAAAACCACATCCTTTTCCATTGTAGCCAAGTTGTTTAAGAGTTCATAACCTCTTCCCTAAATGGCTTCCATTTATTTCAAGGTGGATGATTATCATAATCACTTTCATCATAAGTAGATGTGTAATTTTTGTTTTATTCTTTGCTAGAAGTTATGGAATATGGTGTTTTTGATGATTTAGTGATAGATTGTGTAGATATAATTGTAGCTTCTTTCACTTTCCTAATTTTGATGGTGTAGTTTAGTATTCTCTCATGAATGTAGTTGTGAAATCTAGTGATCCCCAATCATCATCCCACAAATTTTTCACTAATGAAAGACAATAAATATAATCATTGATTTGTAAAGGTTCCACTTTTGTATTTGGTGTCGATGTGCTAAGAGGATTCATAATTCCTATTTTAGTTTTAAAAAAAAATTCAAACTTGGGATCAACTTTTATCATGCAAACCCTATTGTTGCATATGTATTTCATTAAATGATGAAGCATTCAAGGCACTCCTTTCATTTCATGGATCCATGGTATACCCAAAAGAATATTTTATGAAAGGTCATGGGCATGACATGGATGGGAGGTTGCAAAAAAACCTTACCAACATTTATATGTAATGTTACTACACCAAGTGGTTATCTTCCCACATTATCAAAACCATGGATAGAAAAGTCAATTGGTTGAGTTTTAGTCTTGTCCGCTCTAATTTTATCCAAAAGGTTAACACTAAAAACATTATGTTGTAGCTTGATAAGCTTGATTTTTATTGATGCCAAAAGTATGATTAATATTTTATATAATCCAAAGATTGTCAGTTTGTAGAGATATCTAATGGTGCGAGTCAATATTGGAGCAAGGTGGAAGGATAGTAGTCATTTTTTTCCCTATGTATGATGCAGAGGTGGTTACACAGGTCTTGATGTGATTTCAAGTTTCCTACAATGATATTTTTCTAGATTGGTGTATTGCACTCAGTGAAAAGTTGTAGAAGTCTTGTCTGAGGCATTCATAGTATATAGTCTAAGGTAAAGGCACATTATTTTTGTTGGCATCCTTTAGTGGAGAAAAATATAGTCTTACGATTTAGAAGTTAAGATCAAGGATATGTGAAGGCATTATATACAAGTTCTCATGTCAATATACCTTATGTAAGGAAAGTTACAAGTGGTAGAGCACCAAAATATGTTAAGGTAGAGAAAAGTGGTTCAAGAGACTCATTGGAATGCTCTGCAGTCCTTTAGATGTGAGTTTTTGGCCAAGTGATTTTGAGGAAATACTCAGTGATGTATAATGCATGTTATATTGAAGTTTCAAGTGATATGGTGATCTAGAAGTTTATTCTTCAAAGTGATAGTTTGATACAATTAGTTTTGGAGACGCTTAATCTTCATCAAAACATATATTTGAGTACTTGTGCCAATACGAGAATATGAAGTTTATTTGTATGAGATTGTGTGGATACTCCACATCTCTCACTGTATCTAAGGTCTGAAGCACATGAAGATTTTTCTTGTTTCTAGTACTACATAGATGTTTCAAGTTATTTTGTGAAGATATGCTTTTCTTTAGGTTAACTAAGAAATGTTAATGATGTGTGCCACAAGTTCTAGTGTGATCAAATTTATGGAATTTTTGAAGATGTTGTATAGATCATTGTAGCTCATCTAGGAGAAATGTAAATAATGTTTTACCATTTTTGTATACTGACAATGGATATGTAGGCTGGCATGCTACAAGTTTCATAATTTCTTATTTATGGTCGACTTAATTTGTATTTGCAAGCAAAGATGATATTTATAGAAGATCAAAGATGAGAAGAGTAGTATGGAAGTGTGTGAAGATGTTTACGTGCATGAATAGAGTATGATAAGATCTTCCTTAGACCTAATGTACAAAAATGATGACTATCAATGGGTTGAAGCCATAAAGTCAGTCATATTTCAGTCGTTTTCAATCAGGGAGTTGTAGCTTCCTTGGGTTGTAGCCCTAAAAGAAATTTGTATAAATAGTGAGTTTTAGCTTCCTTGGGTTGTAGCCTTAAATCAAAATTGTAACTATTATTTACTTGTGAGGTTGGATTAGTATAGTAGCTCCTAGAAACATTGGTTACCATGGTTTTTCCCCTGTGGGGTTCTCCACATAAATCTAGTGTCAAATGTGTTCTTGTGTCGATGCTTCTCTTCCCTCTTTTTTTATTAAGTAGAAAAATTCATAATTGGTAGAGCTTTAATTTAGCAGTTATTAATTGGGATTGAAATTTGAAGAATATTGTTTCACTCTCCTTCTTAGTATTCTAGTGTGTTCAACAATTGGTATTCAATCAAGGTTCCTTGATACAATCCCAATAGCTAAGGTAGATGGGTATGTCCAAGATCATCATGGGCCAAAAAGTGGCAATATGATGGGTATGTGGTTGACGACTTTTTTTTAACCCAAAATTGATGAAACAAAAAAGGGTTTTTAAAGGAGATTCTTAGATTTCCACCAATATAAATTATGCTTTACTTTGAATTTAATAAGTAATTATTATTCATTTTCTATTCAAATTATGACTAAAGTCCTAATTGATAGGCTGATTGAAAAACATCTATAGCTTTCAAACAATATCACATTTTTGAATCGAAAACATGCATCACATTCATGCTTCACATACTATGGGATTAAAAAAATAAAAATTGAATTTCATGAAGTTTTTTGAATAAGTTGGTCGGACATCACGAGATTTTATATTTTTAAAAATTTGTAATTAAAAATTCATAATTAATTATTTAGTTGGAAAAAAATTACAAAAAAATATGCATCACATGGGTCATGAGTCCTCTACTTATATCTAAAATATTATAAAAATAATTATCATTTTATTGTGGTTAGGGTGGTCAGTAGACACCTACTTATTTTTCCACTGAAATTTAAGTACTCTTGCATTGAAATTTCAAATTTTCATAAATAGAATTTTGTTTTTAAAAACAAACCTAGTAGTTTAAAAACTACATTCAATTTTCTACAGATTCTATTTTTACATATTTTTGAAATAATATAGATAACTTATTCAAATTTTTATGTCAAGTTGCCTAACTCTGATTTTTTTGAATTTTTTGCCACTTAAGGGCCTATTTTTTCCATGATGATCCTACAGATACCCAAAGCATGTCTTTGGATAACATGGGGAATGAAATAGCTCCCAAGAATAAATGCTCTCAAAAAGAAGAGGACATACTCCATATGTAGGATGATGAATTTGAATTTGAATTCAATAAAGAAGATTTTCCTATGGATTATGAAGGAGAACTCATTTCTTCTCTAAATGATATGGATGAAGAAAGAGAAAAGAAGGAAGAAATATAGTACAAACTTGAAAAATTAGAAAACTAAATTGTCAAGTTGAAGAAGGTAAAAGAATTGTAGACTTCCTGAATACTAAGTGAAATGGTGAAAATTTAGTGGGGCTTTCTTTCAATTCTAGGGTTTTGGACTTAAAAAGAGAAAGACCAATTTTCAACCTTTCACTCCAGAACAAACCATGATATTTCAATGCAATGAAGATTGAAATCTGGCAAAGGGAAGGTTCTATGGAATTGAATAATACCTAATGAAAGGTTCACCACCAAGTGAAAACTTGGAAAAGAAAATGTTGGAAAACATAGTGTGATATGCAAAAAAATGCTAAATGGCCTAAAGAATGCTCTAGAAATGCAAATAAAATAGAAAAAAAAGAAAGAATGCAAATGGTGTGCACCTAGAAACCTTGAAGGGACTAGAAATAGCTCTAAAATTCTAGAAATCTAGACTTTTTATGCTAGTGGGGCTCATTCACCAACCTGAGCGAATCAACCCTAGATCTTGGTTTCTGCACAGGAGTCCATTTTGGGAAAAAGGGTATAAAAATCTATAAACAGAATTGACAGAAAACTACAATGGGACTCATTAACCACACTTGGTGAATTAATCCCATTTCACTTTTTTCTAAAAAATAAAGGTTCAAATCTACACTCTAACACCTGCCCTTTTCTTCCAATCTAAGTTTCGACTCTAAATCTATGAAAAACACCTGCAAAATTGAATTCAAAAGGATTTGCTAATGGGTGTTTTTCCTCGGTCAAACCCCTAGTTTGGTAATCAAACCTTGATAAAAATGATGAAATGTGCATTAAAACCCTAGCCTTAAGTGTGTTAAAGACTACAAAATCTAAGACATGATGCAATCATATTCAAATGTGCAAGAATATGATGCAACAATAGAAATGAAAAGATGAATAGCTCACTTGTGATGATCTCTAATCACCCCAAGTGAACTCTAATGATGCTTGTACCTTCCTTAGGCTAAATGCAAAGTGACAATGGAAGATAAAATCAATTAAGAAACAAGTCTTTAGGATTGGCTTGATGGCTAGTTGCATCTCCCCAACCTAGAATCCATAATGATTCACCATAGGAATCCATCATCAACTCTTGAAAATGCTAGATCTTGATAAAAAATGATCTTGAAGACCTACAAAATACTCTAATGTTGATCAAATACTTCAAATTAAATTGCTTTTGGAATTAGAATGCTCTTGTGAAAGATTACTTGAAGACTCTTGATGCTTGATGGTTGCTCAAAGTGATTAGAGATAATGAAAATGACTTAGAAGCTTGCTTTTATAGGAATTATCACCTAATTGACCATTATTTAGATCTCAAAGGCTAAAATTTACCAAAAAAATGAATTAAATTGATCAATTGCAGTTCAAATTTGAAAAAAAACCCAAGTGGGACTCATTTGCCACACTTGGTGATTGGATCCCACCTAAGGGGACTTATTTTCCCTAGGTGGTGAATGAGTCCCACCTTAGATTTTTGAGGTGGGTTTTTTAGGATTTTTGGGGATTTAAGTGGCTTTATGTGATTTTATATGATTTTTGAGTGAAATGAGCCTCGAGATCCAAAATAATGGGTCATAGGGGCCTAGAAATGGTGATTTTTAAAGGGGAATTAATGCAAGGGTGTAAAAATAGGTCCAAAATAAGTGTGAAATTGCCTCTTTCTTCAAGAGTGCACAATTTTCTACACTACATTTATCCCCCACTTTAGCGCCCATATGACTCTATGTGCATATGTAAGCTGAAGGAATCTAATGATGAATTTTGTGTCATAAAAGGATACACATGTAAGTTAAATCATGATACAAGAGAATGAAGCCCACGCTATAGTCCTCTACAAAACCACAATGTTACGAACCGCATCCTACAACAAAAATCCATTAGCTATCCAAAAATCCTCAAATGTCTAACTATAAATCACATTCGAGTGTACATGTATGCCCCCCCTTGATTTCACTTGCTTTATGAAGTTGGAATCAAGGTAGCAATCTAGCCACATCGAATATGGTAAGTCATAACATAAGGATTTTCCAAGCACCATGCCACATGATGATAGATAGTTGATGATGTTGGGAGTAGAATCATGATTCCAACATAATGAATAGCATAAAAAATAGAGTTCTCTAGCACCCATTATGTTTGTTTTAGTGAAATTTATTTTTTAAATCTAATGTAGTAAAAACCCTAATTTTAATGTACATAAGAGAAAAAAAGAAAAGATAATTCTAACTTTTTCATTTACCTTTTGTAGTTTGGAAGTGATTGACGAAGGGTGAAGGATGTTGAGCACACAATATTACACACCTACAAGACTAGATGTGCTCAGGGAGTAGGAAGCATGCGGTGAGTGGCATCATGAGGTGAGCCAATTATTTTTCCTACTCTTTGTCCTTATGTAGTAATTTGATGATTTTATGTATTTTTAGGTTAATTTAGGATCTTGGAAAAATATTTCACAAAGTGTCCCCTTTTTTTGTGAAGTGTCCCATTGTTTCACAAATTATCTCTTTTGTTCGTGAAGTGTCCCACTTTTTCTCAAAGTGTCATGTTTCTTTGCAAAGAGTCCCAAAAGGTGTTGGATGTTGTGGATGTGTTGTTGATATGTGGTTGTCATCGATGTCAACACTATTAACATTTAGTGTATCTGAGGTTGTATATGTCAAGGATATTGAGAAAATTGTAAAAGAAAGTGTTCTAGGTTCCCAGTGGAACTGTGCAAGTCATAAAGGCGTCTTGTTCTTTACGTTGAAGTTAAACTACTATGGATTAAAAGTTTTATTCTTGAGAGTATCTAGATCATCTACTGGAAGGTTCAGAGGTCCATGTATAGATTTGATCATGTTGTGGTCTGATAGTTTTTTTGTGATCTCTGTCAGTGTTCTTCAGTGAAGTTTGTGTGATTTTGGAAATCTCAATTGTTGCGGATGGGTAAAAGCACAAACCTGTGTCACACTTTATAAATGAATCAACCAACAACAAAAAAAATCCTGAACTTCGAGCACATAAAAGTGGTCTTTATTTTTTGAATTTCAAAATGGTGTAAAATAATGAAATTTAGAACTTTTGATGAATTTTATTGTTGTAATTTTAAAAAAAAATTAAAATATTTTTTTCATTATGTTTTTATCAATTTAAGGTTAGATTTTGGAATGCTGAAAATTTCAGAAAAGAGT
>VDFB02058242.1:135260680-135294533 GCA_007258455.2 Sequoia sempervirens | reverse complement strand
TAAGGGAAATCAGTTTGGCCCAATGTAGCTCGAGTGATTCAAAGATATTTGGGTGCAAGAGAGGACCATCCCTAGTGTAAATGTACCCATCCAGACATGTTGGAACAGTCCATTTGGTCGTACGAGTTGCGGAATGAAAGTTGCACCACTTTGCAACTTTACACTACTTGCATCTGTCAACTTTTCCCTCCACTGAAAAGTCATCACCACAGGAAAATACCTGCAAGATAGAAAAAACTGAGATAGGTTTTTGTAGATGGTCCCAACACAATCCCATAGCATCAGACAGAGAGTCTGTATGCATCACGGTCTCCAAGAAATATCTCTTCAAAGATTGCTTCCTTTTAGGACTTTGGACTCTTAAGGGAAACTAGTGGGCAACATAGTTAACTTCTTCACAAACTTGGTTTGAAGTAATTTCATTCTTTTTTGTTCATTTAAAATTGAGTTTTAAGCCTTCCACCCTAAAAGTGGCCTCTAAATAACTTCAAACACCTTAACTACCTCATTCTTTTTCATTTGTTTTGCAAACAAGCATTTTCATTCCAAGAGGTTGAGTTTTCATTTTTGCTTGTTGGATTGAATACAGACTGTGACACAACTTTATTTTTTCAAAAATTGTTCAACATCATTGAACTAAGAATTTATCACACATCTGCAGAGAAACAAAGGAGTACCACAAACTAAAACACATTACACTTCGGTTCTCATTGACTTGATGTACTCTTCAACATCTCTCGTCTAAAAGCGACCTCTAAATCACTTCAAACACCTTAACTACCTCATTCTTATTCATTTGTTTTGCAAACAAGCATTTTCATTCTAAGAGACTGAGCTTTCATTTTTGCTTTCAAAGAAAGATCTTCCTATGCCACTGTTAGACTACATAGGTAAACCAAGTTTTGTATTGTGGACCTATATTAAGCTACCACTCTCAAGACCAATGTAACAATGATACAAAATAAATTTTGAGATTGCAAGAAGACATCTGATAACTCTTGAGTGTACTAAAAGAACTCTTATGATTTTTGAAGAATGCTGATAACTCTACTCAGTTGTCTTATTTTTTCAATATCATACAAATTGAACCCTGGCATCAATAGACTTTGTCTATCAAGCTACCACAATTCAAGTTTCAACGATGAATATTTATCATGCATGTTTTAAATGACATTCAAGTTCATGGTGGTTTTTTTGTTTATATGATGTTATGTGATATTCTAATCGCAATTCATGCTTCTAGGCTGCACATCTATATATATATATTATTTTTACATGTTTTCTCCATTGTTCGGCCCCTACACTGCAAGTAAATTGCTGCATAGCATGTGGAATGAGGAGGCAACAAGCTTGAGATTCCTTTAAAGTTTGTTTGAGTGCATTTAAAATGAACTTTTAAGCCTTGCACCCTAAAAGTGACCTCTAAATAACTTCAAACACCTTAACTACCTCATTCTTATACATTTTTTTTGCAAACAAGAATTTTCATTCCAAGAGGCTGAGCTTTCATTTTTGCTTGTTGGATTGAATGCGGACTGTGACACAACTTTCTTTTTTCTAAAAAAATTTCAGCATCATTGAACTAAGACCAAAGTAACAATGATACAAAATAACGTTTGAGACTGCAAGAGGATGTCAAAATGGCCGGTGTACTAAAAGAATTCTTATGATTTTTGAAGAATGCTGATAACTCTACTCAGTTGGCTTATTTTTTCAATATCATACAAATTGAAACCTAGCATCAATCGACTCTGTATATCAAGCTACCACAATTCAAGTTTCAACGATGAGTATTTATCATGCATGTTTTAAATGACATTCAAGTTTATAGTGGTTTTTTTGTTTATATGATGTTATGTGATATTCTAATCTTAATTCATGCTTCTAGGCTAAATATATATTATTTTCACATGTTTTTTCCATTGCTCGGCCCCTACACTGCAAGTAAATGGCTACATAGTGTGTGGAATGAGGGGGCAGCATGCCTAAGACCCCTTTAAAGTTTGTTTGAGTGCTTTCTTTTCATTTTTTGTGAGTTTTGTGCCAAATTTCCTCAAAGAAATGTGGTCTCATAGAATTCCATGACAAGATAATGTAATTGATAGTTGCTCATAGTTATTAGTTATGTTTAATGTGAAATAATTGCATAACTGCTTAGGTTGACTTTGTAAAAACTATATTGTTATTGAATTTTTTTCATGTATCAGCATCTAGTTGTTACTTATGCAATGTGAAGTAATGCTTTGAGTTTGAAAGATGTGCACTGCAATGTAATCATCAATATGAATATAAACTACATAATATTTAACCATTCTTTTTATGCTATTGTACATTGATATTTAACCATTGCTCACTTGATTAAATTTTCAAAGAGTTTAATCATGCACATGAGGAGGAAATTAAATTTTGATTTGTCAAATTCTATATATATCAAATTATCCAATAATCAAGTGTATGTCCATATACAAAAATGGCATCAATGCCAACTCAAACAAAAGTTTTACAATATGTGGCATATGCCATCTCGGTATCTATTCAATATTTACATGCCAAAATGTCTATCTCATCCTAAACTACTAGTGGATCATCAAAATGGAGCCTCTTTGAAGCACCCATTGCCTCTGAAGGTAGCTGCACAAGAAAAGTCAAACCACAATTGAGATTAGTTATACTATATAATTTAAAATTAAATAATTAACATCAAAATTAATATACATTAAATTATAATTGAACTCTAAAATTGAAATCTTGATTGACTCGAATATAATACGCCTTTGAAGGGTCGAGTCCTAGAATATACCCTCTCAAAGAACTATCCAAACCAAATTTTGTAATGTCAATCTATATATGAAAAAAACATGAAATTGATCCAAGTTAGCATAGAATTGTCGCAAGTAATAAGAAATATATTTTTACTCTTGCCAAAATAAAATAAACACATACCTCTTTAGGGTCGACATCTTTTGTATCTCCTTTAGGTGTTTCAACATCTCCTCCTTGAGGTGTTTCAACACCTCCCTCCCTTCCGTGTCTTAATTTGTTTGTTCTCGTAAGTTGTGCCACTTATCAACACCGTTGTATAGCCGCACAACTACCTGTACATAAAAAATGACAAGTACATGAAATCCACGGAATCTATGTCACAATGTATGCATTTATCAATAAAAGATCTTATAAATCTTAATTCAATCAAATTTGAGTTCAATTATCTTTCCCTTATCTAACATTGTGTGTCCATAGTCTGGAGAGTGTCGCACCTCGCTCGCACTAGGTGTTGCCTACAAGCAGAGAATAAGATAAACATATAAGTTGATATATAAATTCATTAATGACAATTCAAATGACAATCAAGTATACAATAAAAAATTTAAATGAGTGAGTACTAAAAATGTTACTACCGTAGTGTCTCGAGGCCAAATGAAATGGCCCTAAGGGTGCTATTAGTCACCCGTGTGAGCTCCTCCTCAAAAATTAACTGTTAAATAGACCATGTAAATAAATATTAGTACTTGATACTATCTCTTATTAATATTCATTTAAAAAAAATGCAAATTATGAATTTACACCTTAAATGTTACCTGTGTAACTTCTCCAATGTCCACCTCTCTAGCAAGAGAGGACTCTGTAGGGTGTGCTCCACTCCCCTGCATGTGATTTGCTATAATCTCCACATCCTGGATGTCATAATCAAGTGTCTAATGGATGCTTAGGGTTGTATTAATAGGGAACTAAGCATATTTGTTAGCACATATTGCAAATATGTGGCACACAAATAAGGAACCCAGGGAGGAGGATGCATGAAGACTAGATCCTACCTGCTAAAGATCACCGGGACTATGGCTAAGCTTACCAAGAAGCATGGGAAACCAAAATAATACCACCAAAGAATGAACGGCCTAGATAGTTTATGTGGTTGCATCCTCCGTGACATCTAGGCAGTTGTAATCGAGGTGGCTACATGAAGGGAGGATAGAAACATGTGGGTGCTCGACTACTCTAGCTACCCCTGGCCTATCCTAGGGCATACCCCCACCAACACCCTGGAAGGGTTTAATGTCAAAGTAATTAACATGATGCCCTAACAAAAACTCAACATATAATTTTTTAATAAATTAAAAAGGTACATCAAGATTATTGTTGGGTGGTTTATCAAAAACCATACACCAACGATCCCAAAAGTTATCTACTATGCCCCTATGCGTGCACCATTTTATAGAAATTTTTGGTTTGTTAACATTAACTCGAAAACCAGTGTTGGGGTTAATAAATAAAGAGGCTATTTGGGCTTTTTAGTTTGGATATTTTTCACATCATCATAAGACAATCCACATGCATATTATTCCCTCATGGTTTCTTGCCATGAATGAAAGGCATTATGTTGGGTGGAGAGGGTTTCTACATTTGTAATTATTTCTGTCAATGTGGTTGACATATAGGATAATCAAAGGATTTTCTTATAAACATCACAAATTCACTAATTGCTCCAATTTTCATGAATTAAGTCTTTAATTGATGGCTGCGGAGGTGGTGGAGCATTTGGCATTTCTGCATTTTGATTCTCAGCTAGTGGAATTTGTGCATTCTCATTCTCAATAGCCATAATGCCTCGACAGTTAAAACTAATTAATCTAATTATTAGATAATATAAATGGTACATATAGGAATAATTCTAGCTTTTAAAAATCCAAAAAAAACCCTACATTTTAACAAAAGCCTATAAAATTCTCTAATTTTTAATACAAATACATAAGAAACACTATTTTTAAATCAAAATCCATAAAAAAAATTCATTTTTTATTTATCAAAAACCATTCTAAACTCAATTGTTTCATAAAAATTCAATCAAAAACCCTATTTTGAAAATAAATCCACAAAAACATCATTTTTTTTTATCAAAATCCATTCTAAATTCAAAATTTTTATAAAAATTCAATCAAAAACCCTATTTTGAAAAGAAATCCACAAAAACATTCATTTTTTTTTTTATCAAAATCCATTCTAAACTCAATTTTCTACAAAAAATTCAATCAAAAACCCTATTTTAAAAAAAAATTGACAAAAAACTATTTGAAATTATCCAAATCTAATTCAAAATTGAATCAAAGCAAATAAAAATAAAAAATCTGACCTTTTCAAATTGGATTTTGGCCAAATCAGATATCCGTTATGCGAAGAATCTCCTCATTGTCCGCCCGCGGGTTGTTGACTATGAAATGAATTTAAAACAACGACAGAGTTTGTTTATATATGTTTTTTACAAATTGGATATCTGATATGGAAAACTAGGATTGGTGTTTGCTATGGTGGTGTGTACTAACACCCGAGCCTAAAAATTCAACACGGTATTTTCGCGTTTTTGGGTCGATGAAAGACGTGTTTTTTTCCTCATTGCCACTTTTTGGCCCACCATGATCCTGCACATACCCTTTTATAACAAATATCGGTTCACTGCAAGGAATCGATATCTATTTTAGCCATAATAATGGATATCCATTCTATGTAGGAATAGATATCCATTTTTTATAGTTAATATCGGATATCCATTTTTCTTTGGTGTTTACCATCGAAATTGTATATTTTACGAACTCAAGTAAAATGTGAAAGATGATTTTTTTTAATTTTTCCTATCTCGAATCACAGTTTTTTACATCACCATTGTTTGGACCATCATGATCTTGCACTCACCCATCTATCATTTTATTCTACCTTAAAGTAATTTCTCACTGTTGGTGTTTATCAATTACTTTAAGTTGGAGACATACATTCTATTATATGCTTTGACACTCCATTCACACATGTTAGACTTGGTGATGCAGTTTCTTGGCATATTGATCATTTATGTAGAGCCTTATCATAATTATTGGAACTAGAATTATTTCTATGGTTGACATGGGAACATACCTAGTGAATTTAGACTTCACTAATTCTTGTTTATTTTTCATTTGATACCTTTTAAGAGACTCACTGGAAGTGAATATCATACTTCACTAGCCCATCATGCTTTGGTTCATGTCTTGGTCAAGGGAAAGGGCCCATAAACCCAACACTTTAGGCATCATAAAGGATGGGCTTGGTCAAGGGAAAGGGCCCATGCCCTCAACAGCCTATTTGGGCACCAATTTTAATATGTCCAAGTAGGTATTTTATTATTTAAAAAGTTGAATTCATTTGTTGGCTATTTACCTTTGATTTAAACTAGGAAATTAGAATAAGTGAATATAAATACAAAGTATTTTCATAATTTTAGTACTAGGAAACATTCTAATGATTTTATTATGGAAATCAAGATTATTATTGAGCAATTAAGATAAAAAAAATAAAATATTTATTATAGAATTTATGTTAATCAAGCATCATTTGATATTTATGTAAGTTTTTTCATGTTTCTTTTTCATTTATTTTTTGAGTAATAATACTTCTAAGACTTCAAATCATGCATAGATTTTCTCCTTGAAGGTGATGAGTACATGAATTTAGTCCATCAATGAATGCAGATCTTAGTGGTGAGTTGTAACATTTTTTCAATTCAATTCTTGTTTATCCATTAGCCTTTTCTTAACCAAAGGTAAGAACTCTCTTTTATATAATCATAGTCATTGTGCAGGTAGAAATACCAAAATGGGGTTTGACATAGACAAGCCCTTATATGGAACAACCCTTCCCCCTCTTTCATGTGTGTGGATTTTTAGATCTAATGAAAATTGGCAAGAGATTGAAGATTTATTTCTCATTCATGCATTCAAGCCCTATAAGTTGTCAAATCAAGGAATTTGTATTTTATCATCAATAGGAAAAGTTCCAACAGTGATCTCAAGAGAATAGGAGCTACAAACTAGAGACTTCAAGCTTGCGATCTTAGATCTTCAAAAGCATGAAGCCAATCAAGAGCTCTCCACACCCTTGACTAGTTAATTTAGCTTCAAAATTACATCATAATTTTTTCTATTTCTACCCTCTACTTTCCTAAAAAAAAAATTTGTCTGTCAATTTTACATTTCTCAAAAATTACATTTGTTTGTTACTTTTTCACAATTATACCTAAGAACATCCTTTCATAACATAAAAATAAAAAACTATCCAAGCATTATCCCTCCCTCTAAAGAAGGATTAAAACCATCATCTACCACTTTGACTCTTTTAGTCAAGTTTGTAGACAACTGGATTTTGAGATCACTTTTAATCCTTCATCCAAAGTTTGAAAGATTTTGATTTAGGACTTAGATCCCTTTTCCCAACCAAACACATCATGTGTTTAGAGAGTTGGATATTTTATGCTTGCCTTTGAATACTAAATTATAACTTTTTGTATCTTTTCTACCTGTATGTACCTTGTTATTATATTCATGATTCATCCCATGGTGAATAGTAGATGGAACTCCCCTCATACCAAGGAGAATATTGTATGAAAGAGTTTTTTCCATGACATGTATAAGGGTAGGAAAAATCATTGTTCCTACCTTAATGGGTAGTGTGATTGTCCCCAACAATTATGTATCAACATTATCAAAGCCATGAATAGAAAAATTATTAGGTTTTATGAGATTCTCATCCACACCATCCTTATTTATAAGATCAATGCTACAAAAATTAATATATAATTCATTTTCAATAAGAGTACATCTAACCCCAAATTTATTAATGACCACAAATACCATTAGAGCCTCACGTTGTTTATGAATCTCAAGAGGAGGTAAATCACTTTGATGGAAAAAAAAATATAGGTTTGTTCAATTCATACCACCCAACAAGGCTACTACATCACTTGGTTTAAGAGAAGGCGAGATGTCAATATTCTATAAAACTTCTTGGAGAATTTAATGGTATGTAGGTGAAGTTTGAACTAATTTCAAAAGAGAGATCTTGGATAGAGTATTATGAAGTTACTCAACAAGATCATACTCTTAAATTCCACTATATTGATAAAGATGAGGTGTAGGGTGGACGTAAGTTTAAAAGGAAATAGAATAGAGGTTGTAATTTTGTTTGCTTGTTTGTTACTTTGAGTTCTATATGTGTGAGCAACCACATGATAACTTGGTTGTTGCAACTCATCTTTGTGCATAATATTACTTTGATTGAGGTTTTCTACAAAGTTTAGGGTATGACTAGGAGGTTTTGGAGGTCCTATATTGAGACAAGGTTTAGATGGAGGTCCAATAATGAGACGAGGTCCAATAATCAATTATGGGTTCACAATTTCATCTAAGTTAACTACTTTTTTATGATATTTTATCGATGATGAATCTAGAATATCAATTTTAAATTTTCATTTATGCAAACTACCTTACTATCCTTTCAAGAAGTAAATGTATTAATGATTAAATCCTCATGTTACAATATATCCTCCTGAGTAGGAGAGGTAGTGGTAGAGGAAAAAACATGATCCTCACAATTATCAATGATTGGATCCTCTAGTGCCAAGATATCCAAACAAGTAGGAGAGATATTGGGAGAGGAATGACCATGATTCTCATGATTATCAATGATTGCATCCTCTTGCACCAAGATATCCTCCCGAGTAGGAGAGGTATTGGGAGAGGAAAAAATATGATCCTCATGATTATTAATGATTGGATCCTCTTGAATGAAGATACCCTCATGAGTAGGAGATGTAATAGGAGAGGGATCAAAGAAAAATGAACAAAGAGGAGAGGGAAATTAATTTTCACATGCTTGTAAGAAAAAATATTTAAATTGTTTAATAAAGTTTGATGATAAGATATTAATTATGATAGAACAATATTTTTGTAAAAAAAATTGCAATATTCCCTAGATCAAACTAGTAATGAATAATGAAATAAAATGATTTCAGGAAAAACATGCAAAATTCAAAACTAAATTTGAGCAGAGATCACAAGCAAGGTTCTATATAGAAAATTTAATGTTTGATTGACTAGACATGGGAATTAGGAACTATAGTGTGGAAAGTTAAACTATAATGCTCGAAAATTTTGAAGTTGAACAACATTTGAGAAGCTATATTTGCAGAGGTTTAGGTCTAAATGTGCACAAACTTATAATAATACACAAAACCCAAATTCCTCTAAATGGAACACATAAGCATGCATAAATTTTTTTATTTTAAGGTTATGTAAATTCTTCAAATGATATTTTTTAGAATTTAAAGTGTTGTAACTGACTATTTTTTTCCCAAAAAATATAGAAAAGCAATACCTTTTTATCATTTGAAGTGAAAATAATATTATTCCCTTTTTCAATTTTGCTCACTAACATTTACAATTAAACCAACATGGGATTGTATTCAAGTTTCCCAATGTAATAATTTGAATTTAAACCCTAGTCAAATCTGAAATTAAATTTAAATTATTTTACATTTTTCTCTCAATTTCAATCACTAGAACCTTAAATCCTTAATAAAAAACAATGCAAATTCTTAATTTTGAAAATGAAATAATTCAATAACTATAACAATACCTTCAATGGGCCTAGGTTTTTGAATTTGAAGTTTAAGATATGTTGAGTTCACCAAAATGTGATGTAGAAAAAGTGATCTTAGATCCAACTAGGATTAGCTTATTTTACCTTGACTTCACATTGGAACTCAAAATTAACTAGGGTTTATGATTAGCTTGCTTCCACAAGAGAGAGCCAATCTCCTAGGGTTTGTGTTCTTTTTGAGTTGTAAGGAAGATAAATTTGATTTTTTTTTAACAAGCCTATTTGACATATAACCCTAGATTTGAAAATACATTTTACCACACACACAAAAATATAAAATAATAAAACATACTAGTATCTGAGAAATAGTGACAAAGAGGAACCTGTGACTGAAAGTTGAGGCTAAATTATAAGTATTGGGGCATTGGGAGCCATAGACCTAGATACTTCCTTTTGAGATCTAAAAGCTCTGAAATGCAGGTTATAATATGCTTTATATTTCTTGTAATTGTCAACTGTCAAAAATTTTAGATCTAACCTGCACACATGATAATAGGGGGAAATGTTCTACCATATAGGGGATTGTCTAAGTCAAAAAATGTTTTGGTATTCTACCTCCACATAAAAATAATGATGATGATCAAGAGGGTGTGCCCTAGCTTGGGAAAAGGCCAAAACAATAATTTATTGAGATGATAAACTATAATTAACAATATTACCTTTGGTATAAAAGCCTTGATAAAGTGATACAACAGAACAAGTTGTGATAAATGTTGATTGATGGATACCTTGATTGCTTGATTGACCTATAAAAGGTTAGCCCACAAAACATAATAGTTCGTTGTAGATAGCATGTAGAGGATAACTCAATTCTTCTACATGATAATTGCATGGTAAATCATAATAGTGCTTAGATCATTCTTGCTTATTCCATTCTTCCTTTTCTTTCTTTCTATCAAGTTTAAATGAGAATAATTTAACTTGTTTATATATGCATCCCAATTGATATTTTAAAATATAGGCCAACATGGGATCTCTTTAATTCTCCAAAGAACAACACCAAAATTTAAATTTGAATTAGGAACCCATTAAGGTCAAGGATGTCTCACCCCCTTGACAAGGTAGTGTAGACACCTAAATTTGGACACTTCATTTATCAAAATTTATCCCCTTTCGTCTAAGCATCCCCTTATTTGCATTAAGTAATATCGCTATTATTTAATTAATATCCTTAATTCCGCCAAATCCTTAAGGTATTTAATTAATAAATAAATTCCTTAACTCTTTAATCCTCCTTTTCATCAAATGAATTAATCCCTTTCTTAATCCTAATTATTCTCCTAATCTCATAATTAGGGATGTTCACACACCTAATACTTGATTAGGATGTGTCACATCCTCCAACTTTTGCAAGTTGGCCTCTAATCTCTCTTAGCCACCTAACCCTCCTCTAATCCTTCATTAACTATCATAATTAACCTCTCAAGAAATTTTTAATTCCTTTTATCCTTCCAAGGAATATTAAATTATTTTTCCCTTCCCCATGTGATCTTTGACTTGTCACATCAAGCCACATGTGAACTCTTCCCCTTCTCCCACTTGCCTCTAATATGTCATTAATTTGTCTAATCGGGTACTTGCACAACCTTAATCACTTAATTAGGGCAACCTAATCTCCATTTCATTTATGGAATGTGTCATAAGTCAACTTTATTAAATGCTTTCTCCTTTTGGAAAAGGAACCCCTTTCCCCATGTGAATTTTTAATTCACATTTAATCCTCCCATGCATTTTAAAGAATTTTAAATTATTTCTCTCATTCCCATGTGGATATTTGAGGAATTTTTAATTCCTTACATGTCCTCTCACCAACATGTGGACAAAGAACCTCCTTTATGAGGAGATCTTGTCCAAATCCAAAGATACTATGTAGTACCTCTATGTCATGTCCACATCATCTTTTTCAAACCACTTCATATGCCACATGTAGAGAGGTCAGGGCTTGTGAGTTCTCAACTCACCATAGCCCTACATCTTGGCCTTGTTAGTTTAATACCAACCATCCATTTCTCTAGAGAATTAAAAATTCTCATTAAATACCCCCTCTTTTCTCTCATTTTGAATGAGATCATTTGTGCTAACCAAACTCTTGCAAATTTTTCATTTGAGTCGTACTTAGCCAAAAACTTGCATTTTCATCTATTCCCATCCATTCTCTTATCCATATTGCATTCCAAACTTGCATTTTTTTCCATCCAAGGAGCATACACAATATCAAAAATCAAGGGCCAACCAAAGGATCAATTCAAGACAAGGTAAATCAGCTTCATTTGTTATCTTTACTTCTTTTTTTAATCCAACTAGGATAATCTTGAGGTGTTAGGTGTTTAGGTGGTTTCTTGCATATTTTGTGTTGCTACTCATTTTTGGGATCATGTTTTCCCTTGATCACATTTATGGCACGCCCGGTGGGACCCACAAACAGGTTTGTATCTTTCATGTTTGTTGTTTTTTTCACTTTTTGCAGTTGCAGGTTGTAGAGGGGCAGACCTGACCTGTAGAGGGGAAAACCCAACCATCTAGGCATGGACCTAACCTAACAGATAGGTAGACCTAACCTCCAGGGGTGGACCTGCCCTCTAGAGACTCTAGAAACTGATATTTTGCAATTTTTTCACAGAGGGGCGGACTTGACCTTCAGATAGGTGGACCTGACTTGACTGACAAGTAGACCTGACCTCTAGATAGGTGGACCTTACCTCTAGATAGGCGGACTTGACCTGCACACAAGCGGAACTGATGTGGACAACTTTTTTCAAAAGGTGAAATTTTAGTTTTCAACAAGTTTTTTGGTTGTTCTAAGTATTTTTGACCTCCTAATGTCTCATGATTGAGTCTGTGCAAGCATATAATCAACATTTGGCAAGGAGAAAGGACAAGAATCACTCACAAGTTTCCTTGTATGGTTAGTTATTTATCAACTGCTACTTGTTATTTTGCATAAATTAGGCACAGTTTAACGAGGGGCATCAATTAATCTTGTGTGTTGTGCTTGATGGTAAGCTATTTGACATATCCAATCCCCTTGTTCCATTTGGCGATCCTGGGTGATGAGAAATCATAGCTTACCAAGTCCTTTTAATCACCCTTTTTTCTTTATTTTATGGAACCTACTTAGGGATTTCATCACCCCAAGGGATGATCCCAACCATGCATACCAGCGAGGTATATAGAGGGGGGAGAGTGGAAGTTGTACCTCAATCCAACCACATAATTGGTGAAGTGTCGAGATGACATGAAGAGTTGGTCCGAGCCTCTAGTATCTCGCTAAGGTTCCTGACTCACGCTTGTAATGGGTTGGTGTTCACGGTTTGGGCCTCATGTACCAAGTGTATATCGAGGACTCCTTAGCAACCATGTTCATCCTAGAATAGAAGACTTTGTCAAGCATACCCCTTCTACTAGTCTTAGGATTGTGCTATCTGAACTGCCTTCTTTGTGCGAAACCAGTAATTATATGTGTAGTTATATCCTTTTGATTGATGCTTGTTGTATTTTGGATCCTTTGCCTTAGTCCTCTTTTCAAAACTCATGTTTAGACCTATCTAGGGGTGGACCTATCCTCGAGGGGAAATCCTGACTTGTTCTAGGGGTGGACTTGACCTCTAAACCAACCCCTTTTTAGCCTGTTTTAGCCAATTTCGATCAACTTTTTCCAGACAAGCGGACCTAACCTTTGGACAGGTTGACCTAACCTTCAGATAGGCAGACCTAACCTTCAAACAGGTAGACTTGACCTCCAGGGGTGGATCTAACCCATCCAAGGGTGGACTTGACCTCTTAACCAACCCCTTTTCAACTTGTTTTAGCCAATTTTGACCAAATTTTGTCAAATAGGCAGACCTGACCTCTGGACAAGCGGACTTGACCTCCAGAAAGGTGAACCTAGCCTCCAGATAGGCATACCTAACCTCTGAATAGGCATACCTTCCCTCCACAAGCGGACCTGACCTTTGGATAGGCAGACCTGCCATACACAAGTGGACCTAACCCATCCTAGGGGCGGACCTAACCCTTGACCAGTAAGTTTTATCATCCATTTCATCATTTTGCAAACTTTTTTTACTATTTTGAACTCTCATTTTTCCATTCTGATCATTCGTTTACTCATTTTGATTAAACGTTCACCCATTTCAAATGTTCTTCTATCATTTCAAACTCTCATTCTGTCATTCTAATCTTTCATTTACTCATTTTGAGTAAATGTTCACCCATTTCAAACCTTCTTCTATCAGTTTGAACTCTCGTTCTACCATTCTGATCATTCGTTTACTTATTCCGCTCATAAACATTCATATATTTGAACCTCCTTCTATCATTTCAAACTCTCGTTCACCCATTTCGATCAATTATTCACTCGTTCTGAGTAATCTTTCATTCATTTCGAACCTTCTTCTCATTCCAAGAATCATTCATCTATTCTTAGTGGTCATTTATTCATTTCGAGTAGTCGTTCATCCCTCTCGATCATCTTTTTACTCATTTTAAGTGATCTTTCATCCATTTTAAACCTCTATCTCCTCATTCCGAGAGTCCTTCATCCATTCCGAGTCACCATTTACTTGTTCTGATTACTCATTCATCCATTCTAAGCACTTGTTTTGAGTACTCGTTTGTTTATTTTAAATCTTCCTCCCCTCATTTCGAGAGTCATTCATCTATTTCAAGCACTCGTCCATCCATTCTGAGCATTCATCTTCTTTAACATGCGCTTGAACAACTTTTTTTTTACCATTTTCATCTAGGGGCGGACCTGCCCTCCTAGGGGTGGACCTTCCTAGCCAAGGGCGGACCTGCCCTCTTGGTGCGAACCTGTCCCACTATACAGGCGGACCTACCCTCCAGGGGTGGACCTACCCCCTTGGATAGGCAAACCTACCCTCCCAGGGGTGGACTTGCCCCCCTATACAGGTGGACCTGCCCTCCAGGGGCAGCCCTGTCGCCCTGTATAGGTGTACATTCCCTATAGGAAGACATGCCCCCTATACAAGTGAACCTGTCCTATTGGCAGACCTGCCCCCTTAGGTAGGCAGACTTTCCCTTCAGGGGTGGACCTGACCCATCTAAGGATGGACCCACCCTTCAAACAACATTTTCTACCCTTTGTTCAGTCATTTCGAGCACCCATTTTCCCGTCATCAACACTTTCTCGTAAGTCATCGGTTCATCACCAAAATCACATAACTTCTACTTAGAACATCATTAGATTCAATATCCATCATCAAATAACCCATCCCAATCACCTAGACTTTGTTTCGAGAGTTTTAATTTTTATGCCGAAACTTCCGGAGGCCATAACTTTTGACTCGGGTGTTCGTTTGAGCTAAAATTTTATGGGTGGTTGCATTATGAGGTGGCATGTAGATTCCCAACCAACCTTGAGTTAGTTGTACCCCATTTTGGCACATTTTTGGGGCCTTAAACTTTCATCTTGACCCTCAAAATCATAATTTATTGTTTTTTTTCAATTTTGAAAAATTGTTTTCGTTAATAACTTGGAGTGCATGTCTCATATTTGGAATGTTAGTTGGAAATTCATCCTATCTTAGTTTTGGGTATTTTTTGGGAAAAAAATGGACTCTCAAAAGTATGTCCGCGAAGTTTCCTAAAGTGGCAAAATTTGACAATTTTTGAAAATTGCCAAATCCAAAAAAATCTGATTGTCAACACCTTACGTCTTTTGAACCCCAAAACTTGGTCTAGAATCAATCCCATCACATCCTCCAATCATTCTAATCTAGGCTTCAATCCAATCCTAATCTGAGCTTTAATCTAATCCCAATCTAAGCTTAACCAAAATCCTAATCTGAGCTTTAGTCCATCTACAGTCAAGATCTTTGGATATCGAAACAAATCTTAAGATCCCTCCCTCCATCTTCTTCAATTTTTTCCTCTTCATCCTTTCCTCCATTCCACAAGTCAACCTCCTAATATGATCATTCATTCATTCATTTTGATAAATCGTTTACTCGTTTCAACCTTTCATCCATCCATTCTGAACACTTGCTCCCTTTTTTTTTTATCATTCGTTTACTTGTTCCGAGTGAACACTCATCCATTTCAAACCTCCTTCTATCCTTTAAGACTCTCGTTTTTTCATCCTAATATTTTTTTTACTCATTCTGAGTAAACATTCATCCATTCTAAACCTCTATCTCCTCATTCTGAGACTCATTCATCCAGTCTCGATCAATCATTTACTCGTTCTGAGTAATCTTCATTTGTTCCAAATCCTCATCTTCTCATTTCGAGAATCATTCATCCATTGTGAGCAGTCATTTACTCATTTTGAGTAGTCATTCATCTGATCCGATCAACCATTTACTCATTTTGAGTATTCCTTCATCCATTTTTATCATTTGTTCCTCCAATCAAATCATCATTTTCCCCATCCAAATCCCTTGAAATTCATCTTGAGTTATTATCCAAATTGAACTAAGTGTTTGATTGGATCGTCATCATCAACATCTACTTAGGATTGTCATTTGTGCTGAGTCAGTCAATCATCGTCATTGGCCCAATCAATCCATTTCAATCTCAAAGTGTATTCGATGTTGCAATCATCCATTTATCCTTTATTTCGATCAATTAGTATCCTACGTCACCTAGGGTAATCTCTGAATGGGGTTTAAAGTCCCTTTTGTCATCCTATCTGATCCATCAGTCGACCTTATTAATCATCGATTGATCTTATCCAATCCAATCCAATCCAATCACATCCTTATCCAATCACCTTTGACCCAGTCAATCTACTTCCATCTTGAAGCAGATTCGATGTCGAGGTCATCCTTTGGTAATCAAATTTGATCATTAGAATTAATCCCATTGCATCATCTAATCATCCTAATATGAGCTTTTATCCAATCCTGGTCTAAGCTTGACCTAAATCCCAATTTGAGCTTTAGTGTGTTTCCATCCAAAATCTTTGATCCATTCTCTTTATCCTTTCATCATAATGAATCCTTATCCTCCATCAATCGTAGTCAAGGGAAGCCCTAATTATGTCAATGACGATAATGAAAGTCTTGTCGATCAAGAGGTATATGACATGGATCCCCTCGACACTGTCATTGCTAGTAAGTTTTCTCCACCCGCTTTCCAAAATCCAATCACCCTTTTGAGTTATCCCGTTATGTCTTCATCCATGCCTAATCATGCTCCTTATGCTACCTTTGACAAGGGATACCCATCATATCCATCATATCCTTCATCTACATCATCCTCTTATCCTAATCTACCATCACAATACTCCTATCCTAATCCCCTGTCCACATCAGATCCTATCTCAATCCTTCATCCGCATATACCCACTACCCTAATCCTACATTCACACCTTCCTACCCTAATCCTACATTCACACCTTCCTATCCTTATCCAACATCCACATCAACTTATCATAATCTAACATCCACATCTTCTTATCCTAATCTGACAACCACATTTCCCTATCTCAATCCACCACCTCAATCTTTCCATCCTAATCAACCATCCCAATACCCTTACTAAAATCCACCACTTGCATCCTCGTGTCCTAATTGACCATTCCAATACCCATATCTTAACCCTTCATCTAATCTTAATCCTCCATCTAATACAAGTCTTGCATCCAATCCCATTCCCCCATGATCTAATCCTTGTCCACCAATCCCTAGTCCTAATCCCCTACCAATCCATAATCCCTCATCCACTCCTACCATACCATATCAGCCTAGAGTATTCAATTTGCTCACTCCAGAAGTTCTCCAAGGACTTATAGAAAATAAGACATCTCCCACTCCACACCTTGAAGTTGTGGAATCATGTCATCCAAACCCATCATCCACAGTCATTAGTGACGAGACCCTTCTCCAACCAACACCTATCATTGATGATACCACCCCTAGCACCACTCAAATTTTTGAAACCATCACATCCTCTGAATCCACTGAGCCCCCATCTCCTACCATCACATCTACCAAATCCATTGAACACCCACTTCCTATTCCGAGAGCTATCGAACCCATCGACGACATCCAAATCCAATCCACTTCTCCCACTCCTACTGTCACTAAAATCCATTCCCATGAATGTTTTGAATCCTTTATCCCTCCATCTTCCCCACTTGAAGAGTCCCACCAAGACTCCATTATCATGCCTCCCACACATGATGAGTCATGCCAAGAGCCTAATCCAAAGCATGACAACATATCCCCTTCTCCAGATCAAGATCCTACCATCCCATCTCATCCATCTCAAGATCATAGTCCCCCATCCATTCCATTCCATGATTCCCTTGTCATTCAAGATTCCACCGCTCCATCTCCACCTCCATTGTATGAGCCCGCTACCACAAATCTAGATCCTATCATATCCCCTACTCCCTCTCCTAATACCACCCATCCAAATAATGCTATCCTATCATCTCCCTCTCATGATCCCACATCATCGCCTAAAACTGCTATCCCCACACTGCTCGCATATCCCCTTGGTACTATCACATTCTTCCATGGTGGCCTCCTTGCAGAAGAAAAACACAGTGTATATAGCACCCATCATTCTCCACCTAATAATGGACTCACATCATGTTTTTAGAATAACACAAATCCTATCATGGATTGCATGCTCAAGAAAATGAACTATCAAGGAAAAAGTCTAGGCCTTCATGAGAAAGGTATGTTAGAGCCCATCCAAGTCAAAGAACAAATCTGCATGCAAGGTCTTGGACCTATTTCCCAAGACTCACAATCTAAAGATGTTGGTACAACCTTTAGAAGTCCTCAACAAGCCTTTTCCAAAAGAAATGTTGGCTCTTCCCATCGCTCCATGAGATCATATACTTCCATCCCTCCTCCTCTACTGTATCACCTCAAAACAACCATCCACATTCTTCCTTCATCTGCTCCATCCATTTTGGGTCCTTATGTTCCTCCCTCTACCATCTCCAATCATCCATCTACTTTGTCCATGTTTCCTCCAGGTCCTACATCTATTTTGGGCCCCTATACCCTAAGATCACCTCCTCCATCTCATCCTTTCATCCATCCAACACCTATCCATGTGATCCATCATAAACATCCCTCTCGCATGCCCCCTAATCAGGATCAACAAAGGCACATAGCTACACATTCTCCATCTACACGTAATCCTCATAATTTTACCTCTATTGCTCTACATCATCCATATCCTTGAACCCATTCCATTGCTACTAAAAGCACTTTGGATGCTAAAGTAAAAATACATAAATCCAAACATCCACATGAATTTAAAGCTCCCCATGTCCCCTCTAAAAGACATGGTGAAGAGAAGAAAAATATAAATCCAAATCAAATCCGTAGGCCACAAAGGCCCACCAAAGCAAAGATCAAAACCATGTGGATCCCAAAGAAAAAGATGCAATGCCTTCAAATAAAAAATCAGTAACAACATCCAACATTGCTCATCCAAAAGCTAATCATTTTCATCCACCCTCTCCTAAATTGTTTTGGGTCCCTATGTCCCAAAATTCACTATTCCATCTCCTCCATTATCCCCACATTCTCCATCCATTAATCCTCTTATCTTTTCATATCCACCACCACATGTGCCAATGTTGGTCCTAAACACATCCCCCATCACATATCCACCCATCATTCCATCCATACACTTTCCAACATCCCACCCATTATCCCATGTATCTCCCCACTCAAATACCTCTAATTCATCCTTTTAATCCATTTTCTCCTAATGTGCCAATGTCCAACAGTCAATTTGAAAATGGATTCTTTCTTGTATGGAACTTGATGCTTGAGTCAGTCATCCTCCTTCTCACATGTCTTCTAAATCCACTTATTCACCTCCCTATCCTTATCCATATCCTTCTACATGCTATCCAAATAGTCAAAAAATCCAAAAAAGTCAAAAAATCCAAAAAAGTCAAAAAAATCCAAAAAATTCAAAAAATCCAAAAAATCAGAAAAATAAAAAAAAATAGTAAAGAGAAATAATTTGTCCAATGGTGAAACTTGGAAAATAAGTGCCTTGGATAAGTACCATGATGAAAACCTGGCAAATAGGCATCATGCATAAATCCCCATCTGCACTTGGGGGCAGCTTCCTGATATGTGTTCCCTCCATGCACTATGCTTCCTGCTATGCACCTGTCTTCCTCCTATACATCCTTTTCATTCATCCCCTCCATCCTACCTATCTTACACAACTTTCTTGACATATCTCATTTATCCCAATTGTTCCATTCTCCTTGTGATCTTGATAACGATAGGGGAAAACATATAAACATGCTTTGGACACCTCTTAGCATACATTCCCCTCATCCACACACTATCCTAATCCTCATTCACACTCGTCTACCTTCCTTATCCACCTACCATGCTACCTTCAATCTCCCATCCCTATCCATGCATCCTATCTTCATCCATCTCACTCTCTTATTTTCCTATCCTTCTCTATTGCATCCTTCCTGCCTCCTCGCACATGACATATCTAGAGTGGGGGCATCTATCTTCCTCTATGATTTAGTCTTTAGAGACATCATTCATTCCATCAAAGCAATCCCTTCCATTTCCCTATCATCATATCCATCTCCCCATCCTTATCTTTTATCCCTCCAAACAATCCTTATATCCATCTCCCCATCGTTATATTCCTATCCTTCCATCATAACATCCCTTTTCATCTATCCATCTGGTAACCTTTTCCTCATCCAAATCCTTATCCCTCTATCCAATCCATCCAAATAATCCTTTTTCTCCCCCCATCCTCTATCCTCATCCCATCTCATAATTCCTTGTTATTGGTCTCTAGCTCTAGGCTACTCCCCACGCAATCCAATGCCATCTATCTTATCATCATCACTTCTGCTTCTTTTGGACATCTTTTCAATCTCCTCTCCTTTTTCATCCCTCATCTCTCCATCATATCATCCTCCCAATTCATCCTTTTTTTGGATAACTATCCCATCCCTGAGCTTTGTGTAGTCACCATCCTCTGATCTACTCTAGCAGGTCTATCATGTCATATCGTGTCAGTCCAATAATTTTATCTGCTTATCTAGGGTTATCTCACCATCCTTTATCCATTGTCTATCGTTGGTCTTTTGTCGAACTATGTTGCCCCTGCGCTTTCACGTAGGCAAGGTTGATCATTTGATCCACCCCCGGGGATCTTTTATCGTCTATCATCGATCTTCATTGTCCACTTCTCTCCTTTTCTCCATCCTATATTTATCATCCATCGAAGCCCCATCATGGTCAATCATTAGCCTTTTATCAAACTACGAGGGTTGTGCACTTTCACCTAGGCAAGGCTAATCTTTGATTGGCCCCCGAGCCCCTAGGTCACTAGGATGTGTCAGTATCCTATCTTGTATCATGTCTCTTGTGTCGTGTCATCAAGCTATGCACTTATCTAGCTGGTTCTTAACAAACAAGATCCACTTGTATCATTAGATCCAATTGGTTTTGAATATGTTGTGTCATATCGGTCTCAATAGGATGCATCCTTCCTAATAGACCTCATCAATCTCATCCATCCCCTTGATCCTATAGCAAAGGGAATTTGTAGTTTATTGTGATTTTTTGACGCTTTTGGCTTTTTTTTATCATTTGAGCTCCCTATCATCACTTGTCATGGTCGCCTTGATCCATCATATCATGGTGTGCTTTGACTAGTCAACATAGGGGTGTATCTTGATCTTTTCTTTGTTGTTGTCTTCTCGGTTGTCCCATGTAGTACCCAACAAGATCCCTGAGGGCTTGTTTTATGTTGGGGCATCCTTGTGTGCTTGTGGTTATCCCAATACCTGGCCCGACCAAGGCCATCATGACTTTGGGGTGTTGGGATAGCCTTCTTATTTGATGTGTTTTTTTCATGCATTAGACACTAATCTACCTTGGTCCTTTATACCTTGGTGTATTGCGTCTTCTACTATAGCAAAAATCAGTGCTCTGAAGATGGAAAATTGCATTAGGATTGCATTTCATCTTCCCCAGCCATGCCTTCATCATTCATCACTCTCCCTCCCCTATCCATTCACTCTCTTATCATCATCTCGTTAATCGTCATCATCATCTATTTGCATCCTTCCCTATCCTTTTGTGTTGTTTCAGGATATATCATTTCCTCATCAAAAAACACTCCATCCATCATCAACCAACTTTGGCTTGTAGCTTGACTGGAGCAACATAACCTTCATCCTTGCATCCATTGCTTCACAATCTCTTGCTGCCTTTTCATCCTTCTTATCCATCACTTTACATCATCTTCCTCATATTCCCCTTGCATCATCTCCTCCATTTCGAGAGCACACCCGTATTCTCTTGAACCCACATGTCCTCTCGAGGGGGCATCATTCATCCCTAATTTTCATCATTTTTTTCCCTTCCTAGTCATTCCTTTGAATGACTAGGGCATCTTTCCCAATCTGACCATCTTCTTCTAGGTTCTATGTTTTAATATTCTTTGAAATGATGCTACTTTGTAACACCATCTCAAAGAGGGGAAAAATGTAGACACCTAAATTTGGACACTTAATTTATCCAAATTTATCCCCTTTCACTAAGCATCCCCTTATTTGCATTAATTAAGTAATATCACTATTATTTAATTAATATCCTTAATTCTGCCAAATCCTGTATTTAATTAATAAATAAATACCTTATCTTTCTAATCCTCTTTTTCATCAAATGAATTAAATAAATATGATATTTATTTAATCCTAATTATTCTCTAATCTCATCATTAGGGATGTGCACATGCCTAATCCTTGATTAGGATGTGTCACATCCTCCAACTTTTGCAACTTGCCGTCTAATCTCTCTTAGCCACCTAACCCTCCTCTAATCCTTCATTAACTAGCCTAATTAACCTCTCAAGGAATTTTTAATTCCTTTTATCCTTCAAGGAATATTAAATTTATTTTCTCTTCCCCATGTGATCTTTGACTT
This sequence comes from Sequoia sempervirens, assembly GCA_007258455.2. Classification (NCBI taxonomy): domain Eukaryota; kingdom Viridiplantae; phylum Streptophyta; class Pinopsida; order Cupressales; family Cupressaceae; genus Sequoia; species Sequoia sempervirens. The sequence continues at coordinate 135,272,154 of VDFB02058242.1, read as the reverse complement.
GTCACATCAAGCCACATGTGAATTCTTCCTTTCTCCCAGTTGCCTCTAATATGGCATACAATATCAAAAATCAAGGGCCAACCAAAGGATCGATTCGAGACAAGGTAAATCAGCTCCATTTGTTATCTTTACGTTGTTTTTAAATCCAACTAGGCTAATCTTGAGGTGTTAGGTGTTTAGGTGGTTTCTTGCATATTTTGTGTTGCTGCTCATTTATGGGACCATGCTTTCCCCTGATCATAGGTAGTTTTGGCTCAAACTTGTCAAGTTGTCAAGGATTTAAATATATTTTATCAATCTAGCCCCTAAACAAATAAGTTATATAATTAATGTTTAGAAAAAATAGGGTGTAGAGATAGTGTTAAATTTTCATGAGTGAAAATTTATGACACTATAATGGTTTTAAACTATTACATTTGATAGTGCCAAGGAGAAAGAGCAATATGAATATGGTAAGAAAGAGAGCAAGGTCAAGTATTCCTAAAAATCCTCTTGGAAAGCCAATGTTTGATTCACAAAAATAGAACACTCACCAATGTACTCTTATGCACTTTTCTTTCAACAACTCATGTTACAACACTCTACGAATAAATTATTGCTTAACAAACAAAAAGAGCTCTCATAGAGAAGGATGACCAATAATCATGTAAACTATCAATACCTACAACCAAAAGTTTAAAATGATAAAATCATATCCATTGTAAACATATATAATACAAATAAATAACCACACTAGGAAAGTAATAGTTAAATGCCAAAATGTAACTTGAAGAATCATCTCTACCACCAAAACACATGGCATCATAATAAATAGAATTAATAACAAGATCTTTTATTAGAGTCTTTCTTCTACTAGATTTATATATCAAATCATCCTTCATGCATCAAATGGATTTGCAATCAACAAGTAAAATTATATAAATCATCACCAAAACTCTTAATATTGTGTGTGGAGGACCCTATCCAGCTCATCTATAGTGTAGACCAGCTATGCATGCAAGCACACTGTCTACCACATCAAAAATAAAAGAATATATGGGCTTGGGTAATTACAAGGACAAATAAAAAAAATTCAATTATTATAACCATCTCACTTTACCATTGAGGAGATTAAGAATTTGTATAACATGTGATTGACTTTGTTGTGATTTGATGTTAATGATAAAGATCTCTTAAATGATTATCTCTATTTATTATCCATTTGTAACCATTAATTATATGAATGCTCAAACACCTCCCAAAGGGGAATGCCTATCAACATAAATTTAATTTTAATTAAAATAAATTAATTTAAAATTTAAATTAACCTTTCATATAAATTTGTGTTGATTCCTCCATTAAACATATCCCTTAGCCTATTACTTGAAAATATTGTGATTTATAATTCCACTAAGCTATTTTATATGTCACAAGTGCCCATAGCAGGGGTCAAACCTTATCTTAGTTGCACCCATGAGTCAACAGAAAATAAAATTAGGGAATGGGGCAAACTAGTTTCCGATGCCATGCAAGCATGGAATTATCATTTCTTGGAAAACACAAAGAAATATGTCATGGAATAAGGTTTATAGATGTAAATGTTGAAATGTAATTTCATCAAACACTGATTAAGAAAGATTCTGAAAACAACATTTGTTTCTTAATAGCTAATAAAAAGAAAATTCACCGCCAACAATCCACAAACAAAAAATTCACCATCAACAATTCACCACGGGAAAATTCACTGCCATAACCTAAATGAACTGATCTCATAACAGTTCTAGAAAAACTAATTTTAAAACAACACACCGATCATAATAATAATAATAGAGGATGGAGCACCTAATAAAAGGAATTTGTAGCCTCATAGAACGAACAATTCACTGCTACCTGGATGAATGTTTATAACAGTATATTCAGGTAGATAATAGTCCATACATTTTGCATGCATTATTTGCACAACTCTTAAGCTGGAAGATCTGAAACTAAAATAGTGCAAACTATATCTAAGCATTAGCTCTCTAAAAATAAAACCCATGATGAATTGCATGGTGGCTCATATGCCAGTGAATGACATGGCAGAACCGGATGATCTCGCATAAGTTATCAACAAGTAAGAGCTATACTTGAATGACAATCATAACAAAACATAAGTTTTCAGCAACCTCTAAGTAGCAATTTGATTGGATAGAGATTATTATATATGCCCAAGGCATAACAATATTTTTATGCCCATCTTCAATATGGTGCATCAAAGCTATAAGTTTGTTCTATGCAAAAACTAAAATAGTCAAAGATTCTAGCAGTGGAAGCACTAGCGGTGGGGAAACTGGAGGTGGGGAACTGTGATCTAAACATTTCCTTCCATCATCTGAGCAACATTGTTGATAGATGGCCTTAGATGCAGATGTTCTTGAATGCACCACAGACCCACCAACACCATTCTCTCTAGTTTCCTTAAGTCAATTGTATCACCTTCAGCTTGATTTTGCTCGACCAACTTAATAAGATAGCCATGTTCCAAGCACTCATAAATCCAGTTAACCAGAATATTGAGAAAAGATGTGTCTCAACCTTGCAAAATAATCCCAAATTTAGTTGGTAGTTTTTCTATGTGTCGGTGCCTTGGAAAAGGGAATATGAGTTGTCAAAACTTTCCTTTTCCATACTATATTATGGGAGGCCTATTTTTAGAGAGTGTATGACACATTTCATGTTAGTTATGAGGGTCAAAAATAGGGGATAAGCTTTTGGTCGTGAGAGCTATTTTTAACCTGGGTTTTCTATCTTGGAAAAAAAATGTCAAGAGTGGGCAACATGTGGCATGGAGATTTTTCCCATGGTATTGTAAAACCACAAGTGGTTTCCAAGTTGTGAAATGCCTATATAATGAGGGCTTGGGGAGGAGTTTGTATTATGGAGTTTTGTTTGCAAGGCCAGGTGCTAGAAGGATGCTAGTGATATCTCTCCAAGCTTGAGTTAAGGTGATGCTCTTGTAAGAACTTGCATTGCAAGTGTATTGTAGTCATATGTTGGTTTGGTAATACATTATGTAGGTTTTAGAGTGTGGGGTTTTTCTCCCGTAAGGGTTTTCCCCACGATAATCATTGTGTTATGTGCTCATTGTTTTATTCATGCTCTTGTATGTTTCTTGAGATTCCTATAATTAGTTGAAATTTGTATAATCGTTCTCTCAAGATTAGCATAGGAAGCGATTCCGCACACCTTTGCTTCCTTACAAGTGGTATCAGAGCCTGGCTAATTTTGGTTCTATTTGTTGGGTATAGGGTTTTTTGAGCTAATCAAGGTTTGAGTAGGAGCTTGTGCAGAGTATTTCATTTTCTATATTGTAGGATCGTAATGATGGCAAGCACGTCGGGGATAATTAATGTAGAAAAATTTTCTAGCACGAACTTTTAGATGTGGAAGCTGAAGATGGAAGATTTGTTAATTGATCGAGATCTATGGGACCTGGTGGATGAGAATACGCTAAGGCCCATAGATCCAACTTTAGCTGCACAATATGATGTAATGGATAGAAAAGCTAAAGGTCGCATAAGGTTGTGTCTTGCAGATTCAATTCTGATTAATGTCCATGAAGAATCTACTGCAAAGAAGCTTTGGAAGAAGCTAAGTGAGATCTACCAAGAAAAATCACTTGTGAATAATATTTTCTTGAGAAAGAAGTTGTATTCCTTGAGGATGGAAGAAGGTGGATGAATTTCTAAGCATTTGGAAAGCTTTAATATGTTGGTGACTCAGTTGACCTCAGTTGGGGTGAAAATGGATGAAGAAGAAAGGTGCCAAATCCTGCTATGTTTGTTGCCAGACTCATGGGACAACCTTGTCATGGCCATATGGAGCACTTCCGTTGTCTTGAAGATGGAGGATGTTGTTGGTTCTCTAATTTCTAAGGAGATGAGAAGGAAGGTCTCTCTGAATGCCAAAGAGGCTTTGAGTGTTCAAGGGAGACCAAAAGAAAGAGGCAAGAATGAAAAGCAACATGGCCGTTCTAAGTCCAAAAATAAGGGGAGATCAAAATCCCCTGGTAAGTCCAAGGCAATATGTTGGAATTGTGGCAAGCCCAGACACTTCCAAAAGGACTGTAAAGAAGAAAAGAAGAAAAAGAAGAAGAAGCAAGATTCTGATTCTAAGTCTGAGAAGGAAGATGGAGATGCTTTTATTGCAACATTGGCCACTCATGCAGGTGACAATGCATGGTTGATAGACTCAGGTGCATCTTTCCACATGACTCCTAATAGAAATTGGTTTAGTAAGTATGAAAATTTTGATGGTGGTAAGGTGTATTTGGGTGATAAATCTATTCTTGATATTGTTGGTCATGGAACTATTCGTGTGAAATTTTCTGATGGTAGAATTAGAAGATTTGACGGTGTCTTGCATATCCTAGGACTAGCAAGAAATTTGTTATCTATTAGCAAACTAATAGATGCAGGTGTGCATGTATAGTTTTCTGAAGCAGGTGTGAAAATGGTGAGAGGTGGTATGGTGATAGCAAGAGGAAGCAGATTGGGTACATTGTACCAACTTGATGCATCCACGGTTGAGTGCAATAGCACTTCTAATAAGACTGTGATAAAGACTACTCTGTTGGAAAAGGAGAGGGTTTCTCTCTCAACAGATGGTCATGGTTTTTGGGTACCCAAGGGTACTCTATCTACTGAATCAAAGTTTCTTGTGGAGAAGACCATGTTATGGCACCAAAGACTCGGCCACATAGGTGAGAAGGGTCTACAAAACTTGAAAAATAAAAACCTTGTTGATGGGTTGAATGACTGCAATCTTGAATTTGATTTTTGTGAGCATTGTATTTATGGAACATAGAACTGCGTTTAGTTTTACTCTTCTTATAAGTCTTCATGTATCTTGGATCTAATTCATTCTGATGCATTTGGTTCTATTGATGTTTCTTCTATTGGTAAATTAGTTTATTATGTTTCTTTCATTGATGATTTCAGTAGAAGAACATGGGTTTATTTCCTTAAGAGTAAAGCTGAAGTTTTCAATCATTTCAAAGAATTTAAAGCAATGGTTGAGTTGCAGACTAGAAAGAAGATAAAATGTTTGAGGACAGATAATGGCAGTGAATATTGCTCTAATGATTTTGATACATTTTGTAAAGATTGTGGTATTAAAAGATAGAAGACAACTCCATATTCTCCACAACAGAATGGAGTTGTAGAAGGAATGAACACGACCTTGATGGAGAAGGCTAGGAGTATGTTGAGTGGTGTTGGACTAGAACAAAAGTTTTGGGCTGAAGATGTAGCCACTGCCTGCTACTTGATAAACATGTCTCCTACATTAGCTCTTGTTGATAAGACACCAATGGAAGCGTGGTTGGGCCACAAGCCTTCACTTAGACATCTAAGAGTGTTTGGTTGTGAAGCATATGCTCATGTTCCAAAGGAGAAGTGAAAAAAATTGGATAACAAAGTTGTTAAATGTATATTCATCAGATACAGTTATGGTGTGAAAGGATACAAGCTTTGGGATCCTGTTGAACAAAAGGTATTTTATTCCAAAAGTGTTATTTTTAGAGAAACTAAGCCTTCTTCTATTATAGTGCAGCCAGAATGAATAGAAGAAAAGAAAGATGTGATTCAACTACCTGCTACACCAGAGAAAGTTGAATCGAGGCCCTTTGAAAGACAAGAAGTCGAGGAGATCTCTACGTGTTCTAAATCATCAGAGGAAGAAGAGGTACCTGAAGCTAAAATTGAAAATGAACCAGATCTTGTTCGAAGGTCTACTAGACAAAGAAAACCACCTAAAAGGTATGAATATTCTCCTAATGATTGGAGGTGTATATTTGCTTTGAATGCTAATATTGATGAACCGGGATCTATAGACGAGGCTCTTGGTATGAATGACTCAGAGTCTTGGAAAAGAGCCATGGATGAAGAGATGGTTGCTCTTAAAAGGAATGATACATGGGACCTTGTACCATTGCCTGAAGGACGAAAGCCTATTGGTTGTAAATGGGTGTTCAAAAAGAAGATGGGTTCAGATGGAAGCATTGAGAAGTATAAAGCACGTTTGGTTGCAAAAGGTTACTCCCAGGTTGAGTGAGTAGATTATGGTGATATTTTTTCTCCTGTAGCCAAAATGACATCCATTCGATTTTTGCTTTCTATTGCAACAGCTTATGATCTAGAGATTGAGCAAATGGATGTGAATTTTTTTTCCTTCATGGAGATTTGGAGGAAGAAATTTACATGACACAGCCAAAGCACTATGTGGTGAAAGGTAAAATTCATTTGGTCTGTAAGTTGAAGAAATCCTTATATGGCTTAAAACAAAGTCCTAGGATGTGGTACCAGAAGTTTGATACATATGTGTTGAGTTTGGGATTTGTGTGGTCTAAATCTGATCATGTATATATTTCAAATATGATGGTGATCATTTCCTGGTTATTGCCATGTATATCGATGACATGTTATTTATTGGCAAAGGAAAAGTTTTGATTGCAGAATTAAAATCTCAACTCTCAGCAAAGTTTGAAATGAAAGATCTTGGTGTAGCAAAGCACATTCTAGGAATGGATATTATAAGAGATAGACAAAACGGAAAGCTTTGGCTAGGCCAAAGTAGGTATGTTGGTACTATCTTGAGAAGATTCAATATGTAGGATTCTAGACCATTGGGTGTTCCTGTTACAATGGGAACAAAGATTTCTAGTTCATAGTGTCCTACATCCCCATTAGAGATGGAAGAGATGAGTCAAGTACCATACCAGAGTGTTGTAGGAAGTTTGATGTATGCTATGGTTTGTACAAGACCAGACATTGCCCAAGCAGTGGGAGTACTTTCCCATTACATGTCTAATCTAGGAAGAGCACATTGCGATGCAGTAAAAAGAGTTTTTAGATACTTGCAGGGTACCTCAGAGTACTCTATATTTTTTCATGGAACATGAAATGAGCATTCCTTAGATATTTGAGGCTATGTGGATTCAGACTGGACTGGTGATGTTGATAGAAGAAGATCCACCAATGCATATGTGTTTACATTATTTGGTGGTGCAATTAGTTGGATGAGCAAGTGACAGGCTATGGCCGCTTTGTCCACTACAGAGGTAGAGTATATGGCAGCTACTTATGCTTGCAAGGAAGCCATTTGGCTCAAGAGATTGTGTTCAGATATAGAGTTCAAATAGGGTGCAGTGACAATTTATAGTGACAATCAGAGTGCAATCTGCCTAGCAAAAAACCCGACATTTCATGCTAAGACCAAGCACATTGATGTACAATATCATTTTCTGAGAGATATGGTTGAGGATGGCAGGGTGAAGCTGGAAAAGGTAGAAACTTTGATGAATGTTGTTGATTCATTAACTAAACCTATGAGCACAGAGAAGTTCAGATGGTGTTTGGAGTCTATGGGCCTCTCGTCCCCTAGCAATTGAGTCCATGGATCCCCTAACTCATGCAAGGTATTCGACAAGTAGGAGAATGTTGAGAAAACATGTGTCTCAACCTTGCAAAATAATCCCAAATTTAGTTGGTAGTTTTTCTATGTGTTGGTGCCTTGGAAAAGGGAATATGAGTTGTCAAAACTTGCCTTGTCCATACTATATTATGGGAGGCCTATTTTGAGAGAGTGTATGACACATTTCATGCTAGTTATGAGGGTCAAAAATAGGGGATAAGCTTTTGGTCGTGAGATCTATTTTTAACCTGGTTTTTCTATCTTGCAAAAACAAATGTCAAGAGTGGGCAACATGTGGCATGGAGGTTTTTCCCATGGTATTGTAAAACCACAAGTGGTTTCCAGGTTGTGAAATGCCTATATAATGAGGGCTTGGGGGAAAGTTTGTATTAGGGAGTTTTTTTTGCAAGGTCGGTTGCTAGAAGGATGATAATGATATCTCTCCAAGCTTGAGTTGAGGTGATGCTCTTGTAAGAACTTGCATTGCAAGTGTATTGTAATCATATGTTGGTTTGGTAATACATTATGCAGGTTTTAGAGTGTGGGGTTTTTCTCTCATAAGGGTTTTCCCCACGATAATCATTGTGTTATGTGCTCATTGTTTTATTCATGCTCTTGTATGTTTCTTCAGACTCCTGTAATTAGTTTAGTTGAAATTTGCATAATCGTTCTCTCAAGATTATCGTAGGAAGCGATTCTTCCTTACATAGAATTATTTTATTTTATGGGGCATCTAACTTCATAGATTTCCTAAAAAATATGATTTCTAGTAGCATCATACCAAAGCTATAAACATCCACTTTTACAGTAATAGGAACATTATCAATCAAATCAGGCACTAAGTAACCCCTAGTACCCCGAGTTGTAGTGAATGTTCGAGTTTGTTCAGCTCTCAACAATTTTTCCAAGCCAAAGTAAAAAAATTTGGGATTGTAGTTGTCATCCAGCAGAATGTTTTTGGGTTTTATGTCACAATGCCGAATCTGAGTCATGCATTGTTCGTGCAAATACTAGATGCCTTTTGAGATCCCCATTGCAATCTGAACATGTAAGCTCCAATCAAGAAAGCCGCTATCTACGAATAGATTTTTGTCCAAAGAGCCATTGCTCATGTACTTGTAAACATGAATCTTGTGAGATCCCTCATCATAGAAACCATACAACTGAACCTGATTTTTATGATGGCTTGTACCGATCACACTCATCTCCATTCTGAACTCTCACTCCCCATGTTCTTTCTCTACTCTATCCACTAGCATTTTCATAGCAATTGCTATTCCATCCTCTGAGGAGCCATTATAAACTTTACCGAAGGAGCCCCTTCCTAACTCTTGGCTAAAACCTCCTGTAGCAGCTTCTATCTCTCTGTAAGAAAAGGCCTCCAACCGCTCCACAAGGTTAGACTGTTGTATAAATTTTTTGGTCTTATAGAGTTTGTTGTGCCAAAACCATAACAAAAAGGTCATTTCTAGAAGAGGGACACTTATTGTAAGGGGCTTTGAAGTGAATAGTGTGCTCAAGGAGCAATACACCGAGTCTGAGTGTGGTGCAACCAGGTTGCACCCTTGGTGTTAAAATTTTTGTGCGATGTGGTGTGCCAATGTGTGCGTTAGGTGAGTTGTAGCAGTCGTGCAAGTTGGATCAAGGAGTCTAGTGGACATAATGTCTAGGACTCATCCACAGTGCATACCAAGTTGAGGAGCCATAGGGCGATCCATTGTACACCCATCTACTGTGAGGTGTATACCAAGTCCATTGTCCATTGGTCATGGGCCGAGTTGCATTGGTAGCTAGGTACTTGATGTTAGTGTTGTAGAGATGTCGAGGTTAGTTGGAAAGCCAATTCCAATATCAAGCCAAGTTACCCAAGTGTAGTGTGGGTAGTATAGCATGAAGCATAAAGAAGTGTCGACTCATGCCAAGCCATGGCGAGAGTTGTTGTAGGTTGTGCAAGAGCGGTGCTACTCTACAAAGTGAGTTGGACTTGTCAAGTCAAGCAGCTAGCCAGATGTCAAGTCTACATAGTCATTCCCAACCATGATGAAAGCATTAGTCAGATGCCAAGTCTGCTAGAATCATGCCCAGCCATGGCACAAGAGTTAGCCAGATGTCAAGAGTTTGCAAAGCAGTAAGTTCCTATGGGTTGTTTGTCATGAGAAAAGTCAAAAATGGGGGGGTTAGCCCAAAGTACTATGCCATCCTACGTTGGTGTGGGATTCATACAAATAGCTTATATAGGGAGGTATGTGCAGGATCATCATGGAAAAAATAGGCCATGCTACATTGGTGTGGGATTCATACAACAGAGGGGTATGTGCAGGATCATCATGGAAAAAATAGGCCCTTAAGTGGCAAAAAGTTCAGAAAAATCAGTGTTAGGCAACTTGACGTAAAAATTTGAATAAGCTATCTATATTATTTCAAAAATATGTAAGAATAGAATCTATATAAAATTGAATGCAGTTTCTAAACTACTAGATTTATTTAAAAATAAATGAAATCTATTTAGTGAAAATTTGAAATTTCAATGCTGTAGTACTTTAATTTCAAGGAAAAAATAAGAAGTAGGTGTCTGTCTGACCACCCTAACCATAATAAAATGATAATATTTTTTTATAATATTTTAGATATAAGTAGAGGACTCGGGCTGTCCGATGATGTGGTAATAGTTTTGTAATTTGGCAATAATTAATATGAATTTTTTATTACAAACTTAAAAACAGAAAAACTCATATGTTCCACCACCTTAGTTGAAAAATTCATGAAATTTATTTTCCTTCTTAACCTATAGTATGTGGAAGCATGAATGGTGCATGTTTCGTGATTCAAAAATGTGATGCATCACATTTCTTAGGTGAGATGTTTTCTAATCAAATTTATCGATCAAGACTAGTTCAATTAATAGAAAAATAAAATAATAATACTCTACAATTCAAATTTAAGTATAATTTATATTAGGAAATAGAATATCCTCTAAAACTCTTTTGTTTCCATCAATTTTAGTTTAAAAAGTTGTCACCTACATACCCTAAAATACCCATAATATTGCCACTTTGGCCCATCATGATTCTTCCCACATACCCAAAGGCACCAGCGCGCGCAAAATCGAGTCCGGCCAAACAAGCGGTCACCGGTGGTGTTCTAAGACTCTTCCTTCCAGGAACTAAGCCAAGTAGATCCAGCACCATGCCACGCCGTCATGCAGGTGTTGTCCCGAGCTAGGGAGGCATGATTATTCAAATGGAATGGAACATCATAGGGATGCAACCAAGCTTGCACTAAGAGTTCATAGTAGGATACTAGCCAGGGGTGCTCCTCCAACTCTTCCTTCTAGGAGTGAAATAGAAGTAGCTCCCACCTTAATTCCCCCGCAGCTCAGGTGACATCATCAGTCTTTAGAGACAAGGAAAGATATCATTCTTCCCTAGACATGATGAGAGAGGTTAGGTGGTGAAGCCAATATCCTAATCCCTGTTAAATGTAGTAGTAGGGCCAGAATGAGCTAGTTCCAAGGCATGTCACTGAGGGGACTACGTGTTGGAACTCATCCCAAGCAATGGGGTAAAAGAGGAGTGTAATGTTGGGTGAGCTATGGATCCGAGTCAACAATAGTAAGGCTGGGATGGCCAAGATCTGAGCAATGTCGAGCAAAGTCTAGAATGAGCACAAGTGAGTTCTAGCAAGTGAGCTCATATAAGTTTGAGGACAAAGTAAGTCCACTTCTCAGCATTTGAGTGCAAGTCGAGGAGTCACACCAAGTGCACTCCTCGTAAGTAGTGTTGGACCATGTTGTGTAGGTCACACATGGGCGCCATAAAAGTAAAAACGTGTCGGCATACTCTTGAGGTAGATCCAAACCTCCTCAGTAGGATCATAGGGGTTGAAATCAAGGGCCAAGTCAATCAATATAGTGTATAGTACAAGCAAGGATGGATGCCAGTGAAGTTGTTGTTCAACCCAAGAATGGGGCAACAAGGAAGGAGTCCCAGATACTCGAGTTGGTATCATTGATGCAATATCTCAACAAGGGATGTTATTTGAAA
>VDFB02058242.1:135214875-135260580 GCA_007258455.2 Sequoia sempervirens | reverse complement strand
AAGTTGCCTAACTCCGATTTTTCTAAATTTTTTGCCACTTAAGGGCTTGTTTTCTCCATGATCCTGCACATACCCATATGTAATATGCAATAATATATTATTATATTATTATATTATTTTATTATTTTATTATTATATATACTATTATATTAATATAATAATATCTATAATATTGTTAATATATATATATATATATATATATATATAATGTCATAAAATTGTACCCCCCACAATTTCATTTATATTTTTGCATCCACTTTGGTTTCCATTCCCCCTAGTACTTGTGTAGTCTCATTTTAGCTCTTTCATCATCCTTTTCCAACTCTCAAGATGCTTATGATCACTTTTTAGTAGCTACAGGTTTATGCACCAACTATGTATCGAATCTTGTGCTTTTCTCGTTCTCATTATTTTATAGCATGATTTATCTAGACACTAGTGTGCCACGTGGATGCCCATGCATCTTGCTAGAGTCCCATGATATTTTGACATTCAAATGGTTATTTTTGAGCCTTTTTCCACTTGTCACCTACCTTTGTAAGTGGTAATGGCTTGGGACACCTTGTAATAGCTTGAGAACCTCTTTTCCATCCTCTTCTTTCTTTAAAAGTGTCTTTTGAATCCATTTGGTCTTCTTAGGTTCTATCTTGAACTCTCCTTTCCTTTCTTGAATATTCTCTCTTTTCTCACTCTCGCAAGCATGCACAAATCTATTTCTCACTACAACACTCTCACGTTCTTACATGATATATACTACTCTCTTGGCTCTCATAGTTGTCTCTTTCTCTCTTTGGCTTCCTCAAGTATTACAGGTGATATCTCTCTTGTCTTTGTGTTGAGAATTTTGGGATCTCTCACATCCCTTGTCTATGCATGTTTTTATCTCATCCATTTGAGCCTCAATTATATGACATTAATCCTATTTATTGATAGATCCACCAAAGATTCAAATGATAGATTAGTTCCCTTTATTAATGTATGTAAGATAAAATCTTCTAGCGCATAATGTACATATATATCCTTATATACACCCTTAATCTTATACCCTCCTTCATAAACCCTATACTAAATACCTTAAACCCTAAACCAAAAATACTATACCCTATACACTAAACCCAATAAACTCAACCCTAAACACTACACTTCATGTCTAGGCCCTAAATCCTATTTACACTAAAACATCAACCCTCAACCCTATACATTATACCCTCAATTATAAACACTCCACCTTGGACCCTATACAAAATACCCTAAACTATAAACCATATACCTTATACCCTCAACTATAAATCCAATACCCTCCACCCTAAATCCTACACTCTCAACCCTATACCTTATACCATCCACCATAAACCATATACCCTTGAACCTATACCCTATACACTAAACCCTATAACCTCAACCCAAAATAGTATCCCTCAACCCTTGACCCTAAATCCTATGCACTAAACCCTTAGTTCCCTAAAATCCATACCCTCAACCATAAACCCTATACCCTTAACACTATACTTTATACCCTCAATCATAAACCCTATACCCAATACCCTAAACCCTCAACCCTCAACCCTCAACCCTTAATACTAAACTCTATACCCTAAACCTTATACCCTATACCCTCAACCATAAACCCTATACCTTATTCCCTCAACCATAAAATCTACAGTCCCAACCCTATACCTTATACTCCCCATCATAAACCATATATTTTCGACCTAGTACCCAATACCCTAAACTCTATACCCTGCGCACTTAACTTTATACCCTCAAACTTAAACATAATCCCTTAACTGTATACCCTAAAGCATATATGATAAAACCTTAACCCTAAAATATATACCCTCAACCCTAAAAAATAATTAAGACCTGGAGAGGATTGAGAGAGAATGGAAAAAAAAAGGTAATGACCAAGAGAGGGGGAGAGATAAGAAATGGGAAGAGAAAATTGAGAGGGGTAAGGAGGGAGGGGCAGAGGGGTAGAGAGTGAGGTACCTAGAGAGAGGGGAGAGAAAGATAATAGAGGTTGGGAAGAATAAAGAGGGGTAAGGAGTGAGGGAGGGAGAGGTAGAGAGGGAGAGATTTGGAGAGGGAAGAGAGAGAGAGAGAATAAAGGGATGAAGAGAGTAAAGGATCAATAGAGATTTTGAGATGAAGAGAATTTGAGGGAGAGATGAATTTCCTTCATAATAACGTGAGTGCATTATAAAGTGCTTGCATTGTTGGTTTCTTTAGAAAATTCAAATCTTATGGATTTGTTATTATTTGGGATTCCAACCCAAAGGTATGGAATTACTTTTCAATGTCCAAATATTTTTTTTTATAAATATTAATGAAATTGACATAATCTTGAGCATGCTCCCCATCAAGTTTACACATGTTTCAATGTCAAGTCAGAAAATACCACAATAATGTTAAGCTCTCTCTTAAATTTTTAAGCATGTAATTTTTTTCACATTTTGAGTATGTTAAGGTTTTCATCTTTAATTTCATTTATTAGTGCATCTATTTTTTTCAACAACCAATATGTGGTATTTTATAGTTTATTTTTAAATCATTCATCAAAATTTCAAATAAATTACACTTTTAGAAGCTAGACTCAATTCTACATGTATTCAAAATAAAATAAAAAATTGACCAATTTTCAAGTGTTTTAGGGGGAAGCATGCTCAATTTTCTTTTCTTCAAGATGTACCTAATTTGAAAATTAGTAAAACAATCATATATTCATTGAAAAATAGTAGAAAAGTTGGGCATAAACTACATGGCTATAGCTAATTTCTCACGAATTTAATTTTTGAAATACTAAAACAAAATTTTTAGGGGGGACACACTAGATGCTATGTTATGGTTTTTTTTTTTTAAAGACCACTTCGTGTGACCCCCTTTTTTGAATCCCTTAATCTCCACCATTTTAAAAAATAGTAGTTTAGAAAGTAGATTTAAAGTATTGTGATTCTTTTTTATTGCATTTTCAAATTTTGATTGTAACTATCTTCAATTTCTAATCCAATATCTATCTTTCCTGATTTTAAAAATTATTAGTCACTTAAGAGCCCTTTTTGGTTCCCCATTTCGATGCAGTTACCCACAAAGTGAATTATATTATAAGAAAAATTCCCTTGAGGGTTAGCAAACATAGTTTTATGTTGGTCCTCTAGAGTGACACTAATTTTATTAAAACCTATAAGACCATTTAACATGGATATCATCTTGGAACCTAAAACTATCTGCAACACATGATCTATAAATAGTAGAAAATAATTATCCTTGAAAGATGTATGAATTAGGTTTCAAAAATCTGCACAAATACAAATTTCACCATTCTTCTTTCTAATATGCAATATATTAGCTACACAAATTAAATGATAATTTTGGTATATGATCATAGCTTTAAAAAGTCATAAATTTTAGTAAAAATATAACTACAAACTTTTGGGTTAAATTACCTCTATTTTTGTCTAAATAGTGTTGTTCATGTTTTAAGAGAAATATGATCATGTCAAAAAATACTATCCATAAAATATTTAAGATCATTGCAACACCAAGTGAAAACATATTTGCACCTTTTTTTAAGATAGCTATAAGTTCATTTTTTTTATATAACAAAAAACAATTATAAATATTAGTAATAGATAAATGATCTTCTAAATTAAGGTCTACTCTATCAAAATCAAAAGAGTTTTAAGACTATTTCTTATCTTTTCTCTTTGCATAGAAAACATATTTATCAAATAGACAATTTAAGGTAACACAGCTTTTTTGGGACAATATTTCATTCTACATGTAATATCCTAGATCTTTCTACCAAGTTTTTAGATGTAGACCCTTTATTAGGAGATTCATTTCCTTTGATAAGTAGATTGGAAAAAGATCCATTTCTTTCCAAAAAGGATACAATAATTTTCTTATTATCATTAAAAAAATTCCAATTTTGACATTATCTGGAATACCAAGCCTATAAATCATCTCAATTTTATAGGAATATTTCTCAAATTATGGATGTGGAATCAAAGGAAAACAAAAAAGAGAAAGACAATCTACTCTTAAATTTTGGGTTCTATGATTGTTTTTCTATTGTGAAAGAATCAAAATATTCAATACTACATCAAAATTGATTCCTATAATGTTCAAGTTTATTATTTTTTACTTGGAATTAATTCCTCTCTTTCTTGTAATAAATTTGCATGACCCAATTCTTTCAAATTTTTTATTCCTCTTTCTTTGGTTTCATGAAGAATCAAAAGGGGTGCCTCATACTTGTCTCTCTTATCAACAAGATGAAGCCTTCATGGAAAAAAAAGAGTGCACATAAATTTTAGTAGCATAATCTTCTAAAAAATTGTATGATCATGCATGTCAAGACTATGTATAAATATATATAGGAAAGCCCTAAACTAAAAAAAAAAGAATGATTTATAAAGAAATGAGAGGAAGAAAAAAGTGGAAAGTGGCACTCAATTCTCCATAGAAATCTTAATCCCCAAATCAAGAAGAGAAAAACTAGAAACCTTATCTTTCAACTAGACCACTCTACTTGGTCTTATCTACAATTTTTTTAACATGCACATGTGAACTAAATATTATCCTTGATATTATCCAAATCCACACATATAACCCCCTTTTCATGCTCTTTCTAATTTGGAAACTCTTGCACACCTTACAATTCATCATAGTTGAATTTAACAAATCCCATGAAAACTAAGTGATAATTACAAATTATCAATTTAAAACTATAAGTGATAATTAAATGCAATTAAATAACTAGATACAAATATTAGAAAAATTAAGGTTGAGCCATTTTTTCCTTTGGTTATTTATTTCATATCTCTCATTGAAGATGGTTTGGGGTTTGACAATTCATGAATACAAAAGGTTTATGACTTGAAATAAAACCAATTAACATTGGAGAAATTTATCATTAGGGTCTGACATTTATTGTTAGCCCATTCATGTAACATTTGGCTATTTTGCACATCTCCTCAGCCTTTAACTATTATTTATATATACATGCAAGATAATGCATATGTCCATTTAGACTAATGAAGATAATTATCTATATACAATATCAATCTCAAATTTATAAGCCATTTCCTTCAATAATACACTTCAACCCTAACCTGGTAGTTGAGAACCCTAAATTTTCTACCTCGCAAAATTCTATGTGGCAATTTCAAATCATTCTCAAATCTGTACAGTAGTTTACTTGGTAAGCCTCCTACTTATAAATAAGGTTGGAGGGCCACATCATGAAATATGATGCCTCATCAATGTTTTTTTTTAATGTGTTCAAAAATGTCTCAAAAATGTTAGAACAATAGTTGTGCACTTAGTCATGTTTTATTTGTATGTTAATATACTATCATATAATTGTTGCTTTTTAGATCCAACGAATACATTTCATTCAATTATGAGTACTTATGATCAACACTAACAACTTTAAAAACAAAATTATTAATACTATATTATTAAAATATTAAACATTAAATCAACAAATATTACTACAATAATTAAAACATGTTCAATTACAAATCACTTGCACTCAATATTTGTTTTTCTTTGCATTATTATAAATAATTTATAATTACTTTCAGTGTAAAACCATATGGAATTGTGCATCGCATAGTAAGTGTCATTGCCAGTTTGTTGATAATTGTAAAAGGTCCTTCGTACCACCGAATCGAAGTTCAGCGTGAATAGTGGAAGAAACTGTAGCGTATTTATCACGAATACGGCATTGTTAAAATTTATTTTCTGACTTGAAGGCAAATGCCATACGGTTGTTTGAATAGATCCAAGGGAACCTCAGCCATTCAAAATGCACAACTATGAAAAAGATTTTGTCCAATGTTCATTTACATCGTTCGATGTCCGCAATCCTGCGTGTTTCAGAAGTTTGCGTAGCCCAATTTTTTAAATTCTTTCCGGCCAATGACCCGTGATTAATGGATGACCGATGTCCTGACTTGATGACTTTGGTAAAAATATTGAAGTACTGAAACCACAGGGACCACAAAGCCTACTTCATTCAGCGCAGATTTTTTTTTAGTAGTGGGAGACATGTAGGAATAGAACCCACCAGCTAGCTGATCATTCTTTCTCGTTTTGAATTCAAACGATGAATGAAATATGGAATTTTATCGGTGTCCACTAGCTCAAGCAGACTAAGGGATCAAAAGACAGGTTTCTTTGAATTTTGGTGAAGAAATCAATATCTTATGAAGTCTTGCCTTCTCAAATAACACATGTAGACTGTTTATCTTTTAAATTATCTTGATATTGAATATGAATATCCTCATACATTACACACTCTATGATGAAATGCCATTAAGTTTCAACCGTTCTGTTGGTATAGAAAATCTAAGTTCTTTCCTCCCAATCTTTCTTGGGGATCATCCATCCACTAGTTTTTCACCTAAGATGATAATCGGTTGTCAATTGTGCAACTAAAACTTTAGCCTTTCAAATAATTCAACCTTCATATGAGTTTTTTCATTGTGTTCTCACATAGGGTTGACTCTTTCACATAATGCTTTTTTACTTTTGGCAAATCTGTTTTGTTCATATGTCAGGCCTGAACTTTTCTAACACATTTTTTTCATCTTATCATTAATGTTAGCACATTCTGACAAATTTCAAATGAGTTTTTTCATCATGTTCTCGCAAAGGGTTGAACTCTTCAACATAAAGCATTTTTTTCAATAAATCTATTTTGTCCACATGACAGTCCCGGATTACACAATTTCTTTTATCTCCTCATTTTTTTATTTTTTTTTTAGACTGCAGGAATCGGGTAGCACGACCCCCTATAAACTGCAGTGCGCCTGGTAAACTTTTTAACGTGACCGGCGGCGCTGGCGCGACACGCCCTCTGGTACCACGGGACGGGGGAGACTAGAACTCGTGACCAGCAGAGTTTCTTTTATCTCCTCATTAATGTTAGGACATTATTGCAAATTAATGTTCAATTTACTCATTAATTTCTTGTTTTGCTTCATCCATGTCTCTTCCTACCATCTAATTCCTTCTCAACAATCATTTTGAATCAAAGATACTTATCCTTGTTTTCAAATCTTTTTTAGATAACTTAATAAATAAATTATGCTTGATGCCTCAATAGAAAACATTCTTGCTTCAGCCAAAAGAATCTCTACCAGACAATTGTTTTAACATTAAAACTACTAGTGATTAGATGTAATTCACATTAGTTGAAAGTAATTTGTGATTTAAATTGTTAATAATTAAATAAATAAAAAATTGTATTATTTTAAAGTGAAATACAAATCTATTTTAAAGTGAAGACACCTACTAACAACTCAAAGAGGAGTCATCCGTTCAAAGAGTCAAATGGAAGGCTAAAGCATCACCAGCCATTTTATCCACTTCAGTAGGGTATTTGGAAATTAATTTCCACAAGGAAATCCAACAACGACTGACTGCAATTTTTAGCTAAGGCAAAAAAGAATTGTGTGTTGAATACGATGTTTGATGTTTGGTAGACCTGGTCATTATATGGTTATTATATACATACTAAATTTAAACTTCTTCCATTGGATTAATTAGACTTTTAGCCATCCATGGTTGCTAGTCAGATACTCTTTCTTATTTTCATTCAGTATCTGTTGTCCGTTTCAGCTCAGAAGCAGATGGGTTACACCGAACGAATAGTTTGATTTCTATCAGTTAACTTCAACGCTCTACTAGCGGAGAGTTTGGTTTGACAATATATCTCCTAAAACTCTGGTATGGACGGTTATCAAGGATGAGAGGGGCCTTCCTCTTGAAAATATGTGTACTTTGCAGCTTAGCAACAGTGGCCTCAGCTTGTATGATGATCGAAAAAATCTTAAATGGTTGTTCGGTGGCGCTGAAAATGTAACATCGGCATCAATGCTAGACACTGGAAAATTTGCTAGAAAGGCAAAGACAATAAACACAAAAACAGAGTAGAAATAATGATTGCTACAACAATACCAAACTTCAATTTTATTCAACTTCAATTTCATGAAAAATAGATTACAAAAGTCTTGTTTTATAAAGATCTTTAGCAGATCAGAAGGCTGCTATGAAAAGTAATGAAGATCTTCAAATTGCAGAAAATAAAAGCAAACTGAAGTCTATCTATGCAGTGAATATGTTTAAACTGTAGATTACATCATGCGTAAACCTATTAAGTACCTAACTAAAGTCTATCTATGCAGTGAATATTTTTAAGCTGCACATTACATCATGTGTAAACCTATTGAGTACCTATTCTAAGCAAAACAAAACTGAACTATGGTTGATTTCCTAATTTCTTCCACGGCATGCATGCAAACAGGGATAAATTATTATTTATTCTAACACTCCTCTTTAATTTCTATGATTGATTATTTTACCATTTACAATCTCCAAATTTTGTCTTAAATGCTCAAATACATCCTTTCCTAATGGATTGGTAAATATATCTGCTAATTGTTCTTCAGATCTGCAAAATTTCAGTTGAATTTCACCATCATTCACTAACTCTAATAAAATGATATTTTGTATCAATATGCTTGCTCCTCTTGTGAAATGCATGATTCTTTGATTATAAAATTGCTGATTTATTATCACAAAAGGTTGTTGTTGGCTTCTCTTGAGCTTAGAATAGACCTATCAAAACTTTGCTCATCCAAATTGTTTGACATGCTACTAATGTGGCTGCTACATATTTTTCTTCACCTCATAAAAGAGTCATTATGGGTTGCTTCTTTGATGCCCATGAGACTACACGTGTCCCACAATGAAAGACATATCTAGAAGTACTCTTCCTATCATCAATGCTACCTGTACAACCTGTTGAAAGAATGAAGAAGACGTGTTGTCATTGATGTCAATGCTACATGGTGAGTATCAGAATGATTGGTTTGCATTTCATCGCATGTTTAGATCTCTTTTCGCAATTCCAATTTTTTGTTTTTGGATGATATTGATCTCTTTTCACAATTCCAATGTGTTTTTTGTGCCTAATTCCAAAATTTCGGCTAGTCTAGATGAATAGTTCAAAAATTGTATTTGAAGTAAGTTCTATATATAGAGTGTTCACAATTTTTGACGCAATAAGCAAAGCCTTTTTTGTCTGCATTTCTCCATGACTGTGTGCTTGGCCTTGCAGTTTTGGGATAATGTTTATAGGTTTCTATGGGTCAGTACTTCCAACTAGCATGACATTTTGAGATCCATGTGTTCTATGTGTGATAACCAATTGGAGTATTATGTTCTAGGTCTTATGCCTAACCAACCTAAAATATGTAAAAGGAATTTAAGGAGTTATTATAGTTTCATGTTGATCTATATCTCACCGGTTTTATTGCGCGAAGGTATTTGAATTTGAACCAGGTGTTGATAAGGCACATTTTGCATTCCCCTAGGTGTCATCTATTGAGGCTAACCTAGTTAGTGTTTGCAATGATGCTCATGTATATATGTAAAAGATCATTTTTGTGATTAAGTGGTGTGGTATGCTAGTAATGTTATCCAAATGCAAGCAACAAAATGAATTTTTGTAGAAGATTGAGAAAAGGATATGCGAATATAATGTGAAGAAGAGATTTGTGCTTTCTATCTGGCAAAGTGGTTTGGATCTGAATCTTGAACTTTAAAGAAACTAAATTTAGCATATGATAGATGCATTTTGTATCAGTTCAAAACTTGATTGTGTAGCCACCCTTTCATGTCTTACCTTTTACTATGAACAGTGAGTCCTTCTAATGCAGACAAGGTGGAGGAACTTACAACAGTCTCAAACTGATCAGATTTCAACAAGACACCAACCCTTGAAATCACAATCACCCAAATTGAATCAACTAACAACAATAGGCTTATAGCCTCCAAATCTCAACAAATGGGCTTATCTTTTGGAGAAGGCAGTTTATGAACCTTCTTATCATCCTTTGAGGCTCACAAATAAATCCAAATTAACATACCAAAATATACAACAAGACTTCTTTGAGTCAATTTTGAAAACCTTTGGACTGTCCTGCTTTTAGGACACTAAAAACCCCAATTTTACAAAGGAAGTCCTTCACAAACTCTTTCCCTTCACTCAAAAACTTCAAACAAAAGTATGTTATGTATTTAAACCTCCAATTTCATGATTTTTTTCCAAGTCCAAGACCTCTAGACCCCTAATACACCAAACCCTCAATTGCAAGCAAAATACTTGGGGTTTTAACGAAACTCCTATCTCCTGGACCTGCCAGACCCAAACAAAGCACCAAACATACCTACCAGACCCTGAACATGATGAATAATTCATTACATGGATATTCCTTCCCACATTTCATCAAAACACCACTTGAAACCCTCATTTTCACCATGAAAATACATTGCTACAGTCCTAAAACATCATCCCAAACACCCAACCTTGACTCCACCACATTCTAAACAAGTTAGAGGACCCAGCTGGATTACATCATGAAACCCTTCAATCCAAGAACACTGTGAAAGTAGGTAGCAACAGTAAAAACAAGATAATTTTTTCTATACCAAGAGTTAGAACCTATAAATAGGTGAAAATGAAAGTTAATTCATAAATATACAACATCTAATAGGTTTTAGACCATCTTAGAGTTTTTACAGGCCATACAATGATAAGAAAAGTGAGAAAACTAGTAAATTTCTAGAAAATAATGTTCTTCTTGATCAAAAAATGGATTACATATCAACGAACAACCTCTCCTTTAAGGAATTTAAGGTTAAATTATACATATTTTTATTGTATTCCAACTCCCTCTAATTCCCATTAATTATTTTTGACCATTAAGACCTTCTAATCTTCATTAAGTTGCATTTTAAGACAAATTACATATGACAACATTGCATAAATTTTGCAACTTTTCAAATTTGACACCTAAGGACTCCTAAATCACTCAAACACCTTTAATTCACCCTATTACAACCTTTTAGACCTCATTTTTGCACATTTACATCAAAATTCAAGGATTTTCCTTCAAAAGGCTACATAGCAATTTTAACAATTTTGAAGCAAGAATGCATTTTGTTTGCCCATTTGACCACCAAGACTCAAAAAATCAACCTAATGCTCCTTAAATGGTCTTGATTTACCTTATTTAGCATAAATAAATCAAACCTAACACCTCTCAACCTATCAACCTTCAAAATGTGAAATATTGCAACTAGGAGATTAGGTGCTCTTGTACCACCTTCTGGCAGTGAGCCTCTATGTAATATTTTATGACCTGTCATACTATATTATGAGCTAATCCTCACCGTGGTTTTTTCCATCATGCATTTTTCACATAAAAATTCTTGTGTTCATGTGTTACATGTGTTATGGAGTGTTTACGCTTTAATTTCTAGTAATTGCTAAGTATGTTATGTTAATTGGATGGTTGGTGATTAAATGGTTTTTGAGAATACTAATTCACCCCCCCTCTCAGTATTCTGGGTGTTCAACAATTGGTATCAAAGCTTGGTTCCCCTAAAGGAGCTTAACCACTTTGGAAAGGTCTTGGAATTTGAACACATGGCTGATAATGGTTGCATACTTGATAAGGATGGAGAACTTAAAATTTCTCTTGAAGATCTTAACAAAGTTGAAAGAAAAAATGGAAGTTTAAAGAAAAATCTCAATGAAGCTAATGAATGCATCAAGAAACTAAGAGAAAAAATCAAGAAGTTCAGAGAAAGGCATAAGGAAAACAGTGAACAATTGAGACAAGCAAATGAAGACATCATTGGATTAAGAGTTTAAGTGGAAGAAAAGAAAAGAATTGAAATATGTATGAATACTATGGAAGAAAGAAAAATTGATGAGTGCATGAAGCTTGAACAAGAAGTGGTTAACTTGAGAGAATATTTGGAAAAAGCAAGAGTTCATGAAGAAATTTTAAGACAAGCTCTATAATGCTTGATGAGTTGATTGCCTATCGGAAAGTATCTAAAGATAAAAGTGGTTTGGCACTTGAGATAGTTGAAAGTTCAAATGTATAAAAGATTGGTGAACCTGAGAAGACCAAAGATAAGAACAATGGCGGGTATCAAAATCAAATAAATAATGTAAGAAGATCTCCCATCAGACAACCAAATGCTCAAAGGTACTTATCTTTCAATGGCAGATGTTATTTCTGTAACAAGTTTGGTCATAAAGCAATGGAATGTAGAAGAAAAATCAATCAAAAAAATTCATGCCTTTACTGGTCATGAATGAAAAGAGTAACTCTGAGAGGAATATTGTATGTCACAATTGCAATAAATCAGGACACATTGAGCTAGATTTTCCAAAAACATAAGAAAGAATAATCTTGAAGACATAAATAATCCAATAAAAAAGATTGATTCAATAGAAGTAAAGAAGGAAATGGAAAAGATCTAGAGGAAGAAAGAAGAGCCTAAGAACAAGGAAGAACCAAAAATTGCAAATGAATTTGTACCACCCTCTAGTGCAGATAACTCTCTTAAAAACTAAACCTAGGCTTTGGCTTAGGAGGACAAATTAGAGAAAACCACAAAATCCCCTTGTTGGTATAAGGTAGCATAGCTCGAGACGAAGACAAGAGATAAAAATTGTAGTGTTAAAAAAATTAACCCTTTTTCACGCTTAATTTGGGAATAATTAATATAAAGTTAACCTAAAGTTGACTTGATTTAGTGTTGTAATGTGCTTTACACATTCACACTAGGTCTAGGGCTCTTTTTAATAAAATGTAATTAATCTATGCCTTATTTAGGGTGTTGTAAACTATTTTATTACACTTTCACAACAATCTAGGGTTTCATTAATTAATTATGGTTAATTGAGCTTAATTGGCCCCTTTAATTCAAATTTAAGCCTTATTAATTATACTTTCCAAAGGATCTATCCCAAAAGCCAATAATTTTATTGCAAGAAATTTAATTTGGAAAAGTTGGTGTCCTAGAAAATGGTGCTAGGACCCATTCACCTATATTGGTGAATGAGTCCTCTCCACATAGGAAACCCCTTTCTTGGCATTTTTGAGGTGGGTTTTGATGTTATTTCATCCCCTCGAAGCACGGTCCAAGAAAGTTGTGCTAAGACCCATTCACCTTTAGTGGCGAATAGGTCCTCCTCACATAGGACACCCCTTTTTGAATTTAATTGTGGTAGGATTTTAATGATTTTCAATCCTAGATCTAATGTCGGCTTGAATTATTTGAATTTCAGGGTTAGTCCTTAGATTTAGTATAAATATAAGGTTAATTCACATATTTTCACCTAAGAAACTTTATGCAAGCATCCTAGGAGCAAGTTTATGTGTTCAAGAGAATTATAGAGCATTTCGAGGGCATTCAATAGTAGATTATTAAAGTTTTTTTGTAGCAATTCATGATGATATCATCATGTCAAAGTCATAGTGCATCAAACATGTGGTTGAGCTAATGTTGTTGATGTAGCATTGGAGATCCATTTGCAAGCATTGTTTCACATTTTATTTGAGATTAAGATCTACACTATCCATGGCCACTTCATGTTAGTTTGTAGATTTATATTCCAAGACATCTTCCAAGGTATTATCATTTCAAGTTTCATATTTCATGTCCTTATTTCATTATTTCATCATTTCGTTTAATCACCTAAAAGGGGTTTGATCAAGGAAAACCCCTATTCACTAAAAATTGACAAGTTTTTCTCAACTTTGATGCATGTGCTATAGATTCACTAGTTGAAGATCAAGTGGAGAA
This sequence comes from Sequoia sempervirens, assembly GCA_007258455.2. NCBI lineage: Eukaryota > Viridiplantae > Streptophyta > Pinopsida > Cupressales > Cupressaceae > Sequoia > Sequoia sempervirens. The sequence continues at coordinate 135,246,900 of VDFB02058242.1, read as the reverse complement.
CAAGATTGGAGCATAATTATCAAAGTTGCAAAGTTGCAAAGCTGTCATTCATATTGCAAAAATATGGAAACAAGGCTACATAATCAATTTTAGGTTTATTAGAGTTTAGCATCAAGGAGCTGGAAGTGTAGAAAAAAAGGAACAAAACCTAGATCTCAGTTTTTTAGAAACCCTAAAAGGGCCCATTCGCCAGTAAAGGCGAATGAGTCATTTGTGACCTAAAAATGAGTTTTCAACAAAGTACACATTATTTTAAGCTCTCAAAACATCCCTTATTGTTTCTATAATAGTTAGGATTAGTTTTTTATTGTTATTTATGCACTTTGGCCCTCATAATTGTATGTTTCATAGCCAAAATTAGAGGTTCATCATCTTGATAAATTCATGTTGATATTAAACCCTATTTTTATATGAAACATAATGGTGAACCCGACTTATTGAACATTGTAGTTTTTTTATCTTGAAGTCCCTTTTCTCATCCTATGTTAGATCTTTCATTCATTTGCATTGAATTATATTTTATTTAGGGTGTCCTTTGTATTCAAACTTGCATATCATCTAAGGTTTTAGAATTGCATGGTTTTGCATTCCTTAAATTTGAAAAATACAAAAACATATGTCATTTTTTGATATCATTTAGATCTTATACATTTACATTTAAAAATCAAAACAACATTGCATTTCAAATGAGGTCTTTTCATTCATCATTTTCTCACCTTTTTACCTTGCATTTCATATTGAATTTCTAGAAAATATGAAACTGAAAGTTACTATCTCAAACTTGAAACTAAAAGACATTGGACAAGGCTTGAAAATCATTCAAAAATAGTTAAAAAACCCTAATCAAGGACATATTCACTTTTTCTGGTAAATGAGTGTCTGAAAATCATTTAAAAAATTGCAAATTAATCAAAACATTTCCAAAATCCTCATCTAAGACCCATTCGCCACTAAAGGTGAATGAGTCCCTGATCAGATCTTAAACTGCATTTTTTGGGATTTGAAATCTCTATTTTAGGCTATTGTTTGTTACTATTACTTTTCTATTTCATTTTTTTGATTTATTGTTTCATTAAACTCATTTCATCTAGCTTAGCTTGCTTCATTTAGTGCATTGTCAAATTTCAAATTTGCATTTCCAACATTTCATTTTTAGTAAATTGCATTGTGTAATCAATAAATTGCATTGTTTAGAATTTGAAAACTGCATTTTATTTTAGGTCATTGCATTGCATCTTTCCATTTTGGGTTTGCTTACTAAGTTTCTAAAACTTGTATGAGCTTTAGAACTTGGTGTCCTATTAGCAATACTATTGTAAGACGTAGTTTGAGGCTCATGTCATCCCACAATATCACATTGGGTTATCCTACAATACTAGTTTAAATTTTTTGGCCAAACTGGACACTGAAATAATTTTTTCTAACTAAATATTCACTTTCAGGCACCTATAGTTGCTAAACTGTGAGGAATTTGAAGATGATGCAAACTAGTGATTGGTGACATTTTGTTTGTAGATTCTAAATATATTTTTTATAAAATTTTGGAATTAGATTGTACTTATTTTTCCATCTCCTTTGAAAACTTTTTTTTTTCAGTAAACAACATTTTTAAGGAGTGACACTCACCGTATAATGCATAACTTTTTTCCATGAAGGATAAAATTCTATTTTTTTCAAATTTAGATTTGTGGGTATGTGGCTGATGACTTTATTTTTACCCAAAATTGATGAAATGAAAAGGGTTTTTAAAGGAGATTCTCAGCTTTCCACCAATATAAATTATGCTTTACTTTGAATTTAATAAATAATTATTATTCATTTTCTATTTGAATTATGACTAAAGTCCTGATTGATAGGCTAATTGAAAAACATCTACAACTTTCAAATGGTATTAGATTTTTTGAATCCAAAACATGCTTCACATTCTATGATTCACATACTATAGGATTAAAAAAAAAAAGATCATGAAATTTTGACCAAGTTAAGGTGGTTAGACATATGAGTTTTATTATTTTTAAAAGTTGTAATAAAAAATTAATAATTAATTATTTTACTTGGAAAAAAATTACAAAAAAATATGCATTGCATCGGAACATGAGTCCTCTACTTATATCTAAAATCTTATAAAAAAATATTATCATTTTATTGTAGTAGGGTGGTCAGATAGACACCTATTTCTTATTTTTTCCCTAAAATTTAAGTACTACTGCATTGAAATTTCAAATTTTCACCACATATATATATATATATATATATATATATATATATATATATATTAAAATAAACCTAGTAGTTTAAAAACTACATTCAATTTTCTACAAATTCTATTCTTACATATTTTTGAAATAATATAGATAACTTATTGAAATTTTTACGTCAAGTTGCCTAACTCTGATTTTTCTAAAAATTTTGCCACTTAAAGGCTTGTTTTTTCTATGATGATCCTGCACATACCCTTCAAGTAACTATGATATCTAGTGCTTCTAATTGGTTTCATAGTTTTTATTAAATAGTTTTTCCTTAATCAAGTTTTGAAGTCAAACAAATTACAATTCAGACATAGACAAACCGTATAATGTGTAACTTGTTTTGTATGGATCAATTTTATTTTATTTTTGTTGTAGCAGGGACTTCAATATCTTGTGCACTCATATTTTTCAAATTTTTTTGATAATCTGATATTTATCCACGTGTAGAATAGAGAGCTTGATTTTTGGTGAAAAACCTATATTTAATAAAACTAAAAAAAAAACATAATAAAACCAAAACATATTAAAATTTTATTCATTGGATAGCTCGTTCTGAGGACTACCATCATCCAGTTGGGTCTGTGAAGTCTCCTCCATTTTCATCCTTGACCCAAGATTCGAAGTGCAAAATTATGGACTTTTTTGGTGCCCAAGGGGGAGAAGGGGGGGAAAAGGGGGCTTTGCTCAAACTAGGGTTTGCTCGAACCTTGGTTCGAGCGAATCCCCTTTCCACAATCCTTCACTTTTGGCTTTTTGTTGGGAATGGTGGGCCCCATCATTAAATGGGTTCATTCAAAGGGGGTCCTATTGAGCCCCCTTTGGTTTCATGTGAACCAAAAGTTCGTTTGAACCCCCAAAAACCAATTTTTGCAACTTTTCCTTCCTCATTGGAATTGTAAACCACTTTTGTGGGTTTACCCCACTCATTGTGGATCTTGGGTTTTCTAGCTCTATTTTTGAGAGTGTTGATAATCAACCCTCTATGGATCATAGTTTGCATACTTCATTTCCCATGACCTCACTTCCTATAACCAATGTGCTTAATGTTAACAACACTATCCCAACTATCCCTAGTTCTACTCAAGCTTTGGGGTGTACTCAAATCCAAGGTTGAACTTCAATCCCATCTTCTACAATATTAATGTCCATTCCTACATACACTAATACTCAACCTACAACAACCTTTCAACCTACAATAACTATTCAACCTACAAAAAAATTTCAACCTACCACAACCTTTCAACCTACAACAACCTTTCAACCTACCACAACCTTTCAACCTACCACAATAATCATACACACTAAAACTATGTACACTTCCTTAGGTATTCCCATAGGGAATATTTCTAGATTTTTTCACTTGAATACAATATCTCCTCAACCATCCACCTTCACCAAATTACAATTCACTTTCCCTTTGCATATATAGGGGTGATCCCACAAAGCTGGCTTACAATTTTTGGGAAATTCTGATTTTTGTTGAAATCACATATTTAAAACACTATAATGATTTAAGCCTTTAAAAGTTCCGTATAAAGAATTCCAATTAAAGAGAGTTTGATCAAACTACCTTAGATACAACCCCCTTGGATAGAACCTCACTAGTTTAAAACCATACCTATAATAGAGTCTCCTTTACACCTATCAAAATGTTGATAAATATAAACCACTTTTGATTTACCTTTTGGGGGAACAAATGAATTCATTTAAAATTTATTTTTTTGTAAGTATGTAGTCCTTATTATAAGCTTCCCAAAAAGTATAATTTTAAATAAATTTAATTTAATTATTATATTTATTCTTATTTCTTGTGAATGTAGATTTTTCATTGAAAATCAAGCTCTCTATTCCGCACATGTGGAGAAATAGAAGATTATCAAAATTTAAATTATTTGAAAATATGAGTGCACAAGATATTGAAGTCCTTGATCCAACAAAAATAAATAAATTTTGATACATACAAAAAAAGTTGTGTTATACAGTCCACCTATGTCTGAATTGTAATTGGTTTGACTTTGAAACTTGATTAAGGAAAAAATGTTTAATAAAACATTATGAAACCAATTGGAAGCACTAGATATCATGGTTACAAATCTAAACTTGAAAAAAATAGAATTTTATTCTTCATGGGAAAAAAATTGTGTTATATGGCAAGTGTCACTCCTTAAAAGTGGTGTTTACTAAAAAAAACTAGTTTTTGAAGGAGATGGAAAAACAAGTGCAATCTAATTCCAAATTTTTTAAAAAAATATATTTAGAATTGTGTGCAGTGTTTGATTCCTTGTCTAAAATGAAAAACAAAGTGAAATACAAGGAAGGAAAATGCAAACAACACTTGAATGATTAGCCTAGTTGAACTTAAACAAAAACAAAGAAAAGAAAGTGAGTTACCTTGCCCAAGTTGACGAGTTGGTTGGCCCTATTAATTTGTTTGATTGTGTGCTACTTTAGATGGAAAATAACATGAAACCTAATGCAAAATGATGAGGATGAGATGTGAAATTCAGTGGTGTAAGTAGGTATGTGGGTAGATGCAAGATGTGGACACAAAATGGAGCTAAAAGTTGCAACAATGAAGGATGCTTATTGGAGTGCTTGAAGGCTTGAGTGCTAGATTGAAAGCATGATTGTTGTAAATGAGGGAAAATCCTCTAATTTTAGGGGAAATTCCTCTAAGAAATGAAGGGCTAAGATTTAGACACCATGGCGAGGATTAAGGGATAGGGTGAGTTGAGGACTCACAAGCCCTGACATCTTGCCAAATGTCAAGTGAGGTGTCAAAGGGGAAGGTGAGGTGGAGGTACTTTAAGGTACCTTGGGATTGGGACAAGATCTCATAAAGGAGGTCCTTGTCCCCATGTAGGAGATGTGACACATGAGGAATTAAAAATTCCTGAAATATTATCATGAGGAAGAGGAGAGGAATTAAAAATTCCTAAAATGCATGGGAAGAATAAATGTGAATTTTTAATTCACATGAGGGAATGGGCTGCCTTCTCCAAAAGGAGAAAGAATTTAATGAAGGTTGACTTGGGGGTATGCAATAAATGGCATAAATATTAGGTTGACCTAATCATGCAATTAAGGTTGTGCAAATAGGTGATTAGGCTGATTAATGAAGGATTAGAGCAAGTGAAGGGTTATTGAGGATGTGATATTAATCTTGATTAAGGGTGTGCACATCCTAATCATGGATTGATTAAATTAATCAAGATTAAAGGGGGATTATGGAGGATGGGACAAGGAGAGAGAAAAAGGTGAATTTAAAATTGATTTAAATTCATGAAGCCAAATGACTAAATTAAATAAATTAAAGCATTTATTTAATTTAGAGAAGAAAGGGGACAAAAGATAAAGTATTTAATTATTTAATTAAATACCTTACTAACATTAGAAAGAGAGAGAATATTAATTAAATAAACTATTTAATTAATGCCAATGAGGGATGCGAGATGGACTAATAAAGGGGATGAATTTGACCATGTGGGGGTGGTCAAATTTAGAAGTCTACATTTTTCCCCTCTTTGAAATACCAGGTTAGAATAATAGTGTTTCAAAGAAAATAAAATATAGGTGACTCGATAGAGGAAATGACTAGAAAGTGATGCCCTAGCATGGGAGAAGTTGTGTAGGCTGTCAAATCATGAAAAATGAAGAAAGATTCCCCAATCTCGCAAGGAGGTGGACATGACGAAGGAATAGAGGAAAATAATAGGGTATGCCCCCTTGAGAGGGTGGATGGGGAAGAAAAAGGGGCCTCGAGTGACTTCTTGATATGATGAAATAGAGGGTACCACACGATAGAGCATGAAAAACTATGAAGAATAGATTTTGAATGGAGGAAAATGAACACATGGGGTGCAAATGGAGGCTCACAGAAGAAAGAGGATAAATTAAATTAAAAAGAGGTTAAACTAAAGGGTAAAAATACCCAAAACTTAACAAGTGAAAAAGAGAGGGAAATGTTATATATAGTAATTTTAGAAATTACTATTCACCATTTTCACATTTGCAAGCTAACTTAGTAAGAGAGAGAGGAAGAGTGTGACGAGGATGGCTAATGAGTATGACAATGGGGATGAGGGTTTTGTAGATGACGTGATCATCCACTAGGGTGACGAGGTGCACCAATTCTACTACAAGCATGTGGTACCTCGCCACGCTAGCTTCAAACCTTTCTTTCTGAATTTGAGTTAAATTTTTAATTTTTTTAGCATGTTAGATGAGGGTTTGGGTAGAATAGGAAAATGGGTCAATGGTTGATGGGTGATTTTGCCCATCCGTCGAGAAAAATCACCCTTTTCATGGGTGTGACTAGAGATAGGTGAATTCGCCCCTAAGAGAGGCGAATTTGCTACAAGGAGAAATCATTCGTCAGGGGCAAGGAAAAAAAAAGAGGCAAAGTCACCACTGTAAAGGTGAATTCATCCAACTAGAGGGCAGGTTACAAAGAGGGGAGAATTCTCCCATGAGATGGGAGAATTTAATCGAAAAGGGAGGACAAAAACCGGGCGTGAATTCACCCATGGCATGGGTGAATTCACGTAACAAGAGGCAGGAAAAAGAATGGGAAAATTCACCTAGTGAACAGGCGAATTTGCCCAAAAAAGAGGGCGAAAGAAGAATGTGAGAATTCACCCAATGAACAGGAAAATTTGACTGACAAAGAGGGTGAAAGATAGGTGAATCACCTAGTGAACGGGCGAATTTTCCCAAAAAAGAGCGGGAAACAAGAATGGGAAAATTCGTCCAATGAATGGATGAATTCACCCGAAAAAGTAGACAAAAGATAGGTGAATTCGCCCAATGGAAGGGAAAATTCATCCGATAGGGTAGAAAATGGATAAAGAGAGGGGATTTGCCTATTGGAAGGGAAAATTTAACGAGAAAAACTTGGGGAGTGGAATAAATGGGGGAAAAAGAGAATGAAAGTGATGAGATCGGGTGAAAATGACTGATATGTGTTCGATGTGATGCAGGGATTTCATACACTACAGATGAGAGAGAGACACTCAATAGTCCTAGAGGCGACCATTGAGGCGATGGATGCCCATGACCATGCAACACTAGCACAGGTGGGATTATTCCATATGTTGGGATATCCCAACATCAAGGCACATAGGGCAATGTTGATGGCACTGATGGAGCAATGGAGCTCTGAGACTTTGAATTTTCATCTCCCAACATGGGAGATGATTGTGACTCTAGAGGATGTCTGGAAAATATTATGGCTACCAAAAGCAAGACATCTAGTGAGTTGGACACAGAGTGAGGGGTGACAGTGAGACAGGAGCTTGCGAGCCATATTTGGATGTGCAGATCTGCCTATCTAGGGGGAAGAGTTAGATTTGGATGAATGCTTAGGATTGGGGGTACCGTCACTACCACTATACCTTTATGGATTGATCAACAAGATCGTTTTACTTGACGGAAGTGGGAAATTCTACAACCTCAAGGTCATTGAGGTTGTCAGACACATCGTGGAGAGGAGGGAGGGGGAGTTTGCATGGGGTGCATTCATACTAGCATAGCTATATAGTGATCTGCACATGGTCTGCTATAGGAGGACACACAACATTACACATGTCACACTACTCTAGGTATGGGCCTAGGAGCACATTAGCTTGTCGAGGTCAGGGATCTTGATAGTAGGGATGTAGGACAATACACTACTAGTATCATATTGGTATGGGATAGAGTACGACTAGTGGTTGCATTATTTAGATGGATGAAGGAGGAGATTGGATGACCTGTAGGAGGATCAGATTGTATGTATACCGTACCAGCATCGATGGTTTACAGGTTGGCGATAGGATGAGAGGAGGCATAGGGGATACTTCTTCATAGTATGCTAGCTGATTGGGAGGGATTCGTACATTATGGAGCTTCACAAGCTGGACATGGTGATGAGGCAGTTTGGGGTATAGTAGGATATCCCTCCAAGACCACAGAGGTTTCAGCAGATTACCTAAGAACAATTGTGGGATGATCTAATCATAGGGGAGTTTGCATGGCAGGTGTGGGAGGAGTTACAACAGGTGCCATTCCCTAGGAGAGGAGGGATAGTAGATGCAAGGACAATGATGCGGTACTCCGTGTGGTGGGCATGTCATAGTTCAACATGGATTATGATGATGAACTTGATTATAGGGGCACTTGGCTATGGATCATAGGACAAGGCAAGATTAGCTAGACAGAGCCTGGGGTCGACATAGGAGAGGCAGAGATAGAGAGGCTAAGGTAGAGGAGGGGAGAGGAGACTGATAGAGGAGGGTACAAGGGGAGGTGATGGAGGAGGATGCCCAGAGGTGCATCCACTAGCTATAGTATTTTATATACCTCCACCACCAGAGGATCCAACCGTACTATTGATAGGGTCTCTAGTGAGATTGCGGATCATAAAACACAGACTCAAAGAGTCAAAGGTAGATAGGGATAGATTGTAGGCTGAGGTGGACAGGTTACAAATATAGGGAGAGGGATTATATGGCCTTGGAAAATGATGCAGGATGATGAGCACTAGAGGTACTGGCAGAGAGATAGATTACAGGTCGAGGTGACCATATTGTGGGAAGAGGGACATAATCGCTATGGGGAGTGAGTAGACTAGGTATCCATATAGGTGCATGAGGCAGAGAGAGAGAGGGAGGACCTGATGAGGTAGCTGGAAGAGCTATAGAGGGAGAGGATCAAGTTGAGGATGGAGCAAGATGAGTTCTGAGATAGAGTACAAGTGGTAGAGTAGACAGCGGGGGATGTAGGGACAGTACTAGAGAGAGAAGAGCCAATGATGGCACAAATACAAACCTTTGCAGGATGCGAGGAATGTGGTAGAGGCACATGTACAACCCTATAGGATGAGAGAGATGCAACTGCAGAGCAAATGCATGTCTTACAAGGTGAGAGGGATGTAGTGGTGGATCATATGTCAGGTATGTAGACATAGATTGACTAGCTAAGGATGGCTAGGATGCATGGGAGTAGGAGAGGAGACATCTATCTGGGTTACATGATAGGTATAGAGTGGAGTGAGATGCGACTAGGATACAGGTGGTGGATAGGGATGAGTACATGAGGGAGTCCAGCTACTACATGGGGGCTTACTTCAGAGAGGTCCTACATCCTACACAACTTGTACCTACCTATGTCTGAGTGGTACCATAGATGTCAGCACCATTACGGTCGTTAGGTACACATACATGAGGATATAATAGCTATCGAGAGACTCCCCCATGCAGAGGGTCGGTGCAAGATGCCTCTTAGAGGTCAGATGAGGGCAGCTCATGGTAGAGAGGATAGGATACCAGTCTTTAACAGGTGTAGGGTGGATGTGCAGTATATAGGGGAAAAGACCATAGATCCCACAGCATAGATAAGATATAGATTTTTTTTTCATTGATGTAGTCTCTATATTTTATTCAGAGCCCTGTACAATTTTGTATTTTATTAGATGATTATATATGATGGAAATTTATGATGGATATTGTGATGGACATGATATTTTGATATTCATATGGTATGCGATAGGCCTTATTGACACTATGTTGTGCTTATGTGATGGATGTTTTATTTATGTACATGTGGATGTGTGTGTTTTATTATGGATGATTATGATGATTATTATGGTATATGCATATGTTTGTGGTGATTCATGTTTATGCTCATGTGGATGAGATGGATGAGATGCATTATGTGTAACACTTGTGATGGATGATTTATGAGGTTATATGCTATGGACATGAGCCTAATGATTTTTGATATAGGTGGTGATGTATTCAATGTAATAATTAGTAAATGTGATCCAGAAACATCAATTAGCTCATAGTAGATGGGCATCTGTGTTGTACACTGTATAATCAAATTTCTTTTATTATGGTTTGGTGTAATATGATGCAATGTGATGTATGTAATGAGATGGAATAATATGAGAAATGTTAATGCAATGAATGGATAATGAAATGAAGATTATATGCTTAGAATAACCAATTAAGATTAATCTAAACAACTTAAAATGAACATGATATGATAAATGCACATGGAATGAAATGTGATGTGATGAACCTACATGAGTGATGAGTGTAATTAAATTCCTTTCAAACATTAATATCTAAATTAAATTAGCATGGGCATGAGTGTAAGTAAGGGCTTAGTGGCAAGTACTTTCCCTATAATCATTACAAAATTAAGCGAGAATGGGTGTGAAACTGCACCTATCAAGAACCATAGGAATCCTGAGAAGAAAGAGAGATGGAAGATGAATGTTTGCACAACCAAAATAACAAATCATAGGTTAGAGACAAGATAGATGGGGGATAAATGCAATGCAACATAATGGAAAATGAAATGAAATCCTAATGCTATTTTCTATTTTTGGAGTACTAATTTTTACTATAGCATAAGACACGATACACCAGGGTATGAGGAACTAAGGTATATTAGTGTCTAATGCATGAAACAAACATAAAAAACAAGGAGACTATCCCAATACCCTAAATTCATGATGACTTTAGTCAGGCCAGGAATTGGGATAACCACAAGCACAAGGGATGCCCCAGCATAACACAAGACCACAGGGATCTTGGTGGGTACTACGTGGGACAACCAAGCAGACATCAACAAACAAAAGATCAAGATATGCCCCTATGTTTACCTGTCAGAGCACACCATAATATGATGGATCATGGCAACCCTTACAAGGTATGATAGGAAGCTCAAATGATAAACAAAATGCCAAAAGTATCACAAGAAAGCGATCAATTTCAAATGTCCTTTGCCACAGGATCAAAAGGGTGGATGGGATTGATGTGGTCTAATGAGGAAGGATGCAACCTATTAAGACCAAAGATAAAAACTAAACTAAGTGATTGACATGACTCAGGATACTTGAAACTGATTGAATCTGATGATACTAGTGGATCTCATTTTTTAAGAACTAGATAGATAGGGATATACCTGACAACACAAAATGAGACAAAAGGACACAAGACACAAGACTGGAACACCCTAAAGACCTAGTGGCTCAGGGGTTGATTAAACATTAGCCTTGCCTACGTGAAAGCACAGAGCCAGGCTCGTAGTTCAGTAAAAGACCATAGATAAAAGCATAAAGAGGACAATGGAGATGATGATGGATGACAAAGATTGGATGGAAAAAATCCCTGGGGGTGGATCAAATGATCAACCTTGCCTACGTGAAAGCGTAGGGGCAACGTAGTTCAAAAAAGGAACAATGAAAAAAGAAAAACGAGACAGATGAAGGACAGATGACCAACATGACAGGATGGTCAAAAGCCCAAGGGGCATTCTAAGTCAGTTTGTAGACTGTACTATTCTAGATACTAAAAAATAACAAGGATATCCATCAAGAGAGGAAAGACCACAACCAGATGAAGGCGTATGCAGTTGGATTCATTATAAATAACATGATAGGATGAGACCTAATGAGGAATGACACAATGAAGGACCCTAAGTGAAGGCGAGGGATTGAATGATAACAAGGAAAGATGACACAAGCTTAGATGGGGATAAAAGCTCAAGATTATGGATAACAGATGAGGATCGTCCAACACTCACCCAAATATACCAAGTGGTAGATAAGTGGATGTGAATGAAAATATTGGATAAAAGGATGTGAGGATAGGATGTGAGGATAGGATGGATGGAAGCATAAAGCAACTAGGATGCAAGGTAGATAGTGATTAAGCCCTCTACAAATGGCTCTTGTTACAAATTTTTCACCAAATGTACTTTTTCAAGGTGCCACCAAGGGTGGTTTTCACGATAGGATAGATTATTTCTCTTTCCTATTTTTTGGATTTTTAACTTTTTTTATTTTTTGTATTTTTGACAATTTTTTACTTTTTTTGGCATTTTTCAGGATAGCATAACCTTGCTGACTTAGGTGTAAAACATTTTTAGGTACATGATGTTGATAGTCTCCTCTAGGGGCTCTCCTTCAAGTGTAGAAAGATTATACACCCCATATCCATATTTAGCTATGATAACATAAGGACCTAGCTGATTTTCCTCAAACTTCCCTTTCTTGTCTCGGTCCTGCTAGGTATGTTGATTCTCCTTAAGGAATAGATCACCAACATTCAACTAGTGAGGATGGACCTTCTTGTTATAGCTTCTCCTAAGATGATGCTAGTATGCTTGAAGATGATTGTATGCTTTGATCCATTTTTCATCTAGGAGCTCCAATTGATTGAGTCGTGCAACTTGAGCATCTTCATCACTTATGAGATTCTTCAGAGATATTCTAAGTGATGGGATCTCAACTTCAATCAACAATATGGAATCGAAACCATAGATGAGAGAATATGGAGTGGTGCTGGTAGAAGTGTGGATGGAAGTGTGGTATGCCCAAAGGGTAGGATGGAGAAGGAGATGCCAATCTCAACTAGTGTTATTGACCACCTTTTTGAGGATCTTCATCAAGGTTTTGTTGGTATCCTTCGCTTAGCCATTACCTTGGGGGTAATAGGGTGTGGACCAATGATGTTGGATGTGGAAGGTTTCACATAGGTGTTTCATGTCTTGGTTTTTGAATGGCTTTCCATTGTCAGTGATGATGGTGGATTAGATTCCATATCTGTAGAGAATATGGAAGAGGATGAATTTGGATATCTAAGTACCTATTATTTTAGAGATCATCATTGCTTCCACCCACTTGGTGAAGTACTCAATGGCAATGATAATGAAAGTGTGGCCATTGAAGGATGGAGGATAGATCTTGCCGATCAAGTCAAAACCCCACTAAGAGAAGGGCCATGGTGCTATGAGAGGTTGCAAATCTTGTGCTAGAGCATGTATCATATTTGCATGTTGTTGACAAGGTAAGCACTTCTTCACAAACTTGCAAGAGTCATGCTCCAATGTAGGTCAGTAATACCAAGCTTTGTGAATCCTTTTAGCTAAGGCCATGCCATTAGAATGGGCCCCACAGACACCACTATTTACCGTGGTTAATGTAGTGTGATATTTTTCCTTGTTCAAACACGTAAGAAGAGTTCCCTCATACCCACGATGATAAAGTGTATGTCCCAAGATAATGTAGCAGGAGGTTTGTTGGATAAAGGATTTACATTGATTGTAAGGGTGGGTGGTAAGATGTTATCATGGAGGTAGGGGTAAATATTGTGATACAATGGTGACCCAGGACCTACGATGTCACACACCATTTTTCTCTCAGGTATGTCATAAGCAAGGATTAAAAGTTGTTTGACTAGAAACTTGCAGTCTGTTCGATCTTTTGGCATGTCAATTAGGGAACCAATTCTAGCCATTGCATCAAGTACTTTATTCTAGACTTTGGGGATCTGTTCAAATTGGATGCAGGTGAAGTGTTTCTTGAAGTCATCTTATAAGGTAATAACTTATCATCTTTAGTCTAAAACTCATCATTGACCTATTTGATAATCAGCTAAGAGTCACCAAAGAGTCGCAAGCGAATGATGTTCCATCGGATGGTGATCCTAAGACTAGTGATGAGAGCTTCATATTCTATTATGTTAGTCATGAATGGGAAGGCTAACTTGAATGACTTCAGAATGTAGTCACCTTGTGGGGTGACGAATATGATACTTGCACCAAGTCTATTATGCATGTATGATCCATCAAAATAAAGTGTCCATGTAGCTACTTTTGTGACTGTGAGAACCTCTTCATCAGGAAACTCTGTGACCAAGGGATAGGCATCCACCAAAGGAGTTTCTATTGGTTGATCTTCTATTACTTACAAGTCCTTTAATTTCCTTATGGTCCACATACTCTATATCGAACTCGCTCAGCAACATGACCCACTTAGCCATGTGGCTAGTTAAAGATGTTCTAGATAACAAGTACTTGAGTGGATCAACTTTTGATATTAGCTTCATCGGATGAATAAGCATATAATGTTGAAGCTTTTGTGAACTAAAGACTATAGTTGGGAAATATTTTTTCCATTGAAGAATAATTGAGTTCATAGCCCACTAGTGTTCGACTGATGTAGTAAATGACACGTTCCTTAGAAGACTCATCATGTTGGGCTAACAATGCCCCTAGTGCAACCGAAGTAGCTGAAATGTACAATAGAAGCGGTTTACCTAGAATTGGATGCATGAGGATGGGCAGATGAGCCAAGTACTCTTTGATTTTGTTCAAACCCAACTGACACTATGAATCCCACTTGAAGGTGGTATCTTTTTGCAGGAGATAGGTCAACAATTGGCACTTGTTAGCTAACTGAGCTATATACCGTTTGATAGACTATAGCTTACCTTGAAGGCTCCTTAACTATTTAAGATTGCATGGTGGGGGAATTTCCATGATTTCCTTGACTTTAATGGGATCTACCTGTATGCCTCTTCTAGAGACAATAAAACCCAATAGCTTTCTTAATGTAACCCCAAACACACATTTCTTTGGATTCAGCCATATCTTGTAATTCTCTAGCCTCTCAAAGATCTTCAGGATCATAGGGTGTTCTTCTCTTGTTTTGAGTTTCCCCAATAGATCATCAACATAATCCTCCATTATGATGTGAATGAGATCATAAAAGATGACCATCATGGCACGTTGATACATTTCCCTTGCATTCTTGAGGCCAAAGGGCATGACATTGTAACAAAATGTGCCCCAAGGAGTGGTGAAGGTAGTCTTATGTTGATCCTCAGGTGCAATTCTTATCTGATTATAACCAAAGAAGCCATCCATGAGGGATACCATCTCATGTCTTGCTATTAAGTCAACCAACATGTCAATTTTTGGTAGGGGAAATCATCATTAGGATAGGCTTTGTTGAGGTCCTAGAAATCTATACAAATATTGATGTTCCCATTTGGTTTAGCACTAACCTACTATGTTGGAGATCCAATCGGAGTAGTCAATGGGTCTTATGAACCCAACTTCTCATAGTTTTTCCAACTCTTTTTTGACCAAAAAAGCTACTTGAGGATGCATCTTTCTTAGCTTTTTCTTGACTAGCTTAGCATCCAAATGAACATCCAAGTGGTGTACGACTAGATTAGGATCCAGACCTAGCATATTTGAATATGCCCATGCAAAATTGATGATTCATTCTTTGAGATGTTGAACAATGGTGGAGTGATTTTCTTCTAATAAGGACTTGGCTACATAAGTGATTTTAGGATTTTCTTTGGTTCCCAAGTTTACTTCTTGTGTTTCTTCGATCAAAATAGAAGATTGTTTAGATAGTTGAGTTTCAACAAGGGGAAGATGAACATCCTCATCTTCTAGCGCCTTGTCAAGGTTTTCACTATTAGATACACCCTTTATTTTTACTTTTTCTAAGTCAAAAAGTGCCTTAGGGAGGTTTTCACTAGATGACCCTTTTTTATTTTGTTTCTTCTTATTTTTATAGTTATGGCATTCATCCTCCCCAAATCCCATGAGGTGTACATAAGTATCCACTAAGGGAAAGGTGTCAACAGGTGTGCTACCACATAGTTTCTAGTCAATAAGCTTAGGATGGCTAAGGGATAAGTTGATGGAGAGGATAGATAGGAAATCAAACATGTAGGAGAGGTCCATGTCATCATACACACGTATGATGGATTCTTCTTTGGATATGTCTTCAAGGAGACCATTTTCCACACTAACATTGTTAGAAACACTACTTGATTGCATGGGACCCTTTTTTTTGTGTCATGGCCTAAAATTGAGTATCGTGGTTGCATAAGGGTGTCAACAAGTTGTTTCCTTCCTTGTTCTTCTATGTCAAGATCTCCCCCTTGATAATTATATTTGTCAGCTAACTTTGAGGCATAGGGATACGTCTCCTAGAAATACTCCTTTAGAGGGGGAGAAGTTTCAAGCTCCTCATGATATATCCATTGGCTAATATTGTCCTTGGATGTATCTTGTATTATTCTAGGAGAACATAAAGTGTTGGATCCCACATTCTTAGAGCTCAAGGTGATTGTCTTGTCTTCTTGCTTTGGCACAGACTGAGAAGGTTGGCCATATGTATGCAGTGAAGGAAACATGGTTGCCACATTCAAAGTTGTACATATTTCATGCTCATGACATCCTTTGCCAATGATCTGGACCTTGGTAATGGTGGAGTCAAAGGTGGAAGATGGCGTGGATGAAGTAGTGGATAGTGTGTTGGAAGATGGATGGGATGATTACGCTTGAGGTGCCCCCATTTTTACTTCTAGATATTAATGAGAATGGGGGAAGGAAGATTCTAGTGTATGAAAATACTCAAATGGTTACAGATCTGCATGTATCGTAACTTCCATCTCATTAAATGGGAACTTCAAACATTGATGGTAAGTGGATGGGACCACTTGCATGGAATGGATCCATGAACGACAAAGAAGAAGGTTATATGGGAGATCTAGATGAAGGACGTGGAAGGTAGTGTACTATACAATAGGCCCAACCTGAATTGGAAGATAAATGGTTCCTTTGGAATCATGCTCTACATTGTTATATGCCTTGATAGTGATAACCTGATTATTTAAGTTAGTGTGGGTGCAGCCTACCTATTTTATGAACTTTAATGTACAAAGGTTTAGGGAAGATCCATTATCTACCAAGACCCTTTTAACTTTATGTCGGGCTACAATGAATTCAATATGAAGAGGATAGTTATGGTTCGAATCAATGCATGACATGTCATTTTGATGAAAACCCAGTTGGTACATGACCGAGAACTGTCCTACCAATGCTTGTTATTGGGCAGGATCCATATTGTTAGGAACATGAGTATCCTGTAAAGATTTGGTTAAGATTTCTTAGTGGACAGGAGAAGACTTAAGCAAATCTAAGATAGATATTTGGGTTAGAGTCTTTCCTAGGTGATCAAGAATATTATACTAGGAGCTTATAGGAGGTGGTTGGGTTGACATAGAGGCTCCAGGGATGGTGATGTGAGTGCGACATGCCGTAACAACACACTGGGGGTCTTTTCCTTTTACGCATATCATAGAGACGTGAGGCTCTACCTAATTAATGCACATGATGATTCCCTCATAGTTGTAAGGAATGTTCTTGTAATTAATGTGATTTGTGCTATTGCTCTGATTATTGTTGTTACTCGACCCAAGATTTGCATTTGATGTGCTAGCACCTTGGTTATGTTTTGGGAAAGTGTTTTGATATATTTGAAGTTGAGAATTGGATGATGAGGCCTGGTTGACATCCACATGTATATCACTCCGATCTATAAGATCCTAGATGTAGGTTCTTAAGCCTTGACATTTTTTGGTGGAATTCCCTTTGATCTTTTGGAAGTCACAATATTCATTCTCCCTATACCAGGCGGGCTTTTCCTTAGACTCATCAAAAGGCTTGGTCATAGGATATGTGATTGGGTAACTAGCCTAAAGGAGCCTATTGAAAATGACACTTAGGGATTCTCCTAATTGAGTGAATTGATGTTTAATGTTTCCTTGACTATTCTAATTAGACTACTAAGGAGAATGAGGTACCCCCTATGGCACTAATATGACATTGGAAATAAATGGTTGATTAGAGGCATGTTATTACCTTTGGGAGGTAAATGCTACTTGAACATGTTTGGTGTTAGTTCAACACCATCATTGACAATGTTCTTATTCTTGTTCTTGTAGCTGGATTTATTCTCAAGGACAACTTTTCCTTATCAAGATTATAATTTTTTTATCATCCCTTTAGCAATAAATTCTCTCTCAAGGATAGGAACCTACTCTACTATCTCTACAAAGGTTGTGACACAGTGGAGGTTGAAATTATGTGCCATGTTTGAGTGAGATTTTTTGACGAAAAGAATGACCATGTCTTTTTCTCTAAGTGGGGATTTCATCCGACCAACCAATGCACACCACCTTTGAAGATAGCATGCAAAAGTTTCTCCCTCGAGTTGTTTCTCTTTCAGAAGATCCAAAGTGTCAATATCCTTCTCCAAATAAAATGAGAAGTGTGTGCAAAATTTTTCTAAAAGATCTGCAAAAGACTTGATGGATCCCATTGGGAGAGTCATAAACCAATCAAGAGCTATCCCTATTAGACTCCTTGGAAATAATTGTAGGGGATAATTGTCATTGTGGAGGATTTCTTGACAATGGGAATAGAACTATTGAAGATGGTTCTTTGGATCTTTAGTTCCTTTGTACTTATCAAATTTTGGCATCTTGAAATGCTTTGGAAAAGGAACTAGTGAGATTGAGGGATTGAATGGATAGGGACAAATGTCTTCAAACTTAAAGGATTATTTGTTAGTCTTTGGTTACAAGTCTTTTAATGTGGCTTTGACTTCTTCCCACTCTTCATTAGTAGGTGCTCAGGGAGTCGAATTAGACATATTGGATTGATTATAAGGAGCATATTGATGGTAGGATGAAGATGGGGATGAAGTTGTTTGATCGTATGCTAGTGGAGGTGTATATGGAGGTATTTTATGATACTGATTGGTATAGGTGGACTATGGTTACAGATTGACGTAGGATTGGTAGTAGGATGATGGATTTTGGTAATATGAAGTGGAGGCCCCTTGTTGATATGGTGGCTGTTGTTGGTAATATGAGGTGGAAGCACCCTATTGGTATGGTGGAGGGGCTTGGTAATATGATGAGGTCAAAGAACCTTGTTGATATGATGGTTTTTTTTTATAATAAGAGGTGGAGGGAGCACCCTATTGATAGGGCGGTTGCTACTAGGTGTAATATTGATTGGATTGGTAATTATAAGTAGGATTTGGTTGTTGGGTAGTGTATGGAGGTGGTTGTAGATTAGATGTTTGGTAATAAGGATTTAATTGTAATTGTGGGATGTTTGTGTAAGGTGGTGGTTGGGATTAGGATTTGAAGGAGTAGCAAGGATGACATATGTGTTTGGTGGATGATAAAGGTATTGTGTAAGGGGATTGGGTTGCGTTTGTGTGGGAATTTGAGTATGTTGGGCTGGTTGCTACTAATGTGGTGGTTGTTGGTAGAGAGGGTGAGATGGGATATGTTGTTGCTAAGGGATCAGTATTGAGGCACCTTGTAGTGGTTGTTGAGGTTGTGATGTAGCCTATATGGCTTGATGAGGGTGTTGTGTGGGAACAACAATATGTTATGTCACTTCCGATGGGATAGTGGTATGCGGTGGTACTTGAGATAGGATGGCAGTGTGTTGCATCACCTATTAGTGAGGTGGTTGTGTGCCATAAGAAAAAGTACCCTTTGCTTGGCATGAGATTAATTGGACTTAATGAGGCCTTGATTCAGGTGTTGTGAGGTATTTTATGTATCCACACTAGGTTTTTGACCTTTAAAAATTGAATAAAATGCTTTTAATGATGTCTTGTGAAGGTGTTGTGAAGTGTTGTAAAACATTTCTACATTCTTCTAGACTCTATTCATTACAATTCACCTAAAAATCACCTTTTTATCACTAATCAAGTCCTATTTTAAAGTGTTTTAAAGTCTTGTAATGAGCTTTCACTCTTTTGTAGGCATAACTTCACTATTTATCCCTTTCTCATGCTTTATTTGGTCCCTTTATTCCCTCATATGCTTAATTAAGTGTATTTTTGAATGTTAACCCGAAAAAAAACATTAAATGCAACTTAATTCTTGACACCCATTTTTAGGTCCTCAGTGAGACCCATTCACCATGGAAAGAGTCCCTTGGCTCCAAATTCAAAAAATTTAAAATTTCCTTCCTATTTTTTATTCAAAATCACTTGATGTTGGCTTGTGATGAAGTATGAATGGTTAACTAAAGCACAAGATTGTATAAATGAGTTATTTTCACTTCATTTTAACATCCATTTACTTATCCACAAATCGTCTATCTCAAGTCAAGCAAGTTAGGGCTTTCACATTGCAAATCACCAATTTAGCTTCCTAAGACATCCAAGGGAAGATTCTACATGTTTTGTTGCAAACTTTCAAGATCAATCATCATGGAAAGGTAATGTATTCCATTATTGCATGTTTCATTCTATTATTTCATCATTTTGGTTTGATTACCTAAACAGGGTTTGACCAAGGCAAACCCCCATGCCCTATCATTCACCATTTCTTCTTCTCTTCTTATGTTTTGTAGATTTAGGTCTCTTGAGAGTTTATAAATCATTGAAGATAAAACTGCAAGGTTGTTAAAGTCCTTTCTTCATTCAACAAGTCAAAGAATCAACAAAATCTCATTTTCAGACTCGTGAATTAGAGTTTTGAAAGCAGACACTTGTAGGGAATCAAAGTGTAGATCAGAAGCTCTGGAATCTACTCTTGAATATTTAGAATTCAAAAGTGGACTCATTTTCCATAAGTGAAAAATGAGTCCCATTTCCTAGTTAGTTTTATGGTTTCTGCATTTTTTGACACCCTTTTGACATAAATAAATTCTGGCTCAATTTACCAGAACTGGGATTGACTCACCTAGAATGGCGACTGAGTCCCTCTAGGCCTGAAAAATATCATCAAAAGAATTTCAAAAGCCATTTCCAATCTTCATCAAATTTCCAGGTGCACATTTTTAGTCTGATTCATTTTTGTTGCATTTTTCTATTCATTTGTAGGTGATTTTGCAATACATAATGTGTTTTCAAATCTAGTGGTTTCCTTTAATTTTTATTCATTAGCAAATCAATCCTATTAGTTTCTTGAATTCAAACATTGTATCTAGGAATTTTGCATCCTTTTTCAATCCATATCACACTAGTCTTCGAATGTAAACATAAGAATTTTGGACCCATCTTTCTGCTTTTAGGTGAAAGAAACTAGAAGTGCTAGAAAGAAAGTAGGTCCCAAAATCTATGTTTTAGGTTTCAATGAAGTGGACTTTGGGGATTCTTCCTTGGGGTTGCTGCTGAGATGTGAAAGGTGTAGGTGGTAATTTTGATGCAAGTGTAGATACTAGAGGGGGTGGCAATGCAAGGAAAGGATTTCCCCCAGTGTTTAATAGTAGTTGACTTGGTTGATTGGGTGGAAGAGGTGGTGCAAATGGTATGGGGGTCAAACCTTTCTAGATAGGCACGACAGGTGGTAGAGGAAGAAGATTCTATAGTATACCATAAGCAAGGGGATCATTGGGATCAGATAATGATCCTGTGACTTGAATCAGAACCCAAGGAATGTTTCCAACTTGATAAAGCACAATATTCCCAAACCCAGGTTGATACCAATTATCTATAGGTGGACCCTTGGGGACATATAGATTTCCTATAATGTTCTATGAATTATGTGGGTCTTGAGACACTAGAGGAGGTGGGGTGTTGACATATCGGGACATGTCAAAGTTGGGTGGCGATTGAATCCCTTTAAGAGTAAGGTGACAAGTATTTTATCCCCATGCTTGTTGAGGAGGCGATCTATCATCTGAACATTGGTGGGATTACTAAGGTACTCATCAATTGTGACTTTAGGCTAATTGGAAATGTTCTCATCATTAGGTGGAAAAGTTTTTTGGACATCTATATTGGATTGTGATGAGGCACCATTATTGGGATCTTGAGAAGTGTTGACTTGAGTACCTTGGCCCTGTTGGTCTGCCATGAGTTTCTTTGCTTGCAATCGAATAAGGGGCATGAAAATGCAAAACTACCAAATGAACTAAGATGATACTTAAGATGCAGTGCAAGGATGACCTAAGTGATGATTAGAGGATTGATTGGACTGGATGAAGGATCAATTGATTGGATGGTTGGATAGGGGATATGATTGGATTGGATTAGATCAATAGATGAGATGAAACAATTGTTAGGATTAAACAATTGATTAGATAGGATGATGGAACAAATTCTAGACCAAGTTTAGAGATCAAGCTAGGTGATGCAAGGTGTTGAAAATTGGATTAAAGGACAAATAGATGATTATGGCACCAAATCCACCTCAAGATGGAAGTGGATTGATTGGACTATGGATGATGACTAACTCAAGATGGATAATAATCCTAAGTAGATGCAAATGACGACGATCAGGATCAGGAACCTAAGCCAACTTGGATAAAGACCTTTGAAACATAATCTAGAGGATTGGGGTTGATGAACCAATGATGGATATGTGACCTAGAGATGTTCTAAGATGCGCCTATATGATTTGGCTGATGAACAAATGAATTTTGAAAAATGCAGATGGACTAAAGTGATGATTACGAGCAAAAAAAGGATGATAATTTTTTTTATCATGCCAAAGGACTTGGAAAATGACAAGATTTTAGTGGCCTAAAGGATTCACTCTCTAGAATTTGTATGGGAAATAGATGTGCCTCTGTGTCAAGCAACTTCACCTTTTTAAGTCATAAATTTGCATGTTTTAAGGAAACAAAATCACCTCTCTTTTAAGAAAATTCACCTATCCAAGAGATCACATTTGCTTATCCCTTGAGGGCACACGAGAAACAAGAAAATTTGATGTGCAAATTCACTTGTCTGGGTTGATCAAATTTTCCTAAGTCTGGAATGGAATAAGAAACAAGAAAATCTATTGAGAAAATTTACCTATCTGATAGTAGGTTCGCCCAAACTATAACAAATTCACTTGAACACTGACAGGTTCACCCAAATCTTAAAAAAATCATGCCTTAGGGGAGCAAGATCACCTAAACCTTGGGAAAACGGGCATACTTGACTTGCAAACTTTCCTAACGGGGTAAAAAACTGGCCTATTTCTTGAATGATATGGATGGGAGATAGATTCGCCTAAATTTTGACTCACACAGATGGAAGACTCATACGTGAAGAAAAATCACCTCGACAGGGAGAAAATCAGCCCAAGGATGTTGGAAAATTCACCTGTTCTAAGGGAATGTGTGAATTTGATAGACAAGAGGATGAACAAGCTAATCCAAACTAATAACAGGTTTGCCCCTAAAGAGGGAAAAATTTCCTATTTAGTGAAAATGGGCGTATTTGAGGGATGATGACTGACAAGATGACTAAGATTGAAATGGGATCATCCTTTTGGACAATAGGTTCGCCCCTAAGAGGTGTTAAATTCACCTATTTTGTGGAAAATGGGTGAATTCGATAGATAATGACTGGCATACTCACCTAAAGGCTAGACACACTAACCTGTTCTAAGAAATGGGCAAAAATGGGGTCACCTAAAAAGTGACCCATAGGAAAATTCACCCCTGACTAAGTTGAATTCACCCAAAAGGATAACTTGGAATAGACTTGGATACAAAATCACCCTTTTGCAGGGAAAAATCACCTATTTGCAATGCAAATACACTTCTGTAAGGGAAAAGTTCACCTTTGAAGGGAGGGACTAACTGTGGCAAAGGACAACATGAATGGAAAACAATAGAAAAAAGGCTAGGCTAACTCAACTACAAATAAAAGAATTGGTAGTGGACAATGAAGACACACCAAGCAACACAAATGTAGAATCAGTGATGAACATTTACAAACTTGATGCAGGCCCACTAGCTATCACCCTTTCTTATGAAGGAAGATAGCTAGTGTTCCACTGGCACAGGGTCATCAACAGACACCACAGGCTCACCTTCACACTCTCACTCGAGGACTATCGTAGTCCACCATGAGGATTTCTATCTCAACCCAAGGGAGTACGTGGTGAGTAACTTCAGGGTATGGTGCACATCCCCTACACTACAACAAGCTGTAGCTAAAACATGAGTCTCTATCTAGGCTGAACAAGGCTATCTCGTGAGTCCCTGATATATGCATGGTACATAGGGAACCATGAACACCATCCCATCACAAGCGCGAGTTCGGAGCCCCAACGAGGTATTGGAAACTCAGACCAACTCTGCATGTCTTATCTAGGTATTACCCTAGCTTTGACACTTTGCCAAACATGATATGACTAGATTGAGGTACAACTTTTTCTCTCCCCCCTTTATATACCTCACTAGTAACATGGGGCTGGGATTGTCCCCCGGGTGATGAAATACCATGCATTTCCTGCTAAGGGAAGAAGATACTAGACATTTTTAGCTAGTGCCCAGGCTTGCACATAACAGAAGGGTAGAGCTTAGATGCACTAGAACCTCCTAGTTGGACTTGATTGGACTAGAGTAAACTGTGATTTCTCATCACCCATGATCACCAAATGGTGCAAGAGGATTGGATACATCAACAATTCACTCTCAAACATAAAAAACAAGTTAATTGACTCTTTAATTAATGTACGTGTGCCTAACTAGTATGAAAAATAACAGACATACTAACTAAAAGGTCTTGGACTAATCATTCTATAGAAAATACGTCATTAGTTTTCAACCACTAGTCTTGGATGAACGAAGACAAGCTGCACAAATCATTAGAAAAAACCAGACACACTCACAAAGAGATGAGTTAGTAGATTAGTACCTGAAACCAAAACTGAATGAAAACTAAAAAATAGAAATTCAAGTCTCAGGTTTACCTCAAACTCACCTCTGTGCAAGGAAAATTTTCCCTTTTTGATGAGAAAATTCACCTTTGTCAAGATAAAATTTTCTTATTCTACTGAGCAAATTTGGCTATTCTCTAAGGATGGGAAAATTCACCTAATTCTGCAACTTCATTTCAAAAGTCAGATTCACCTTTGTAACCTAATCAACTTTGCCCCAAAAGGAAGATTTTCCCCTGTAACATGAGAAACTTCATCCCAAAAGATGGGTTCTCCCCTTTCCAAAAAAGGGTGAATTTGCTTGTCTTTGGTGAATGCAACTTTTCCTCTATAACAGGAAAATTCACCTCTGCTATTAGGTTCATCTATTTCTGAATGCAGATTCGCCTTTGAAGTGAGAAAATTCACCCGTCAGGGTGGATTTTCCTGTGTAAACCTGAACCTGCAAAACTCAAACAACAACAAACGTAAAATGTTGAACCCATGATGTGGGTCCCATCGGGCATGCCAAAAATGTGTGTAGTGTTTGATTCCTAGTCTAAAATGTAAAATGAAATGAAATGCAAGCAAGGAAAACACAAACAACACCTCAACGATTAGCCTAGTTGAACTTGAAAAAAGCAAAGCAAAGAAAGTGAGTTACCTTTCCCAAGTTGATGAGTTGGTTGGCCTTGTTTATTCATTCGATTGTGTGCTCCTTCAAATGGAAAATACCATGAAACCTAATGCAAAATGATGAGGATGAGATGAGAAATGCAATGATGTAAGTGGGTATGTCAGTAGATTCAAGATGTGGATGCAAAATGGAGCTAAAATTTGCAACAATGAAGGATGCTTGTTGGAGTACTTGAAGGATTTAGTGCTATATTGAATGCATGAATGTTGTAAATGAAGGAAAAATCCTCTAATTTTATGGGGAATGGCTCTAAGAAATGGAGGGCTAAGATTTAGCCACCATGGACAAGATCAAGGGCTAGGGTGAGTTGAGCAATCACAATCCCTTACATCTTGCCAAGTGTCAAGTGAGGTGTCAAATGGGAAGGGGAGGTGGAGGTACTTAAGGTACATTGGGATTGGGACAAGATCTCCTCATAAAAGAGGTCCTTTCCCCCATGTGGGAGATGTGTCACCTGAGGAATTAAAAATTCCTCAAATATCCTCATGAGGAAGAGGAGAGGAATTAACAATTCCTAAAATGCATGGGAAGAATAAATGTGAATTTTTAATTCACATGGGGGAATGGGTTTCCTTCTCCAAAAGGAGAAAGAATTTAATGAAGGTTGACCTGGGGGTATGTCATAAATGGCATAAAGATTAGGTTGACCTAATCATGCATTTAAGGTTGTGCAAACGGGTGATTAGGCTAATTAATGAAGGATTAGAGCAAGTGGAGGGTTATGGAGGATGTGAAATTAATCCTAATTAAGGGTGTGTACATCCTAATCATGGATTGATTAAATTAATGGAGATTAAAGGGGGATTATGGAGGATGGGACAAGAAGAGAGAAAAAGGTTAATTTAAAATTGATTTAAATTCATAAAGCCAAATGGCTAAATTAAATAAATTAAAGCATTTATTTAATTTAGAGAAGAAAGGGGAAAAACGATAAAGTATTTAATTATTTAATTAAATACCTTAGGAACATTAGAAAGAGAGAATATTAATTAAATAAACTATTTAATTGATGTTGATAAGGGATGCGAGATAGATGAATAAAGGGGATGAATTTGACCATATGGGGGTGGTCAAATTCAGATGTCTACAAGAATCTACAAAAAAATGCCACAAATAACTATTTTTCATCATCTTCAAATTCCTCATGGTTTAGCCGGTATAGGTTCCTAAAAGTGAAGATTTAGTTAGAAAAAATTAGTTCAATGTCGAGTTTGGCCAAAAATTGTAAACCAGTATTGTGGGATCACCCTTACACCATTCCACCTTATTACCCTCAATCTTATAATGACAATGATCCTTTCCTTAACTCACTTTTGCAAACCATGACATCTGTTCAACAACAAGTTGCAACCTTACAACAAAAAAACAATGATCATCTTTCATAATACAGTAAAACAAATCCACTATCTTTTGACATATTAAGAGTGCAAATGCCACAAGCTATAGAAGTTCCTTGATTTGATAAATATGGTGGGAAAGGAGATCCTATTATCCATGTTTTTGCTTTTATGGCCTTGTGTAGTGATTTTATATTTGAGGATAAACTCTTGGCTAAGCTATTTCCTAGGTCCTTGAAGGATACTACTTTAGAGTGGTTCTCTTCTTTACTGAATAATTCAATGAGTTCATTCAATGAAATTTTTCATGCCTTTTACAACCACTTCCACATTTACATGGATCCTTGTACTGTAGGAAAAATTATCCCTTTTTCACACTTAATCTTGGAATAATTAATGTTGGATTGAGCCTAATGTTGCCTTGATTTGGTGATGTAATGTGTTTTACACATTCACATTAAAGTTTAGGGCACTTGTGAACCAAGTGGATCTAATTGTTCCTTATTTAGGGTGTTGTAAAGTGGTTTTACACTTTCAAACTAATCTAGGGTTTTATTAATTAATTGGGCTTCTTTAAGCTTTAATTGGCCTTATTTTGCATACACAAGCCATAATTAATGCATCTTTTCAAGGATAATCCCAACACACATCAAATATCCAATCAAAAATTAATAATTTTTTATTGTATGACCCATATTTAGTGATCTAGGACTCATACACCACCTTGGGCATATGGTTCCCACATAAGTTTTGGGCCCCCGATATGGATTTCACATAAATCTAAGCATTTATTGAAAAATGTGTCCCAAGCTTAGCCTAATGAGACTCATACACCACAACTAGAATATGAGTCTCACTTAGCTTAGACCTAAATTAAATTTAAATTCTTGTGGAATTTTTATTCTCCCTATAGATTTGATTATTAGGCTTGTAGTGTTTTGAATTTGGAGATTTTTTTATAAGCAGTATAAATACAAGGTTGTTTCACTCATTTTTCTTCTAGCAACCTAAGTTTTCATGCATATAGAAAATCTAAGTCTACAAGAGCATTCAATAGTTGATTATCAAGCATTTTGGAGCATTATTCAAGCATCAAGAATCATGTTAAGAACCTTTTAGTTAGTCTCGGGATGAAATCCACACTACTATTTGAGGATTATAAGTAGTCCACCATGAGAATTTCTATCTCAACCCAAGGGAGTATGTGGTGAGTAACTTCGGGGTATGGTTCACATCCCCTGCACTATAGCAAGCCACAACTAAGACACGAGTCTCTATCTAGGCTAAACAAGGCTATCTCATGAGTCCCCAATATATGCATGGTATTTGGAGCACAACCATGAACACCAGCCCATCACAAGCATGATTTGGGAGCCCCAATGAGGTACTGGAAACTAATACCAACTCTGTATGTCTTATCTAGGTATCACCCTAGCTTCAATGCTTCACTAAACATGATGTGACTAGTTTCAGGTACAATTTTCACTCTCCCCCCTTTATATACCTAACCACTAACACGCGGTTGGGATCATCCTTTGGGTGATGAAATCCTAGGAATGTCCTTCTAAGGGAAGAAGATACTAGATGTTTGCACCTAGTCTCCAGGCTTGCACATAACACAAGGGGAGAGCTTAGATGCACTATCACCTCCTAGGTGGACTAGACTAGACTAGAGTAAATTGTTATTTCTCATCACCCATGATCACCAAATGGTGCAAGGGGATTGGATACATGAATAGTTCACTCTCAAACATAGCAAACAAGTTAATTGAACCTTTAATTAATCTACATGTGCCTAGCTAGTATGAAAAACAATAGATAGACTAACTAAAAGGTCTTGGACCAATCATTTTGTAGAAAATGTGTAATTAGTTTGGAACCACTAGTCTTGGACCAATGAAGACAAGCTACACAAATAATTAGCAAAAACTAGACACACTCACAAATAGATGAGTTAGCGGATTAGTACCTAAAACCAAAATTGAACAAAAACTAAAAACTATAAATTTAAGTCCTAGGTTTACCTCAGACTTGCCTCTATGTGAAGCAAAATTTCCCTTTCTGATGAGAAAATTCACTTATTCTACTGAGAAAATTTGGCTATTCACTAAGGATGGGAAAATTTGCCTAATTCTACAACTTCACCCCAAAATTTAAATTCACCTTTGCAACCTAATCAACTTTTCCCCAAAAGGTAGATTCTCCCTTGTAACATGAGCAACTTCATCCCAAAAGATGGGTTCTCCCCTTTCCACAAAAATGGAAAATTTTCTTGTCTTTGGTGAGTGCAACTTTGCCTCTATAATAGGAAAATTCACCTTTGCTATCAGGTTCATCTATTTTTGGATGTAGTTTCACCTCTGAAGTGAGCAAATTCGCTCGTCAGGGTAGATTCACCCCTGTGTGTAAACCTAAACCTGCAAAACTCAAACAACAACAAACGTAAAATGTTTAACCCATGACATGGGTCCCATTGGGCATGCCAAAAATGTGTGCAATGTTTGATTCCTAGTCTAAAATGCAAAATGAAATGAAATGCAAGCAAGGAAAACACAAACAACACCTCAACGATTAGCCTATTTGAACTTGAACAAAAAAAAGCAAAGAAAGTGAGTTACCTTGCCCAAGTTGATGAGTTGGTTGGCCCTATTTATTCGTTCAATTGTGTTCTCCTTGATATGTAAAATAGCATGAAACCTAATTCAAAATGATGAGGATGAGATGAGAAATGCAATGGTGTAAGTGGGTATGTGGGTAAATGCAAGATTTGGATGCAAAATCAAGCTAAAAATTGTAGTAATGAAGGATGCTTGTTGGAGTGCTTGAAGGATTTAGTGCTAGATTGAATGCATGAATGTTGTAAATGAGGGAAAAATCCTCTAATTTTAGAGGAAATTCCTCTAAGAAATGGAGGGATGAGATTTAGCCACCATGGACAAGATCAAGGGCTAGGGGGAGTTGAGGTCTCACAAGCCCTCACATCTTGCCAAGTTTCAAGTGAGGTGTCAAAGGGGAAGGTGAGGTGGAGGTACTTTAAGGTACCTTGGGATTGGGACAAGATATCTTCATAAAGGAGGTCCTTGCCCCCATGTGGGAGATGTGACACATGAGGAATTAAAAATTCCTCGAATATCCTCACGGGGAAGAGGAGAGGAATTGAAAATTCCTAAAATGCATAGGAAGAATAAATGTGAATTCTTAATTCACATGGGGGAATGGGCTTCCTTCTCCAAAAGGAGAAAGCATTTAATCAAGGTTGACTTGGGGTATTTCATAAATGGAATAAAGATTAGGTTGACCTAATCATGCAATTAAGGTTGTGCAAATAGGTGATTAGGCTAATTAATGAAGGATTAGAGCAAGTGGAGGGTTATGGAGGATGTGACATTAATCCTGATTAAGGGTGTGCACATCCTAATCATGGATTGATTAAATTAATCTAGATTAAAGGGAGCTTATGAATGATGGGACAAGGAGAGAGAAAAAGGTGAATTTAAAATTGATTTAAATTCATAAAGCCAAATGGCTAAATTAAATAAATTAAAGCATTTATTTAATTTAGAGAAGAAAGGGGACAAAAAAAAAGTATTTAATTATTTAATAAATACCTTAGGAACATAAGAAAGAGAGAGAATATTAATTAAATCAACTATTTAAATAATGTCGATGAGGGATGTGAGATAGATGAATAAATGGAATGAATTTGACCATATGGGTGTGGTAAAATTCAAATGTCTACAAGAATCTATAGAAAAATGCCACAAATCACTAGTTTGCATCATCTTCAAATTCATCATGGTTGAGCTGGTACATAGGTTCCCAAAAGTGAATATTTGGTTAGAAAAAATTAGTTAAGTGTCGAGTTTGGCCAAAAATTGTAAACCAGTATTGTGGGATCACCCTTACACCACTACACCTTATTCCCCTCAATCTTATAATCACAATGATCCTTTCCTTAACTCACTTTTGCACACCATGACATCCATTCAACAACAAGTTGTAACCTTACAACAAAAAAACAACAATCATCTTTCACAATCATTAAAACAAATTCATTATCCTTGGACATATTAAGAGCACAAATGCCACAAGGTATAGAATTTCCTCGATTTGAGAAATATGGTGGGAAAGGAGATCCTATTATCCATGTTTTTGTTTTTATGGCCTTTTTTAGTGATTTCATATTTGAGGATAAACTTTTGGCTAAGCTATTTCCTAGGTCCTTGAAGGATACTGCTTTAGAGTGGTTCTCTTCTTTACCAAATAATTCAATTAGTTCATTCAATGAACTTGTTCATTCCTTTTACAACCACCTCCACATTTACATGGGTCCTTATCATGTAGGAAAAATTATCCCTTTTTCATGCTTAATTTGGGAATAATTAATGTTGAATTGAGCCTAATGTTGCCTTGATTTGGTGATGTAATGTGTTTTACACATTCACATTAAAGTCTAGGGCCCTTGTGAACCAAGTGGACCTAATTGTTCCTTATTTAGGGTGTTGTAAAGTGTTTTTTACACTTTCAAACTAATCTAGGGTTTTATTAATTAATTGGGCTTCTTTATGCTTTAATTTTCCTTATTTTGCATACACAAGCCTTAATTAACGCATCTTTTGAGGATAATCCCAACACACATCAAATAACCAATCAAAAATTAATGATTTTGGATTGTATGACCCATATTTAGTGATCTAGGACTCATACACCACCTTGGGCATATGGGTCCCACATAAGTTTTGAGGCCCCGGTATGAATTTCACGTAAATCTAAGAATTTATTGAAAAATGTGTCCCAAGCTTAGCCTAATGAGACTCATACTCCACAACTATAATATGAGTCTCGCTTAGCTTAAAGACCTAAATTAAATTTAAGTTCTTGGTGGGATTTTATTCTCCTATATTTTATGTCAGCTTGTAGTGTTTTAGTTTTGGGAAATTTTGCATAAACAAGTATAAATACAAAGTTGTTTCACTCATTTTTCTTCTAGCAACCTAAGTATTCATGCATATAGAAAATATAAGTCTACAAGAGCATTAAATAGTTTATTATCAAGCATTTTGGAGCATTATTCAAGCATCAAGAATCATGTTAAATTCATCATGCATCATGTTTATTTTTGAGCTAACATTTGTGATGTAGGGTTTCATGATTCTATCAAGCATATATGTAAAGATCTGTATCATTCAAGAAAGAGTCAAGATCCACATCCATTGGAGCCATTTCATATATGTTTGTAGCCTTTATTCCTAGGGTTTGGTGAGTTGTAACATTACTTATTTTTCATTAATCATTCCTTCATGAACTATTTGATTTCATTTCAAGGGTTGATTACCAAAATGTGTTTTGACCAAATAAAACCCCTTTCTACTAACAAAACAACATTTTTCCCTCTCTTTAGTGTGTGATTTACAAATCTAGGTTGAAGATCCATTGAAGAGAAATATTGGAGAAAAGTTGTCAAGGTTGATAAGTTGTCAAAGTTG
>VDFB02058242.1:135099629-135214775 GCA_007258455.2 Sequoia sempervirens | reverse complement strand
TCATCCAGTTGGGTCTGTGAAGTCTCCTCCATTTTCATCCTTGACCCAAGATTCGAAGTGCAAAATTATGGACTTTTTTGGTGCCCAAGGGGGAGAAGGGGGGGAAAAGGGGGCTTTGCTCAAACTAGGGTTTGCTCGAACCTTGGTTCGAGCGAATCCCCTTTCCACAATCCTTCACTTTTGGCTTTTTGTTGGGAATGGTGGGCCCCATCATTAAATGGGTTCATTCAAAGGGGGTCCTATTGAGCCCCCTTTGGTTTCATGTGAACCAAAAGTTCGTTTGAACCCCCAAAAACCAATTTTTGCAACTTTTCCTTCCTCATTGGAATTGTAAACCACTTTTGTGGGTTTACCCCACTCATTGTGGATCTTGGGTTTTCTAGCTCTATTTTTGAGAGTGTTGATAATCAACCCTCTATGGATCATAGTTTGCATACTTCATTTCCCATGACCTCACTTCCTATAACCAATGTGCTTAATGTTAACAACACTATCCCAACTATCCCTAGTTCTACTCAAGCTTTGGGGTGTACTCAAATCCAAGGTTGAACTTCAATCCCATCTTCTACAATATTAATGTCCATTCCTACATACACTAATACTCAACCTACAACAACCTTTCAACCTACAATAACTATTCAACCTACAAAAAAATTTCAACCTACCACAACCTTTCAACCTACAACAACCTTTCAACCTACCACAACCTTTCAACCTACCACAATAATCATACACACTAAAACTATGTACACTTCCTTAGGTATTCCCATAGGGAATATTTCTAGATTTTTTCACTTGAATACAATATCTCCTCAACCATCCACCTTCACCAAATTACAATTCACTTTCCCTTTGCATATATAGGGGTGATCCCACAAAGCTGGCTTACAATTTTTGGGAAATTCTGATTTTTGTTGAAATCACATATTTAAAACACTATAATGATTTAAGCCTTTAAAAGTTCCGTATAAAGAATTCCAATTAAAGAGAGTTTGATCAAACTACCTTAGATACAACCCCCTTGGATAGAACCTCACTAGTTTAAAACCATACCTATAATAGAGTCTCCTTTACACCTATCAAAATGTTGATAAATATAAACCACTTTTGATTTACCTTTTGGGGAACAAATGAATTCATTTAAAATTTATTTTTTTGTAAGTATGTAGTCCTTATTATAAGCTTCCCAAAAAGTATAATTTTAAATAAATTTAATTTAATTATTATATTTATTCTTATTTCTTGTGAATGTAGATTTTTCATTGAAAATCAAGCTCTCTATTCCGCACATGTGGAGAAATAGAAGATTATCAAAATTTAAATTATTTGAAAATATGAGTGCACAAGATATTGAAGTCCTTGATCCAACAAAAATAAATAAATTTTGATACATACAAAAAAAGTTGTGTTATACAGTCCACCTATGTCTGAATTGTAATTGGTTTGACTTTGAAACTTGATTAAGGAAAAAATGTTTAATAAAACATTATGAAACCAATTGGAAGCACTAGATATCATGGTTACAAATCTAAACTTGAAAAAAATAGAATTTTATTCTTCATGGGAAAAAAATTGTGTTATATGGCAAGTGTCACTCCTTAAAAGTGGTGTTTACTAAAAAAAACTAGTTTTTGAAGGAGATGGAAAAACAAGTGCAATCTAATTCCAAATTTTTTAAAAAAATATATTTAGAATTGTGTGCAGTGTTTGATTCCTTGTCTAAAATGAAAAACAAAGTGAAATACAAGGAAGGAAAATGCAAACAACACTTGAATGATTAGCCTAGTTGAACTTAAACAAAAACAAAGAAAAGAAAGTGAGTTACCTTGCCCAAGTTGACGAGTTGGTTGGCCCTATTAATTTGTTTGATTGTGTGCTACTTTAGATGGAAAATAACATGAAACCTAATGCAAAATGATGAGGATGAGATGTGAAATTCAGTGGTGTAAGTAGGTATGTGGGTAGATGCAAGATGTGGACACAAAATGGAGCTAAAAGTTGCAACAATGAAGGATGCTTATTGGAGTGCTTGAAGGCTTGAGTGCTAGATTGAAAGCATGATTGTTGTAAATGAGGGAAAATCCTCTAATTTTAGGGGAAATTCCTCTAAGAAATGAAGGGCTAAGATTTAGACACCATGGCGAGGATTAAGGGATAGGGTGAGTTGAGGACTCACAAGCCCTGACATCTTGCCAAATGTCAAGTGAGGTGTCAAAGGGGAAGGTGAGGTGGAGGTACTTTAAGGTACCTTGGGATTGGGACAAGATCTCATAAAGGAGGTCCTTGTCCCCATGTAGGAGATGTGACACATGAGGAATTAAAAATTCCTGAAATATTATCATGAGGAAGAGGAGAGGAATTAAAAATTCCTAAAATGCATGGGAAGAATAAATGTGAATTTTTAATTCACATGAGGGAATGGGCTGCCTTCTCCAAAAGGAGAAAGAATTTAATGAAGGTTGACTTGGGGGTATGCAATAAATGGCATAAATATTAGGTTGACCTAATCATGCAATTAAGGTTGTGCAAATAGGTGATTAGGCTGATTAATGAAGGATTAGAGCAAGTGAAGGGTTATTGAGGATGTGATATTAATCTTGATTAAGGGTGTGCACATCCTAATCATGGATTGATTAAATTAATCAAGATTAAAGGGGGATTATGGAGGATGGGACAAGGAGAGAGAAAAAGGTGAATTTAAAATTGATTTAAATTCATGAAGCCAAATGACTAAATTAAATAAATTAAAGCATTTATTTAATTTAGAGAAGAAAGGGGACAAAAGATAAAGTATTTAATTATTTAATTAAATACCTTACTAACATTAGAAAGAGAGAGAATATTAATTAAATAAACTATTTAATTAATGCCAATGAGGGATGCGAGATGGACTAATAAAGGGGATGAATTTGACCATGTGGGGGTGGTCAAATTTAGAAGTCTACATTTTTCCCCTCTTTGAAATACCAGGTTAGAATAATAGTGTTTCAAAGAAAATAAAATATAGGTGACTCGATAGAGGAAATGACTAGAAAGTGATGCCCTAGCATGGGAGAAGTTGTGTAGGCTGTCAAATCATGAAAAATGAAGAAAGATTCCCCAATCTCGCAAGGAGGTGGACATGACGAAGGAATAGAGGAAAATAATAGGGTATGCCCCCTTGAGAGGGTGGATGGGGAAGAAAAAGGGGCCTCGAGTGACTTCTTGATATGATGAAATAGAGGGTACCACACGATAGAGCATGAAAAACTATGAAGAATAGATTTTGAATGGAGGAAAATGAACACATGGGGTGCAAATGGAGGCTCACAGAAGAAAGAGGATAAATTAAATTAAAAAGAGGTTAAACTAAAGGGTAAAAATACCCAAAACTTAACAAGTGAAAAAGAGAGGGAAATGTTATATATAGTAATTTTAGAAATTACTATTCACCATTTTCACATTTGCAAGCTAACTTAGTAAGAGAGAGAGGAAGAGTGTGACGAGGATGGCTAATGAGTATGACAATGGGGATGAGGGTTTTGTAGATGACGTGATCATCCACTAGGGTGACGAGGTGCACCAATTCTACTACAAGCATGTGGTACCTCGCCACGCTAGCTTCAAACCTTTCTTTCTGAATTTGAGTTAAATTTTTAATTTTTTTAGCATGTTAGATGAGGGTTTGGGTAGAATAGGAAAATGGGTCAATGGTTGATGGGTGATTTTGCCCATCCGTCGAGAAAAATCACCCTTTTCATGGGTGTGACTAGAGATAGGTGAATTCGCCCCTAAGAGAGGCGAATTTGCTACAAGGAGAAATCATTCGTCAGGGGCAAGGAAAAAAAAAGAGGCAAAGTCACCACTGTAAAGGTGAATTCATCCAACTAGAGGGCAGGTTACAAAGAGGGGAGAATTCTCCCATGAGATGGGAGAATTTAATCGAAAAGGGAGGACAAAAACCGGGCGTGAATTCACCCATGGCATGGGTGAATTCACGTAACAAGAGGCAGGAAAAAGAATGGGAAAATTCACCTAGTGAACAGGCGAATTTGCCC
Source organism: Sequoia sempervirens (assembly GCA_007258455.2). Taxonomy (NCBI): domain Eukaryota; kingdom Viridiplantae; phylum Streptophyta; class Pinopsida; order Cupressales; family Cupressaceae; genus Sequoia; species Sequoia sempervirens. The sequence continues at coordinate 135,210,738 of VDFB02058242.1, read as the reverse complement.
AAAAAAGAGGGCGAAAGAAGAATGTGAGAATTCACCCAATGAACAGGAAAATTTGACTGACAAAGAGGGTGAAAGATAGGTGAATCACCTAGTGAACGGGCGAATTTTCCCAAAAAAGAGCGGGAAACAAGAATGGGAAAATTCGTCCAATGAATGGATGAATTCACCCGAAAAAGTAGACAAAAGATAGGTGAATTCGCCCAATGGAAGGGAAAATTCATCCGATAGGGTAGAAAATGGATAAAGAGAGGGGATTTGCCTATTGGAAGGGAAAATTTAACGAGAAAAACTTGGGGAGTGGAATAAATGGGGGAAAAAGAGAATGAAAGTGATGAGATCGGGTGAAAATGACTGATATGTGTTCGATGTGATGCAGGGATTTCATACACTACAGATGAGAGAGAGACACTCAATAGTCCTAGAGGCGACCATTGAGGCGATGGATGCCCATGACCATGCAACACTAGCACAGGTGGGATTATTCCATATGTTGGGATATCCCAACATCAAGGCACATAGGGCAATGTTGATGGCACTGATGGAGCAATGGAGCTCTGAGACTTTGAATTTTCATCTCCCAACATGGGAGATGATTGTGACTCTAGAGGATGTCTGGAAAATATTATGGCTACCAAAAGCAAGACATCTAGTGAGTTGGACACAGAGTGAGGGGTGACAGTGAGACAGGAGCTTGCGAGCCATATTTGGATGTGCAGATCTGCCTATCTAGGGGGAAGAGTTAGATTTGGATGAATGCTTAGGATTGGGGGTACCGTCACTACCACTATACCTTTATGGATTGATCAACAAGATCGTTTTACTTGACGGAAGTGGGAAATTCTACAACCTCAAGGTCATTGAGGTTGTCAGACACATCGTGGAGAGGAGGGAGGGGGAGTTTGCATGGGGTGCATTCATACTAGCATAGCTATATAGTGATCTGCACATGGTCTGCTATAGGAGGACACACAACATTACACATGTCACACTACTCTAGGTATGGGCCTAGGAGCACATTAGCTTGTCGAGGTCAGGGATCTTGATAGTAGGGATGTAGGACAATACACTACTAGTATCATATTGGTATGGGATAGAGTACGACTAGTGGTTGCATTATTTAGATGGATGAAGGAGGAGATTGGATGACCTGTAGGAGGATCAGATTGTATGTATACCGTACCAGCATCGATGGTTTACAGGTTGGCGATAGGATGAGAGGAGGCATAGGGGATACTTCTTCATAGTATGCTAGCTGATTGGGAGGGATTCGTACATTATGGAGCTTCACAAGCTGGACATGGTGATGAGGCAGTTTGGGGTATAGTAGGATATCCCTCCAAGACCACAGAGGTTTCAGCAGATTACCTAAGAACAATTGTGGGATGATCTAATCATAGGGGAGTTTGCATGGCAGGTGTGGGAGGAGTTACAACAGGTGCCATTCCCTAGGAGAGGAGGGATAGTAGATGCAAGGACAATGATGCGGTACTCCGTGTGGTGGGCATGTCATAGTTCAACATGGATTATGATGATGAACTTGATTATAGGGGCACTTGGCTATGGATCATAGGACAAGGCAAGATTAGCTAGACAGAGCCTGGGGTCGACATAGGAGAGGCAGAGATAGAGAGGCTAAGGTAGAGGAGGGGAGAGGAGACTGATAGAGGAGGGTACAAGGGGAGGTGATGGAGGAGGATGCCCAGAGGTGCATCCACTAGCTATAGTATTTTATATACCTCCACCACCAGAGGATCCAACCGTACTATTGATAGGGTCTCTAGTGAGATTGCGGATCATAAAACACAGACTCAAAGAGTCAAAGGTAGATAGGGATAGATTGTAGGCTGAGGTGGACAGGTTACAAATATAGGGAGAGGGATTATATGGCCTTGGAAAATGATGCAGGATGATGAGCACTAGAGGTACTGGCAGAGAGATAGATTACAGGTCGAGGTGACCATATTGTGGGAAGAGGGACATAATCGCTATGGGGAGTGAGTAGACTAGGTATCCATATAGGTGCATGAGGCAGAGAGAGAGAGGGAGGACCTGATGAGGTAGCTGGAAGAGCTATAGAGGGAGAGGATCAAGTTGAGGATGGAGCAAGATGAGTTCTGAGATAGAGTACAAGTGGTAGAGTAGACAGCGGGGGATGTAGGGACAGTACTAGAGAGAGAAGAGCCAATGATGGCACAAATACAAACCTTTGCAGGATGCGAGGAATGTGGTAGAGGCACATGTACAACCCTATAGGATGAGAGAGATGCAACTGCAGAGCAAATGCATGTCTTACAAGGTGAGAGGGATGTAGTGGTGGATCATATGTCAGGTATGTAGACATAGATTGACTAGCTAAGGATGGCTAGGATGCATGGGAGTAGGAGAGGAGACATCTATCTGGGTTACATGATAGGTATAGAGTGGAGTGAGATGCGACTAGGATACAGGTGGTGGATAGGGATGAGTACATGAGGGAGTCCAGCTACTACATGGGGGCTTACTTCAGAGAGGTCCTACATCCTACACAACTTGTACCTACCTATGTCTGAGTGGTACCATAGATGTCAGCACCATTACGGTCGTTAGGTACACATACATGAGGATATAATAGCTATCGAGAGACTCCCCCATGCAGAGGGTCGGTGCAAGATGCCTCTTAGAGGTCAGATGAGGGCAGCTCATGGTAGAGAGGATAGGATACCAGTCTTTAACAGGTGTAGGGTGGATGTGCAGTATATAGGGGAAAAGACCATAGATCCCACAGCATAGATAAGATATAGATTTTTTTTTCATTGATGTAGTCTCTATATTTTATTCAGAGCCCTGTACAATTTTGTATTTTATTAGATGATTATATATGATGGAAATTTATGATGGATATTGTGATGGACATGATATTTTGATATTCATATGGTATGCGATAGGCCTTATTGACACTATGTTGTGCTTATGTGATGGATGTTTTATTTATGTACATGTGGATGTGTGTGTTTTATTATGGATGATTATGATGATTATTATGGTATATGCATATGTTTGTGGTGATTCATGTTTATGCTCATGTGGATGAGATGGATGAGATGCATTATGTGTAACACTTGTGATGGATGATTTATGAGGTTATATGCTATGGACATGAGCCTAATGATTTTTGATATAGGTGGTGATGTATTCAATGTAATAATTAGTAAATGTGATCCAGAAACATCAATTAGCTCATAGTAGATGGGCATCTGTGTTGTACACTGTATAATCAAATTTCTTTTATTATGGTTTGGTGTAATATGATGCAATGTGATGTATGTAATGAGATGGAATAATATGAGAAATGTTAATGCAATGAATGGATAATGAAATGAAGATTATATGCTTAGAATAACCAATTAAGATTAATCTAAACAACTTAAAATGAACATGATATGATAAATGCACATGGAATGAAATGTGATGTGATGAACCTACATGAGTGATGAGTGTAATTAAATTCCTTTCAAACATTAATATCTAAATTAAATTAGCATGGGCATGAGTGTAAGTAAGGGCTTAGTGGCAAGTACTTTCCCTATAATCATTACAAAATTAAGCGAGAATGGGTGTGAAACTGCACCTATCAAGAACCATAGGAATCCTGAGAAGAAAGAGAGATGGAAGATGAATGTTTGCACAACCAAAATAACAAATCATAGGTTAGAGACAAGATAGATGGGGGATAAATGCAATGCAACATAATGGAAAATGAAATGAAATCCTAATGCTATTTTCTATTTTTGGAGTACTAATTTTTACTATAGCATAAGACACGATACACCAGGGTATGAGGAACTAAGGTATATTAGTGTCTAATGCATGAAACAAACATAAAAAACAAGGAGACTATCCCAATACCCTAAATTCATGATGACTTTAGTCAGGCCAGGAATTGGGATAACCACAAGCACAAGGGATGCCCCAGCATAACACAAGACCACAGGGATCTTGGTGGGTACTACGTGGGACAACCAAGCAGACATCAACAAACAAAAGATCAAGATATGCCCCTATGTTTACCTGTCAGAGCACACCATAATATGATGGATCATGGCAACCCTTACAAGGTATGATAGGAAGCTCAAATGATAAACAAAATGCCAAAAGTATCACAAGAAAGCGATCAATTTCAAATGTCCTTTGCCACAGGATCAAAAGGGTGGATGGGATTGATGTGGTCTAATGAGGAAGGATGCAACCTATTAAGACCAAAGATAAAAACTAAACTAAGTGATTGACATGACTCAGGATACTTGAAACTGATTGAATCTGATGATACTAGTGGATCTCATTTTTTAAGAACTAGATAGATAGGGATATACCTGACAACACAAAATGAGACAAAAGGACACAAGACACAAGACTGGAACACCCTAAAGACCTAGTGGCTCAGGGGTTGATTAAACATTAGCCTTGCCTACGTGAAAGCACAGAGCCAGGCTCGTAGTTCAGTAAAAGACCATAGATAAAAGCATAAAGAGGACAATGGAGATGATGATGGATGACAAAGATTGGATGGAAAAAATCCCTGGGGGTGGATCAAATGATCAACCTTGCCTACGTGAAAGCGTAGGGGCAACGTAGTTCAAAAAAGGAACAATGAAAAAAGAAAAACGAGACAGATGAAGGACAGATGACCAACATGACAGGATGGTCAAAAGCCCAAGGGGCATTCTAAGTCAGTTTGTAGACTGTACTATTCTAGATACTAAAAAATAACAAGGATATCCATCAAGAGAGGAAAGACCACAACCAGATGAAGGCGTATGCAGTTGGATTCATTATAAATAACATGATAGGATGAGACCTAATGAGGAATGACACAATGAAGGACCCTAAGTGAAGGCGAGGGATTGAATGATAACAAGGAAAGATGACACAAGCTTAGATGGGGATAAAAGCTCAAGATTATGGATAACAGATGAGGATCGTCCAACACTCACCCAAATATACCAAGTGGTAGATAAGTGGATGTGAATGAAAATATTGGATAAAAGGATGTGAGGATAGGATGTGAGGATAGGATGGATGGAAGCATAAAGCAACTAGGATGCAAGGTAGATAGTGATTAAGCCCTCTACAAATGGCTCTTGTTACAAATTTTTCACCAAATGTACTTTTTCAAGGTGCCACCAAGGGTGGTTTTCACGATAGGATAGATTATTTCTCTTTCCTATTTTTTGGATTTTTAACTTTTTTTATTTTTTGTATTTTTGACAATTTTTTACTTTTTTTGGCATTTTTCAGGATAGCATAACCTTGCTGACTTAGGTGTAAAACATTTTTAGGTACATGATGTTGATAGTCTCCTCTAGGGGCTCTCCTTCAAGTGTAGAAAGATTATACACCCCATATCCATATTTAGCTATGATAACATAAGGACCTAGCTGATTTTCCTCAAACTTCCCTTTCTTGTCTCGGTCCTGCTAGGTATGTTGATTCTCCTTAAGGAATAGATCACCAACATTCAACTAGTGAGGATGGACCTTCTTGTTATAGCTTCTCCTAAGATGATGCTAGTATGCTTGAAGATGATTGTATGCTTTGATCCATTTTTCATCTAGGAGCTCCAATTGATTGAGTCGTGCAACTTGAGCATCTTCATCACTTATGAGATTCTTCAGAGATATTCTAAGTGATGGGATCTCAACTTCAATCAACAATATGGAATCGAAACCATAGATGAGAGAATATGGAGTGGTGCTGGTAGAAGTGTGGATGGAAGTGTGGTATGCCCAAAGGGTAGGATGGAGAAGGAGATGCCAATCTCAACTAGTGTTATTGACCACCTTTTTGAGGATCTTCATCAAGGTTTTGTTGGTATCCTTCGCTTAGCCATTACCTTGGGGGTAATAGGGTGTGGACCAATGATGTTGGATGTGGAAGGTTTCACATAGGTGTTTCATGTCTTGGTTTTTGAATGGCTTTCCATTGTCAGTGATGATGGTGGATTAGATTCCATATCTGTAGAGAATATGGAAGAGGATGAATTTGGATATCTAAGTACCTATTATTTTAGAGATCATCATTGCTTCCACCCACTTGGTGAAGTACTCAATGGCAATGATAATGAAAGTGTGGCCATTGAAGGATGGAGGATAGATCTTGCCGATCAAGTCAAAACCCCACTAAGAGAAGGGCCATGGTGCTATGAGAGGTTGCAAATCTTGTGCTAGAGCATGTATCATATTTGCATGTTGTTGACAAGGTAAGCACTTCTTCACAAACTTGCAAGAGTCATGCTCCAATGTAGGTCAGTAATACCAAGCTTTGTGAATCCTTTTAGCTAAGGCCATGCCATTAGAATGGGCCCCACAGACACCACTATTTACCGTGGTTAATGTAGTGTGATATTTTTCCTTGTTCAAACACGTAAGAAGAGTTCCCTCATACCCACGATGATAAAGTGTATGTCCCAAGATAATGTAGCAGGAGGTTTGTTGGATAAAGGATTTACATTGATTGTAAGGGTGGGTGGTAAGATGTTATCATGGAGGTAGGGGTAAATATTGTGATACAATGGTGACCCAGGACCTACGATGTCACACACCATTTTTCTCTCAGGTATGTCATAAGCAAGGATTAAAAGTTGTTTGACTAGAAACTTGCAGTCTGTTCGATCTTTTGGCATGTCAATTAGGGAACCAATTCTAGCCATTGCATCAAGTACTTTATTCTAGACTTTGGGGATCTGTTCAAATTGGATGCAGGTGAAGTGTTTCTTGAAGTCATCTTATAAGGTAATAACTTATCATCTTTAGTCTAAAACTCATCATTGACCTATTTGATAATCAGCTAAGAGTCACCAAAGAGTCGCAAGCGAATGATGTTCCATCGGATGGTGATCCTAAGACTAGTGATGAGAGCTTCATATTCTATTATGTTAGTCATGAATGGGAAGGCTAACTTGAATGACTTCAGAATGTAGTCACCTTGTGGGGTGACGAATATGATACTTGCACCAAGTCTATTATGCATGTATGATCCATCAAAATAAAGTGTCCATGTAGCTACTTTTGTGACTGTGAGAACCTCTTCATCAGGAAACTCTGTGACCAAGGGATAGGCATCCACCAAAGGAGTTTCTATTGGTTGATCTTCTATTACTTACAAGTCCTTTAATTTCCTTATGGTCCACATACTCTATATCGAACTCGCTCAGCAACATGACCCACTTAGCCATGTGGCTAGTTAAAGATGTTCTAGATAACAAGTACTTGAGTGGATCAACTTTTGATATTAGCTTCATCGGATGAATAAGCATATAATGTTGAAGCTTTTGTGAACTAAAGACTATAGTTGGGAAATATTTTTTCCATTGAAGAATAATTGAGTTCATAGCCCACTAGTGTTCGACTGATGTAGTAAATGACACGTTCCTTAGAAGACTCATCATGTTGGGCTAACAATGCCCCTAGTGCAACCGAAGTAGCTGAAATGTACAATAGAAGCGGTTTACCTAGAATTGGATGCATGAGGATGGGCAGATGAGCCAAGTACTCTTTGATTTTGTTCAAACCCAACTGACACTATGAATCCCACTTGAAGGTGGTATCTTTTTGCAGGAGATAGGTCAACAATTGGCACTTGTTAGCTAACTGAGCTATATACCGTTTGATAGACTATAGCTTACCTTGAAGGCTCCTTAACTATTTAAGATTGCATGGTGGGGGAATTTCCATGATTTCCTTGACTTTAATGGGATCTACCTGTATGCCTCTTCTAGAGACAATAAAACCCAATAGCTTTCTTAATGTAACCCCAAACACACATTTCTTTGGATTCAGCCATATCTTGTAATTCTCTAGCCTCTCAAAGATCTTCAGGATCATAGGGTGTTCTTCTCTTGTTTTGAGTTTCCCCAATAGATCATCAACATAATCCTCCATTATGATGTGAATGAGATCATAAAAGATGACCATCATGGCACGTTGATACATTTCCCTTGCATTCTTGAGGCCAAAGGGCATGACATTGTAACAAAATGTGCCCCAAGGAGTGGTGAAGGTAGTCTTATGTTGATCCTCAGGTGCAATTCTTATCTGATTATAACCAAAGAAGCCATCCATGAGGGATACCATCTCATGTCTTGCTATTAAGTCAACCAACATGTCAATTTTTGGTAGGGGAAATCATCATTAGGATAGGCTTTGTTGAGGTCCTAGAAATCTATACAAATATTGATGTTCCCATTTGGTTTAGCACTAACCTACTATGTTGGAGATCCAATCGGAGTAGTCAATGGGTCTTATGAACCCAACTTCTCATAGTTTTTCCAACTCTTTTTTGACCAAAAAAGCTACTTGAGGATGCATCTTTCTTAGCTTTTTCTTGACTAGCTTAGCATCCAAATGAACATCCAAGTGGTGTACGACTAGATTAGGATCCAGACCTAGCATATTTGAATATGCCCATGCAAAATTGATGATTCATTCTTTGAGATGTTGAACAATGGTGGAGTGATTTTCTTCTAATAAGGACTTGGCTACATAAGTGATTTTAGGATTTTCTTTGGTTCCCAAGTTTACTTCTTGTGTTTCTTCGATCAAAATAGAAGATTGTTTAGATAGTTGAGTTTCAACAAGGGGAAGATGAACATCCTCATCTTCTAGCGCCTTGTCAAGGTTTTCACTATTAGATACACCCTTTATTTTTACTTTTTCTAAGTCAAAAAGTGCCTTAGGGAGGTTTTCACTAGATGACCCTTTTTTATTTTGTTTCTTCTTATTTTTATAGTTATGGCATTCATCCTCCCCAAATCCCATGAGGTGTACATAAGTATCCACTAAGGGAAAGGTGTCAACAGGTGTGCTACCACATAGTTTCTAGTCAATAAGCTTAGGATGGCTAAGGGATAAGTTGATGGAGAGGATAGATAGGAAATCAAACATGTAGGAGAGGTCCATGTCATCATACACACGTATGATGGATTCTTCTTTGGATATGTCTTCAAGGAGACCATTTTCCACACTAACATTGTTAGAAACACTACTTGATTGCATGGGACCCTTTTTTTTGTGTCATGGCCTAAAATTGAGTATCGTGGTTGCATAAGGGTGTCAACAAGTTGTTTCCTTCCTTGTTCTTCTATGTCAAGATCTCCCCCTTGATAATTATATTTGTCAGCTAACTTTGAGGCATAGGGATACGTCTCCTAGAAATACTCCTTTAGAGGGGGAGAAGTTTCAAGCTCCTCATGATATATCCATTGGCTAATATTGTCCTTGGATGTATCTTGTATTATTCTAGGAGAACATAAAGTGTTGGATCCCACATTCTTAGAGCTCAAGGTGATTGTCTTGTCTTCTTGCTTTGGCACAGACTGAGAAGGTTGGCCATATGTATGCAGTGAAGGAAACATGGTTGCCACATTCAAAGTTGTACATATTTCATGCTCATGACATCCTTTGCCAATGATCTGGACCTTGGTAATGGTGGAGTCAAAGGTGGAAGATGGCGTGGATGAAGTAGTGGATAGTGTGTTGGAAGATGGATGGGATGATTACGCTTGAGGTGCCCCCATTTTTACTTCTAGATATTAATGAGAATGGGGGAAGGAAGATTCTAGTGTATGAAAATACTCAAATGGTTACAGATCTGCATGTATCGTAACTTCCATCTCATTAAATGGGAACTTCAAACATTGATGGTAAGTGGATGGGACCACTTGCATGGAATGGATCCATGAACGACAAAGAAGAAGGTTATATGGGAGATCTAGATGAAGGACGTGGAAGGTAGTGTACTATACAATAGGCCCAACCTGAATTGGAAGATAAATGGTTCCTTTGGAATCATGCTCTACATTGTTATATGCCTTGATAGTGATAACCTGATTATTTAAGTTAGTGTGGGTGCAGCCTACCTATTTTATGAACTTTAATGTACAAAGGTTTAGGGAAGATCCATTATCTACCAAGACCCTTTTAACTTTATGTCGGGCTACAATGAATTCAATATGAAGAGGATAGTTATGGTTCGAATCAATGCATGACATGTCATTTTGATGAAAACCCAGTTGGTACATGACCGAGAACTGTCCTACCAATGCTTGTTATTGGGCAGGATCCATATTGTTAGGAACATGAGTATCCTGTAAAGATTTGGTTAAGATTTCTTAGTGGACAGGAGAAGACTTAAGCAAATCTAAGATAGATATTTGGGTTAGAGTCTTTCCTAGGTGATCAAGAATATTATACTAGGAGCTTATAGGAGGTGGTTGGGTTGACATAGAGGCTCCAGGGATGGTGATGTGAGTGCGACATGCCGTAACAACACACTGGGGGTCTTTTCCTTTTACGCATATCATAGAGACGTGAGGCTCTACCTAATTAATGCACATGATGATTCCCTCATAGTTGTAAGGAATGTTCTTGTAATTAATGTGATTTGTGCTATTGCTCTGATTATTGTTGTTACTCGACCCAAGATTTGCATTTGATGTGCTAGCACCTTGGTTATGTTTTGGGAAAGTGTTTTGATATATTTGAAGTTGAGAATTGGATGATGAGGCCTGGTTGACATCCACATGTATATCACTCCGATCTATAAGATCCTAGATGTAGGTTCTTAAGCCTTGACATTTTTTGGTGGAATTCCCTTTGATCTTTTGGAAGTCACAATATTCATTCTCCCTATACCAGGCGGGCTTTTCCTTAGACTCATCAAAAGGCTTGGTCATAGGATATGTGATTGGGTAACTAGCCTAAAGGAGCCTATTGAAAATGACACTTAGGGATTCTCCTAATTGAGTGAATTGATGTTTAATGTTTCCTTGACTATTCTAATTAGACTACTAAGGAGAATGAGGTACCCCCTATGGCACTAATATGACATTGGAAATAAATGGTTGATTAGAGGCATGTTATTACCTTTGGGAGGTAAATGCTACTTGAACATGTTTGGTGTTAGTTCAACACCATCATTGACAATGTTCTTATTCTTGTTCTTGTAGCTGGATTTATTCTCAAGGACAACTTTTCCTTATCAAGATTATAATTTTTTTATCATCCCTTTAGCAATAAATTCTCTCTCAAGGATAGGAACCTACTCTACTATCTCTACAAAGGTTGTGACACAGTGGAGGTTGAAATTATGTGCCATGTTTGAGTGAGATTTTTTGACGAAAAGAATGACCATGTCTTTTTCTCTAAGTGGGGATTTCATCCGACCAACCAATGCACACCACCTTTGAAGATAGCATGCAAAAGTTTCTCCCTCGAGTTGTTTCTCTTTCAGAAGATCCAAAGTGTCAATATCCTTCTCCAAATAAAATGAGAAGTGTGTGCAAAATTTTTCTAAAAGATCTGCAAAAGACTTGATGGATCCCATTGGGAGAGTCATAAACCAATCAAGAGCTATCCCTATTAGACTCCTTGGAAATAATTGTAGGGGATAATTGTCATTGTGGAGGATTTCTTGACAATGGGAATAGAACTATTGAAGATGGTTCTTTGGATCTTTAGTTCCTTTGTACTTATCAAATTTTGGCATCTTGAAATGCTTTGGAAAAGGAACTAGTGAGATTGAGGGATTGAATGGATAGGGACAAATGTCTTCAAACTTAAAGGATTATTTGTTAGTCTTTGGTTACAAGTCTTTTAATGTGGCTTTGACTTCTTCCCACTCTTCATTAGTAGGTGCTCAGGGAGTCGAATTAGACATATTGGATTGATTATAAGGAGCATATTGATGGTAGGATGAAGATGGGGATGAAGTTGTTTGATCGTATGCTAGTGGAGGTGTATATGGAGGTATTTTATGATACTGATTGGTATAGGTGGACTATGGTTACAGATTGACGTAGGATTGGTAGTAGGATGATGGATTTTGGTAATATGAAGTGGAGGCCCCTTGTTGATATGGTGGCTGTTGTTGGTAATATGAGGTGGAAGCACCCTATTGGTATGGTGGAGGGGCTTGGTAATATGATGAGGTCAAAGAACCTTGTTGATATGATGGTTTTTTTTTATAATAAGAGGTGGAGGGAGCACCCTATTGATAGGGCGGTTGCTACTAGGTGTAATATTGATTGGATTGGTAATTATAAGTAGGATTTGGTTGTTGGGTAGTGTATGGAGGTGGTTGTAGATTAGATGTTTGGTAATAAGGATTTAATTGTAATTGTGGGATGTTTGTGTAAGGTGGTGGTTGGGATTAGGATTTGAAGGAGTAGCAAGGATGACATATGTGTTTGGTGGATGATAAAGGTATTGTGTAAGGGGATTGGGTTGCGTTTGTGTGGGAATTTGAGTATGTTGGGCTGGTTGCTACTAATGTGGTGGTTGTTGGTAGAGAGGGTGAGATGGGATATGTTGTTGCTAAGGGATCAGTATTGAGGCACCTTGTAGTGGTTGTTGAGGTTGTGATGTAGCCTATATGGCTTGATGAGGGTGTTGTGTGGGAACAACAATATGTTATGTCACTTCCGATGGGATAGTGGTATGCGGTGGTACTTGAGATAGGATGGCAGTGTGTTGCATCACCTATTAGTGAGGTGGTTGTGTGCCATAAGAAAAAGTACCCTTTGCTTGGCATGAGATTAATTGGACTTAATGAGGCCTTGATTCAGGTGTTGTGAGGTATTTTATGTATCCACACTAGGTTTTTGACCTTTAAAAATTGAATAAAATGCTTTTAATGATGTCTTGTGAAGGTGTTGTGAAGTGTTGTAAAACATTTCTACATTCTTCTAGACTCTATTCATTACAATTCACCTAAAAATCACCTTTTTATCACTAATCAAGTCCTATTTTAAAGTGTTTTAAAGTCTTGTAATGAGCTTTCACTCTTTTGTAGGCATAACTTCACTATTTATCCCTTTCTCATGCTTTATTTGGTCCCTTTATTCCCTCATATGCTTAATTAAGTGTATTTTTGAATGTTAACCCGAAAAAAAACATTAAATGCAACTTAATTCTTGACACCCATTTTTAGGTCCTCAGTGAGACCCATTCACCATGGATGGCGAATGAGTCCCCTTGGCTCCAAATTCAAAAAATTTAAAATTTCCTTCCTATTTTTTATTCAAAATCATTTGATGTCGGCCTGTGATGAAGTATGAATGGGTAACTAAGGCACAAGATTGTATAAATAAGTGATTTTCACCTCATTTTAACATCCATTCAATTTCATAACCATTCTTCATCACTTATTCACCAATCTTCTATCTCAAGTCAAGCAAGTTAGGGCTTTCACATTGCAAATCACCAATTTAGCTTCCTAAGACATCCAAGGACATATTCTACATGTTTTGTTTTAGAATTTCAAGATCAATCATCATGGAAAGGTAATGTATTCCATTATTGCATGTTTCATTCTATTATTTCATCATTTTGGTTTGATTACCTAAACAGGGTTTGACCAAGGCAAACCCCCATGCCCTATCATTCACCATTTCTTCTTCTCTTCTTATGTTTTGTAGATTTAGGTCTCTTGAGAGTTTATAAATCATTGAAGATAAAACTGCAAGGTTGTTAAAGTCCTTTCTTCATTCAACAAGTCAAAGAATCAACAAAATCTCATTTTCAGACTCGTGAATTAGAGTTTTGAAAGCAGACACTTGTAGGGAATCAAAGTGTAGATCAGAAGCTCTGGAATCTACTCTTGAATATTTAGAATTCAAAAGTGGACTCATTTTCCATAAGTGAAAAATGAGTCCCATTTCCTAGTTAGTTTTATGGTTTCTGCATTTTTTGACACCCTTTTGACATAAATAAATTCTGGCTCAATTTACCAGAACTGGGATTGACTCACCTAGAATGGCGACTGAGTCCCTCTAGGCCTGAAAAATATCATCAAAAGAATTTCAAAAGCCATTTCCAATCTTCATCAAATTTCCAGGTGCACATTTTTAGTCTGATTCATTTTTGTTGCATTTTTCTATTCATTTGTAGGTGATTTTGCAATACATAATGTGTTTTCAAATCTAGTGGTTTCCTTTAATTTTTATTCATTAGCAAATCAATCCTATTAGTTTCTTGAATTCAAACATTGTATCTAGGAATTTTGCATCCTTTTTCAATCCATATCACACTAGTCTTCGAATGTAAACATAAGAATTTTGGACCCATCTTTCTGCTTTTAGGTGAAAGAAACTAGAAGTGCTAGAAAGAAAGTAGGTCCCAAAATCTATGTTTTAGGTTTCAATGAAGTGGACTTTGGGGATTCTTCCTTGGGGTTGCTGCTGAGATGTGAAAGGTGTAGGTGGTAATTTTGATGCAAGTGTAGATACTAGAGGGGGTGGCAATGCAAGGAAAGGATTTCCCCCAGTGTTTAATAGTAGTTGACTTGGTTGATTGGGTGGAAGAGGTGGTGCAAATGGTATGGGGGTCAAACCTTTCTAGATAGGCACGACAGGTGGTAGAGGAAGAAGATTCTATAGTATACCATAAGCAAGGGGATCATTGGGATCAGATAATGATCCTGTGACTTGAATCAGAACCCAAGGAATGTTTCCAACTTGATAAAGCACAATATTCCCAAACCCAGGTTGATACCAATTATCTATAGGTGGACCCTTGGGGACATATAGATTTCCTATAATGTTCTATGAATTATGTGGGTCTTGAGACACTAGAGGAGGTGGGGTGTTGACATATCGGGACATGTCAAAGTTGGGTGGCGATTGAATCCCTTTAAGAGTAAGGTGACAAGTATTTTATCCCCATGCTTGTTGAGGAGGCGATCTATCATCTGAACATTGGTGGGATTACTAAGGTACTCATCAATTGTGACTTTAGGCTAATTGGAAATGTTCTCATCATTAGGTGGAAAAGTTTTTTGGACATCTATATTGGATTGTGATGAGGCACCATTATTGGGATCTTGAGAAGTGTTGACTTGAGTACCTTGGCCCTGTTGGTCTGCCATGAGTTTCTTTGCTTGCAATCGAATAAGGGGCATGAAAATGCAAAACTACCAAATGAACTAAGATGATACTTAAGATGCAGTGCAAGGATGACCTAAGTGATGATTAGAGGATTGATTGGACTGGATGAAGGATCAATTGATTGGATGGTTGGATAGGGGATATGATTGGATTGGATTAGATCAATAGATGAGATGAAACAATTGTTAGGATTAAACAATTGATTAGATAGGATGATGGAACAAATTCTAGACCAAGTTTAGAGATCAAGCTAGGTGATGCAAGGTGTTGAAAATTGGATTAAAGGACAAATAGATGATTATGGCACCAAATCCACCTCAAGATGGAAGTGGATTGATTGGACTATGGATGATGACTAACTCAAGATGGATAATAATCCTAAGTAGATGCAAATGACGACGATCAGGATCAGGAACCTAAGCCAACTTGGATAAAGACCTTTGAAACATAATCTAGAGGATTGGGGTTGATGAACCAATGATGGATATGTGACCTAGAGATGTTCTAAGATGCGCCTATATGATTTGGCTGATGAACAAATGAATTTTGAAAAATGCAGATGGACTAAAGTGATGATTACGAGCAAAAAAAGGATGATAATTTTTTTTATCATGCCAAAGGACTTGGAAAATGACAAGATTTTAGTGGCCTAAAGGATTCACTCTCTAGAATTTGTATGGGAAATAGATGTGCCTCTGTGTCAAGCAACTTCACCTTTTTAAGTCATAAATTTGCATGTTTTAAGGAAACAAAATCACCTCTCTTTTAAGAAAATTCACCTATCCAAGAGATCACATTTGCTTATCCCTTGAGGGCACACGAGAAACAAGAAAATTTGATGTGCAAATTCACTTGTCTGGGTTGATCAAATTTTCCTAAGTCTGGAATGGAATAAGAAACAAGAAAATCTATTGAGAAAATTTACCTATCTGATAGTAGGTTCGCCCAAACTATAACAAATTCACTTGAACACTGACAGGTTCACCCAAATCTTAAAAAAATCATGCCTTAGGGGAGCAAGATCACCTAAACCTTGGGAAAACGGGCATACTTGACTTGCAAACTTTCCTAACGGGGTAAAAAACTGGCCTATTTCTTGAATGATATGGATGGGAGATAGATTCGCCTAAATTTTGACTCACACAGATGGAAGACTCATACGTGAAGAAAAATCACCTCGACAGGGAGAAAATCAGCCCAAGGATGTTGGAAAATTCACCTGTTCTAAGGGAATGTGTGAATTTGATAGACAAGAGGATGAACAAGCTAATCCAAACTAATAACAGGTTTGCCCCTAAAGAGGGAAAAATTTCCTATTTAGTGAAAATGGGCGTATTTGAGGGATGATGACTGACAAGATGACTAAGATTGAAATGGGATCATCCTTTTGGACAATAGGTTCGCCCCTAAGAGGTGTTAAATTCACCTATTTTGTGGAAAATGGGTGAATTCGATAGATAATGACTGGCATACTCACCTAAAGGCTAGACACACTAACCTGTTCTAAGAAATGGGCAAAAATGGGGTCACCTAAAAAGTGACCCATAGGAAAATTCACCCCTGACTAAGTTGAATTCACCCAAAAGGATAACTTGGAATAGACTTGGATACAAAATCACCCTTTTGCAGGGAAAAATCACCTATTTGCAATGCAAATACACTTCTGTAAGGGAAAAGTTCACCTTTGAAGGGAGGGACTAACTGTGGCAAAGGACAACATGAATGGAAAACAATAGAAAAAAGGCTAGGCTAACTCAACTACAAATAAAAGAATTGGTAGTGGACAATGAAGACACACCAAGCAACACAAATGTAGAATCAGTGATGAACATTTACAAACTTGATGCAGGCCCACTAGCTATCACCCTTTCTTATGAAGGAAGATAGCTAGTGTTCCACTGGCACAGGGTCATCAACAGACACCACAGGCTCACCTTCACACTCTCACTCGAGGACTATCGTAGTCCACCATGAGGATTTCTATCTCAACCCAAGGGAGTACGTGGTGAGTAACTTCAGGGTATGGTGCACATCCCCTACACTACAACAAGCTGTAGCTAAAACATGAGTCTCTATCTAGGCTGAACAAGGCTATCTCGTGAGTCCCTGATATATGCATGGTACATAGGGAACCATGAACACCATCCCATCACAAGCGCGAGTTCGGAGCCCCAACGAGGTATTGGAAACTCAGACCAACTCTGCATGTCTTATCTAGGTATTACCCTAGCTTTGACACTTTGCCAAACATGATATGACTAGATTGAGGTACAACTTTTTCTCTCCCCCCTTTATATACCTCACTAGTAACATGGGGCTGGGATTGTCCCCCGGGTGATGAAATACCATGCATTTCCTGCTAAGGGAAGAAGATACTAGACATTTTTAGCTAGTGCCCAGGCTTGCACATAACAGAAGGGTAGAGCTTAGATGCACTAGAACCTCCTAGTTGGACTTGATTGGACTAGAGTAAACTGTGATTTCTCATCACCCATGATCACCAAATGGTGCAAGAGGATTGGATACATCAACAATTCACTCTCAAACATAAAAAACAAGTTAATTGACTCTTTAATTAATGTACGTGTGCCTAACTAGTATGAAAAATAACAGACATACTAACTAAAAGGTCTTGGACTAATCATTCTATAGAAAATACGTCATTAGTTTTCAACCACTAGTCTTGGATGAACGAAGACAAGCTGCACAAATCATTAGAAAAAACCAGACACACTCACAAAGAGATGAGTTAGTAGATTAGTACCTGAAACCAAAACTGAATGAAAACTAAAAAATAGAAATTCAAGTCTCAGGTTTACCTCAAACTCACCTCTGTGCAAGGAAAATTTTCCCTTTTTGATGAGAAAATTCACCTTTGTCAAGATAAAATTTTCTTATTCTACTGAGCAAATTTGGCTATTCTCTAAGGATGGGAAAATTCACCTAATTCTGCAACTTCATTTCAAAAGTCAGATTCACCTTTGTAACCTAATCAACTTTGCCCCAAAAGGAAGATTTTCCCCTGTAACATGAGAAACTTCATCCCAAAAGATGGGTTCTCCCCTTTCCAAAAAAGGGTGAATTTGCTTGTCTTTGGTGAATGCAACTTTTCCTCTATAACAGGAAAATTCACCTCTGCTATTAGGTTCATCTATTTCTGAATGCAGATTCGCCTTTGAAGTGAGAAAATTCACCCGTCAGGGTGGATTTTCCTGTGTAAACCTGAACCTGCAAAACTCAAACAACAACAAACGTAAAATGTTGAACCCATGATGTGGGTCCCATCGGGCATGCCAAAAATGTGTGTAGTGTTTGATTCCTAGTCTAAAATGTAAAATGAAATGAAATGCAAGCAAGGAAAACACAAACAACACCTCAACGATTAGCCTAGTTGAACTTGAAAAAAGCAAAGCAAAGAAAGTGAGTTACCTTTCCCAAGTTGATGAGTTGGTTGGCCTTGTTTATTCATTCGATTGTGTGCTCCTTCAAATGGAAAATACCATGAAACCTAATGCAAAATGATGAGGATGAGATGAGAAATGCAATGATGTAAGTGGGTATGTCAGTAGATTCAAGATGTGGATGCAAAATGGAGCTAAAATTTGCAACAATGAAGGATGCTTGTTGGAGTACTTGAAGGATTTAGTGCTATATTGAATGCATGAATGTTGTAAATGAAGGAAAAATCCTCTAATTTTATGGGGAATGGCTCTAAGAAATGGAGGGCTAAGATTTAGCCACCATGGACAAGATCAAGGGCTAGGGTGAGTTGAGCAATCACAATCCCTTACATCTTGCCAAGTGTCAAGTGAGGTGTCAAATGGGAAGGGGAGGTGGAGGTACTTAAGGTACATTGGGATTGGGACAAGATCTCCTCATAAAAGAGGTCCTTTCCCCCATGTGGGAGATGTGTCACCTGAGGAATTAAAAATTCCTCAAATATCCTCATGAGGAAGAGGAGAGGAATTAACAATTCCTAAAATGCATGGGAAGAATAAATGTGAATTTTTAATTCACATGGGGGAATGGGTTTCCTTCTCCAAAAGGAGAAAGAATTTAATGAAGGTTGACCTGGGGGTATGTCATAAATGGCATAAAGATTAGGTTGACCTAATCATGCATTTAAGGTTGTGCAAACGGGTGATTAGGCTAATTAATGAAGGATTAGAGCAAGTGGAGGGTTATGGAGGATGTGAAATTAATCCTAATTAAGGGTGTGTACATCCTAATCATGGATTGATTAAATTAATGGAGATTAAAGGGGGATTATGGAGGATGGGACAAGAAGAGAGAAAAAGGTTAATTTAAAATTGATTTAAATTCATAAAGCCAAATGGCTAAATTAAATAAATTAAAGCATTTATTTAATTTAGAGAAGAAAGGGGAAAAACGATAAAGTATTTAATTATTTAATTAAATACCTTAGGAACATTAGAAAGAGAGAATATTAATTAAATAAACTATTTAATTGATGTTGATAAGGGATGCGAGATAGATGAATAAAGGGGATGAATTTGACCATATGGGGGTGGTCAAATTCAGATGTCTACAAGAATCTACAAAAAAATGCCACAAATAACTATTTTTCATCATCTTCAAATTCCTCATGGTTTAGCCGGTATAGGTTCCTAAAAGTGAAGATTTAGTTAGAAAAAATTAGTTCAATGTCGAGTTTGGCCAAAAATTGTAAACCAGTATTGTGGGATCACCCTTACACCATTCCACCTTATTACCCTCAATCTTATAATTATTACACTTAATCTTGGAATAAATAATGTTGGATTGAGCCTAATGTTGCCTTGATTTGGTGATGTAATGTGTTTTATTAATTAATTGGGCTTCTTTAAGCTTTAATTGGCCTTATTTTGCATACACAAGCCATAATTAATGCATCTTTTCAAGGATAATCCCAACACACATCAAATATCCAATCAAAAATTAATGATTTTTTATTGTATGACCCATATTTAGTGATCTAGGACTCATACACCACCTTGGGCATATGGTTCCCACATAAGTTTTGGGCCCCCGATATGGATTTCACATAAATCTAAGCATTTATTGAAAAATGTGTCCCAAGCTTAGCCTAATGAGACTCATACACCACAACTAGAATATGAGTCTCACTTAGCTTAGACCTAAATTAAATTTAAATTCTTGGTGGGATTTTATTCTCCTAGATTTGGTGTCAACTTGTAGTGTTCTAATTTCAGAAAAATTTGCATAAACAAGTGTAAATACAAGGTTATTTCACTCATTTTTCTTCTAGCAACCTAAGTATTCATGCATATAGAAAATCTGAGTCTACAAGAGCATTCAAGAGCATTCAATAGTTGATTATCAAGCATCAAGAATCATGTTAAATTCACCATGCATCATGTTTATTTTTGAGCTAACATTTGTGATGTAGGGTTTGGTGAGTTCCAACATTACTTATTGTTCATTCATCATTCCTTCATGAACTATTTGATTTCATTTCAAGGTTTGATTACCAAAATGGGGTTTGACTAAAGAAAACCCCTTTCTACTAACAAAACAACATTTTTCCCTCTCTTTAGTGTGTGATTTACAGATCTAGGTTGAAGATCCATTCAAGAGCAAGATTGGAGAAAATTTTTCAAGGTTGCAAAGTTTTCAAGGTTGGAAAGTTGTCAAGGTTACCAAGTTGTCAAGGTTGCAAAGTTGTGAAAGTTTCCACCTTGTTTACAAGATCACTTAAATATAGTTACAAATCAAAATTCAACATTTTAGATCCAAAAATTAGATTGAGAAGGAGGAGAAAAGATAGAAGAACATATTCAAATCTTGACCTTCTAAAAATTTTGAGCAAGAATGATATGCCACTTGTGGCATACGAGTCCTAGTATAGGGATTTTTCTAGTTTTCAAGAGTTTCAGACTTGTCACTGCCATATTTCAGTTTCTACCTAGAAACCCTAATCTAGGACTAAATCGCCCAACCTGACATATGAGTCCCAATGAGCATTAAAGTTGATATTTTTAGCATTTAAGACATCATTCCAATCTTCGACAAGTCTCCAAGTGCACCTTTATACTTTCTAAGTTTATTATTCTGATTTGCATTCATTTCTAGGTCATTTACTTAAGTTTTGCATATGATTAGGTTTTGCATGTTACTTTTCTTTCCAAGCCCTAGCTTGGTGGTTAACCCCCATTTAGTCTTTAGTCACACCCTAGGACACCTTATTGCAATATATCTTTCCCACATTTCATCCCTGGATTGAGATCTCTAAGGTTTCCTTTAATGAAATAGAGTGAAATAGGTCTAGGTCCAAAACCTTAATTCCATCTTGCAAAAATATTGGACTACCATATTTTCTACATTTCATTTTGGTGAACCTAGCTTTTGCAACACCTTATTTCTGATTTGGAGAGCATCATAGTGCTAGATCTATCTTACATTAACTTTTCATTAGGTTTTACAATAGTTAATTTGCATCTAGGGTATCTAAATCTTGCATTAGTGAAAGTGCATATAGGTTGCATTTTTGTATCTTGCATCACTGAATTTCATTTGAAATCTATAATTTCACTTAGCCTATACATTGTACTGAATTTTTTTTTTTTGGGATGGATGCTAACATATGCTTTAGGAAATAGAGCACACCCACAAATCCAATTTCATTCAAGGGTAACCCTAGAGATCTCAATGCCAAAGAGAAATAAATCTTGTAATAGGGTTGTCCTAGGGGTTGAATATGATCTAAGGGGTTCACCACCAAGATTATATTTGGAAAATAAAATGATACATAAGATGAAATGCAAAAACCTAATGGAATGCAAACTAACTCTAAATCACCTAGAAAGATGAATGAAATAGAACAAAAAATTGTAAAATAGAAACTATGCACTTGGGAAATCAAAGAAAGTAGACTAGAGATCTGAATCACTAGAAAATCTACTATCAAGGTTGACTGGGACTCATTCGCTAAGCTGGGAGAATCAGTCCTATTTTTGGGAAATTGTGTAGGAATAGATTTCTACCAAAAGGGTATCTAGATCGGAAAAATCCTGAAAATGTACTGAAACTAGGACTCATTCACCAGAAGTGGTGAATCAGTCTAGTTGGGATTTTTTGCAACCTCAAAAGTTGATTCTTCTCTTCTCTATCTGCTCTATTCTTCCTAACATATTTATGGATTCAAATCTCTGATTTGCAACCTATAGGTCTTCTCCAAGGTTCTTCAAGGCTTGATGACAACTTTGACAACTTTGGATGATTTGTCACTTTTCTCCAACCTTTCTCCTCATGAAATCTACAACCTAGACCTACAAATCACACACAAAGGAGAGGGAAAAATGTTGTTGGGCTAGTGGATACGTGTTTTCCTTGGGAAAACCCCTTATTGGTAATTAAACGTTGAAATGAAAGAAAATATAAATGGAGAATGATGAATGAACAAATAGCAATGTTGCAACTCACCAAACCCTAGCAATAAGGTGTTGCAAATATGCTTGAAATTCCTATAATGGTTGTGTTTCTTGACTCTTGCTTGATTAATGTTTATCTTGCTTGAAGCACTTGCTTGAATCATAAAATCTATATCACAATTGTTAGCACAATAACAAACATGATGTTTGACACTTGAATGTTGCTCTAAAATACTTGATAATCTTCCCTTGAATTCTCTTGAATTCTCTTATGAATGCTTAATGATCTCTTGAATGCTAGGTGTTGAATATGAGCGAAAGAACCTTGTATTTATACTCAATTATGCAAGAATTCCCAAAATTACAACACCACAAGATGACATCAGATCTGGGTGATCCCACAATACTGGTTTAAATTTTTTGGCCAAACTGGACACTGAATTGATTTTTTCTAACTAAACCTTCACTTTCAAGGCACCTATAGCCTAAACCGTGAGGAATTTGAAGATGATGCAAACTAGTGATTTGTGAAATTTTGTTTGTAGATTCTAAATATTTTTTTTTTCAATTTTTTTTGGAATCAGTTGCACTTCTTTTTCCATCTCCTTCGAAAACTAGTTTTTTTCAGTAAACACCATTTTTAAGTGACACTCACCTATAACACACAACATTTTTTTTCCATGAAGGATAAAATTCTAATTTTTTCAAATTTAGATTTTTAACTATGATATCTAGTGATTCCAATTGGTTTCATAGTGTTTTATTGAATATTTTTCCTTAATCAAGTTTCAAAGTCAAACCAATTACAATTCAACATTGGTAGATTGTATAACACAACCTTTTTTTTTTGTACAAATTCTTTTTTTTTTGTTGGATCAAGGACTTCAATATCTGGTGTACTCATATTTTTCAAAAAAAAAATGATAATCTTCTATTCTTCCACATGTGCAGAACATAGAGTTTCATTTTCGGTGAAAAACCTACATTCACAAGAAATTAAAAAATATATAATAATTAAATTAAATTTATTTAAAATTATACTTTTTGGGAACCTTATAATAAGGACTACATACTTACAAAAAATAAATTTTAAATGAATTCATTTGATCCCCCAAAAGATAAATCAAAAGTGGTTTTTTATCAGCATTTTGATAGGTGTAAAGGAGACTCCATTATAGGTATGGTTTAAAACTAGTGAGGTTCTATCTAAGGGGGTTTGATCTAAAGTAGTTTGATCAAACCCTCATCAATTGGAATGCATTAAATGGGAATTTTTAAAGCCTAAATCATTATATTTTCTAAAATTATTTTATTTTAGCAAAAATCAGAATATCCCAGAAATTATAAACCAACTTTGTGGGATCACCCATCTAGGAGAATAAAATACCACCACAAATTTGAATTAAAATTTATTTTTTGGCACACGAGACTCAATCACCCAAGGTGGAAAATGAGTCCCGTCAGACATAATGTATGGGACCAAAAACCAAAAGTGCTTAGAAATGTGTGAAAACTGATTCGTGACCCAAAAACCTAGGTGGGACCCATTCACCCAAGGTGGCGAATGAGTCTCAGATCACTAAATATTGGCCACACAATCTAGAAACACCTAAATTATGATTGGTTATTGATTGGTGTCAGGATCATCCTTGGAAAGATGTAATAAATGAGGCTTATGGATGCAAAATAGGGAAAATAAAGCATAAGAAAGCCCAATTATTAATGACAAGCCTAGAGAAGTGTTAAAGTGTTTTATAACACTTTACAACACTTCAAATAAGAAAAGGTTAAGATTTATTTTGATTAAAAAGAGGTTCATTAAGCCCAATTAATTGATAAAACCTTAGAAAAGTGTTACAGTGTGTTACAAAACTTCACAACACTTTGACAAGGTACCATTGAAATCCATTAATTCACAAGGGCCCAAGACCTAATGTGAACATGTTAGGCATATTACAACACTAAATCAATGCCAAGTTGAGGGGACCTTTTTATATCATTACACATACAAACCAAAAAACCTAACACTCAAATAAAAATTTCTTAAATTTGTGCAAACACCCTAATCTAGGACTCATACGCCCCTCTGAGGGATTTAGTCCCAGTACAAGTTGTTTTTCCTAATTTTTGGGTATTCTATGTTGACTATTTACCAACATTTGAATCCTTGAAAAATCTTGGTTGGGACTCATACGCCCCTCTGGGTGATTTATTCCCATTTCAAATTTTAAACTACATTTTACAACATTAAAAACTTTTTTTTTTGTTTTTGTTTGTTGTTGTTAGTTATTTGTTTCATTTTGTAGAATTTTTGTTTCATCCATTTCATCAAATCTAGCTTAACTTAGTTCATTTCGTGCATTACTTAATTAAATTTACAAATTTAACTCTAGGTTACTACATTGCATCTCATCATGGATGTGTGCTTTAGTAAGCTTTGGATGTCCTTGAAATAACTAGTGGATATGTCAAGTTGTGCCTTTGGAAATGACCCTAATGAAATTTAACTCACTCATGCTCAATAAAATCCTAATGCATGTCCTCCTTGTGATGTTGACATCATTGGTGAAGATGATGATATAATGAACAACTTCATAAATTATTTCCTTAACAACCCTAATAGAAATGCATCCTTGTATCCCTCTATGAAACAACCAACACCCCCTACCATCCTACCACTTGAGATGTTTGGTCTTTTATATCTTGAAATTGAAACAAAACCTAAGCCTATGTTTCCTACAATAGGTGAACCTATTTCTTCTAGTCAAGCAAGCATTCAACAATTCTATCTTAACAAAGTGACCAACACCCCTATCAACCTAGAAGAGACATATGGAAAAGGATATACAATCTTGAGCAAGCAAGGATGTGATACAACAAGTGAACATGAAATTCATCAACTCTTAGAACAAACACCAACTATAGATACCAAAGGGATATGATATCAAGATCCCCCTTGACGTAAGTGTCCTCCTTCATAAAGAACAACCAATTCCTTGTGACGATGATAAATATAATAGGGAAATTTTAGGTCCTCCAACCCTAATTCTACCTAGAGAAATTGGTGAATCTAGCAAGTAGTGAAGACATTACAAACTCAAGAAACTACAATTATCTTGTCCGTCATCTGAAACTGAAAGTACTTTACACATACTTCTAAGTCAAGGACTTGTCACATTACCACCTATGTGAGAAAATTGATTCCCAAATCCTAAGAACAAAACAACATCTCATTGTCGATATTGTAAAGTTTTTGGGAATAGTATTGATGAATGTCATGCTTTACAAAAAATATTTAAAAAGTTTTATATTATAAAAATAATCCCTTAAAGCATGTCCTCCAGTTCCTTGCCATGTAATGGTTTCAGGATCACAACATTCTCACTATTGCATGCTTTAAACTAATTGCAAATCATTTCAAAATACAAGAAGCTCCTTCCCATCACATAGCTCAACTCATTCTTGTCTTGCACTTAGTGAGGAAAAGAATTAGATGGACTTTTCCTAGTACCACATTTGCTATTATCCCTTTGGCTAGTTGTATGCCTTCAATTTATACTGACCAAGATTGGGATGCAGATGACCTACTAGACGTTAATTCACATGTGCCTTGCTAGCCTTTTGAATTATTTTATTTTTCATGTTCTTTATGAACTTTCTTGTGTGTAATGTGATCCTCCATACTATTCTATTTTTTGTATCTCTCTATTTTTGTGCATTCCTCTCTTTGTATCTACATTCTTTTATATGTCATAAAAATTATGCTTTTCATTTGTCTTATGTTTTCCTTTTAGGGATGAAACAAGGAATCGATAAATTTAGGTCTTTTCCATGTTGAAATCAAAGGTTTTCCTTTTCTTTAACTCTCTTTGTGTCATTCTTCCAGTTCCATGAGTATTTGGGGAATGATGGAAGTTCCAAGCTCTATAAAAACATTGTAGCGAAGACATATTGACCCTGAATTTGTGGATCCTTTGTGTGAATTTGGGATTTCATTTCAAGGAGGCAACCGCTTTTCATGACATAGCTTCATTTGGAAACATATTACTTGGCATAGGGCTTTCCAAATAAGCTCGCATGTCCTCTTTATTATTTGCATTGATCATTCGCTACATTAAAGTAGTTACTCACAATGTGGTGTTTATCAATTCCTTTATAGTGGGGGCATACATTGGAATTATCCATTTGTAGTTTACAACTCATGTTTAATTGTGTGGTATTCTTACTTTCTCTCAAGAGCGTGATCTTTCTTAGCATATTATATTCCTCTTAGTGGCTTGATGCAACACACTACATCTCCTAAGTTGTGAATCTTCTGTTCTTCGATTAGTGCTCTCTTGGAGACATTAGGTACAATGTTCCATAAGTTAAGACCTTACATGAACTAAGAAAAACTCCTTTGAATGTACCTTACACTAATTTTTCATTTACAATTTCAGTTATATGGAAACCTTGCATAACACACTTTGCTTTCTTGTGGAGCCATCTTCTTTGTTCATGAGTTTCAAGCATATGAATATTTGCTTGCCTCATGGAGCTTGAAGTTCATTGTTGTGTAGAAGCTTATCAAATTTATCATGAGATATAGATTTGGTATGGTTGTACGTATGGGAACCGAACTTAGGCATGACTTTCCCATAGCCACTTGCTTGTGTGAGTGCATACCGGCCACGTGTGTATGTGTCTCGCAGGGGGATCACCTAGTGGATGGTTTAAGGTTCCACTAGCCCTTGTGAGTGTCCATTGGTTTGCATAGTGGACATCATGTTCCACTTGTATAATTTCTTATACAAACAACCTAGATTTGATTCGCAATGTGCAAGATAAATGCTTGAAGCTTGATCCATCCCTCTTTTGTTTTTATTTTCTCTCCCTCTTTGTCTTTGGCAGTGTATGCTTGTATCTTTTTTTCGCTCCTTATATCATTATTCATGTGTGTTCATTATTTCCTATGTTGGTTTTCTTTGGGATCTTTATCCTAGGGGCTTGATCACCCCTCTTGATTGTTTTTGTCCTATCTTACTAGCATTAGTACATTTGAACCCCGCTTGATGCATACTTGTCTACTTTAGTGTGAGTTTGAAGCAAGTGCATCCTCTCACTAAAGTGGGGACTAAATGTGGTGTAGGAAAAAATTATACCTTTTTCACACTTAATTTGTGAATAATTAATGTTGGATTGAGCCTAATATTGCCTTGATTTGGTGTTGGAATGTGTTTTATACATTCACATTAAGTCTAGGGCCCTTGTGAATGAAAAGTACTTAATTGTTCCTTACTTAGGGTGTTGTAAAGTGTTTTCTTACACTTTCACATTAATTAATTGGGCTTCTTTATGCTTTAATTGGCCTTATTTTGCATACCCAAGCCTTAATTAATGCATCTTTCTAAGGATAATCCTGACACACATCAAGTAGCCAGTAAAAAATTAATTATTTTGGACTGTATGGCCCGGGTTTAGTGATCTAGGACTCATATGCTAGCTTGGGCAATCCCATATAAGTTTTGAGGCCTCGATCTAGATTTCACATAAATCTAAGCATTTCTTAAAAAATGTGTCCCTGGAGGTTATCCTAATGGGAATCATATGCCACAATTGGCCTATGAGTCCCACTTAGATTATAACTAAATTAAACTTAAATTCTTCGCAAGATTTTATTCTCCTAGATCTGATGTCATCTTTTATTGTTGTAATTTTGGGAAATTTGGCATAAACAAGTATAAATACAAGGTTATTTCACCCATTTTTCTCCTAGAAAACTATGTATTCATGCATGTAGTAAATTTGAGTCTACAAGAGAAGTCAAGAGTCTACAAGATCATTCAAGAGAATTCAAGAGCTGATTATTAGGCATTTTGGAGCATTATTCAAGCATCAAGCATCATGTCAAAGTCATCATGCATTATGTTTTTTTTTGAGATAACATTTGTGATTTAGGGTTTCATGATTCAAGCAAGCATTCAAGTCAAGATCCATATCATTCAAGAAAGAGTCAAGATCCACATCCATTAGAGCCATTTCATACACTTTTGTAGCCATTATTCCTAGTGTTGGTGAGTTGCAACATTACTTATTGTTCATTCATCATTCCTTCATTCTATTTGATTTCATTTCAAGGTTTAATTACCAAAATGGGGTTGGACCAAGGAAAACCCCTATTTACTAACAAAACAACATTTTCCCCTCTCTTTAGCATGTGATTTGCACATCTAGGTTGAAGATCCATTGAAGATAAATATTGGAGAAAAGTTGTCAAGGTTACAAAGTTGTCAAATTTTCCTCCTTGTTTACAAGATCACTAAAAGACAATTATAGAGCATAATTCAACATTTCAGATCCAGAAATCAGGTTAAGAAGGAAGAGCAGAGATAGAAGAAAAGATTCAGATCTTGATCTTCTAAAAAGGTTGAGTAGGACCTATACACCACTTGTGCCGTATGAGTCCCAATAAAGGGATTTTTCAAGTTTTCAGGAGTTTCAGACTTGTCATTGCCAGATTTTTGTTTCTACCCAAAAACCCTAATTTGGGACTCAATCACCCGGCCTAGTGTATGAGTCCTAGTGAGAATTAAATTCAACATTTTCAATATTTCATACTTCATTATGAGCTTCTATAGGTTTCTAGGTGCACCTTTGTACTTTCTTAGTTTGTTGTTTTGATTTACATTCATTTTTAGGTGATTTTCTTATGTTTTGCATATCATTGGCTTTTAACATTAGGTTTTGCATGTTACTTGTCTTTCCAAATCCTAGCTTGGTGGTGAACCCCCCTTTATTCTTTAATCACACCCTATGACACCTTATTGCAAGATATCTTTCCCACATTTCATCATTGGATTGAAATCTCTAAGGTTTCCTTGAATGAAATAGAGTGAAATAGGTCTAGGTCTTGAACTCTAGTTCAATCTTCCAAAAATATTGGGCCATCTTATTTCCTAGATTTCAGTCCTAAGATGACCCTTGTTGATCGAATGACATGCAAACAAAAGGATGATGAGAAAGTGGGTATGTGCAAGATCATGATGGGCCAAAAAGTGGCAATATGATGGGTATGTGGCTGATGACTTTTTTTTAACCCAAAATTGATGAAACAAAAGGGTTTTTAAAGGAGATTCTCAGCTTTCCACCAATATAAATTATGCTTTACTTTGAATTTAATAAGTAATTATTATTCATTTTCTTTTCAAATTATGACTATAGTCCCGATTGATAGATTGATTGAAAAACATCTATAGCTTTCAACATTATCACATTTTTTGAATCCAAAACATGTCACATTCTATGCTTTGCATACTATAGGATTAAAAAGGAAAAATTGAATTTCATGAATTTTTGACCAAGTTAAGGTGGTCAGACATATGACTTTTTTAAAAATTTTCAAAGTTGTAATAAAAAAATCATAAGTAATTATTTACTTGGAAAAAAATTACAAAAAAATATGCATCACATCGAGACATGAGTCCTCTACTTATATCTAAAATTTTACAAAAAAATATTATCATTTTATTGTGGTTAGGGTGGTCAAACATAGACCTACTTCTTATTTTTCCCATGAAATTTAAGTACTACTGCATTGAAATTTCAAATTTTCACCAAATATATTTTGTTTTAAGAAAAATAAACCTAGTAGTTTAGAAACTACATTCAATTTTCTAAAAATTCTATTCTTACATATTTATGAAATAATATAGATAACTTATTCAAATTTTTACGTCAAGTTGCCTAACTCTGATTTTTCTAAATTTTTTGCCACTTAAGGGCCTATTTTTTCCATGATGATCCTACATATACCCAACTATGACAAATCCTTTTGAGGATAGGGATATAGAGTTCACTCCTTTACCTAATACCCTTCATAATATCATGTTGCAGCTTATTGAAAAGAACATTCTTACCTTACCTCCTATTAAAGAGCATGATCCCAGTATACCATTGGCCAAAGGCTTTTGATGAAACTCTTATTGTCATTATCACCAACAAAATGGACATGGTACACAATATTGTAAGAATCTTAAACATCTTTTGCAAGACCTTATTGATTCTAATCATCTACAAATTGGAGATGTGAATGATCAAGGTAATAATTTTGTAGCCCCTCCTAACCAAAATTTACAAATCTTTTCCAATCTCATGCCAAAGCACACTATTTCATTTGTCAAAGCAAGTGAAATGAAGAATTATGCGATGAATGTTGAAATAGATGATGAGAACATGGATAGTATTGAACGTCTTGCAAATACTATGATAGCATTTATTGAAGTTAGACCTCATAAGGACTCAACTAAAAAGCCTCTGGATATTGCTTTCTCACAAAAAAATAGAGTTAAACGTGCACCTAATGGTCCTCTTTACATAGTTGGCTGAATCAATGATAATCCCACTAATGGGATATTGATTGATGCCATCTATGGAGAGAACATGATCACTGAAGAATTCAATGAACTATATTAAGATACATATGAAAATCTCAAAGCATGGATCAAGATGCATAATTTTTTTGCTTTCCCTACAATTGGCTCAATAGATCTCCCTTTAAAAGTTAGACCAAAAACATTAAATTTCTCATTCACCATCATCCCACAATCAGACCAATTTTGTGTGAAGTTAGG
Source organism: Sequoia sempervirens (assembly GCA_007258455.2). NCBI lineage: Eukaryota > Viridiplantae > Streptophyta > Pinopsida > Cupressales > Cupressaceae > Sequoia > Sequoia sempervirens. The sequence goes on along the minus strand of VDFB02058242.1, from coordinate 135,179,821 downwards.
CTATCCATGGCTTTTCTCCATGAATGTCATCCCTTCAATTGTTCATAAATGTTTAAAGTTTCCTTTTGGAAATGATACATTTATTGTACATCATAATGGGTTTAATCTTGCATCTTCCTGAGGGAAATTTTCATTAGATTTATTTTGGCTCGAGCATGTAGAACCTATTAAACCTCATGAGGATTACTTATTGAAATCATATCAAAAGTTCAAGGAAAAGGGTATAGCAGAACTATCCCTTTGGAACATGCCTCCACCTATGACTGAACCACCCATCCTTGATGAAATAATGATTGAACAGAAAGTCCTTTCAAACATCCAAGAACAAACTATAAAAAATCCTCCTATTCTTATAAGAGACAATGAGATAACCAAAACAATCTCGTTGTCCCTCATAAAGTCAAACAAGTTTACAAAGTTAAAGAGAAAGTGGGTGAACATCCTCCCATTGTTTCTTCCATTCCTCCCAAGGAAGAGAAGAAACCTATGATTGAAAAACCCACTCTTACACACAAACAAATTGACAATAGATTGAAACACAATTGGAGTGCTAGCGAGCATAGGTGTAGATGTTGTGCTATTTCTCATATGTTAAAAACCAAAGAAGACAAGAACAACATCGAAAATTAAAATCTAGACTTACCCAAAGCAATGGATGATGACTCTATATCTTTACCACAACAGAAATAAGAACCTTCCATGGAAATTGTCACTAGACCTCTTGTTGTGATTAATCTAGATGATGACATTGACATTACAAAGATTGATGAATGTGCATAATGAGTTGAATACATTGTTTTCCTCTTCTATGAGCTTAGATGAAAAATATCCTAAAAAGAGTGTTCAACGTGGTACTTCCCCTAGTTTGGAACTTGTTGTAGTCCCTTTGGCTATTTTTCTCCCTTTTGTTTATATCGATCGAGATTGAGATGCAGACAAACTGCTCTAGGTTGACTTCCATGTGCCTTGCTAGTCTTTTTGTTTTTCATGTTTCTTTATGTGATTGCATGTGTGTAATGTGATCCACCATGAAATTTTGTTTGATGTATCTCTCTCTCATTTTGAGAATTCATCTATATACATACCTATGTTCTTCTCTATGTCATAAGAATTTTATTCCTTTTCATTTGTCTTATGTTTTGCTTTTGGGGAAGACACAAGGCATCGAGATATTTAGGTCTCTTCCATGTTTACCCAAAATATTTTCCTTTTATCTTTTTCATTTTTTTTTGTGTTTTCCTTTGGGGATGATGCAACACATCGAGACATTTAGGTCTCTTCCATGTTGACCCAAAGGATTTTTCTTTTTTTTTGCTCTCTTTGTGTCATTCTTGTAGTTCAGTGAGTATTTGGGGAATGATTATAGTTCTAAGCTCTATGAAAAAAATGTAGCAAAGATATACTGACCTCAAATAATAGATCCCTTATGTATTCTTGGGGGAAACCCCTTCCTTCCTATTTCATGGCGTAGATTTATTTCAAAAGAATATGACTTTTCATAGGGTTTTCCAAGGAATGCTCTCATGTCTTAGGAGAAAAAATTAGCTACATTAAAGCAATCGCTCACATTAATGGTGTTGGAAACCACTTTAAAGTGGTGGCACATATCAACGACATCTTTCGACATATTTTATGGTGTGATTTTTTTTCTTGTGATGTTTCCTTTTCTTGGTGGTGTCATTGGGTTTGATGTCCTCTAAGAGTACGATATTTCCTAGCATAGGATTCCCTTTAGTGTCATGATGCCAAGTGAGAGGCATCCATAAGTCATGATCTGATATTCTTTGACTTGTCCTCTCTTGGAGACATTAGACATGATGTTTCCTAAGAAGAAGACCTTACACAAACAAAGTTAAATCCCTTTTAACAAAAACTTATAGACATCACATTCAAAAGAATACAAAAGCATTACATTGCAGTGCCTTATCAAAGTTTTCAGGAAGATAACTTTGGTATGGTATGGGAGGCTAATATGATTCTATCATTTTCCATCATGTTGGGATAATTCACCTAGTGGATAGACTAAGGTTCCACTATCCCAAAGTGAGAATGTTGGGATAACTTACCTAATGGGTGGACTGAGGTTCTACTACCCCAGAGTGAGCATGTTGTGATAACTCACCTAGTGGATGGACTGAGTTTCCACTACATCAGAGTGAGCATGCATGTTATAGACAAATAACCCCATTCCACATTATGTTGGAATGATTGTGCTTGATCCTTTGTTTTTCTTTTTTTTTCTTGATCTTTGATAGGGTATGACTATGTATGTTTGTTATTTCTGCATACTTAAGCATATTGAATGTCTAATTTAGTGTGAGTTTTTCATGGGGGGAAACTCTCACTAAAGTGCAAGAAAAATGTAGCGTAGAAAAAAGTAACCCTTTTTTATGCTTAATTTGGGAATAATTAATATAAAGTTAACCTAATGTTGCCTTGGTTTAGTGTTGTAATGTGTTTTACACATTCACACTAAGTCTATGGCCCCTTTTAATAAAATGTGCTTAATTTATGCCTTATTTAGGGTGTTGTAAAGTGTTTTACTACACTTTCACACTAATCTAGGATTTCATTGATTAATTATGGTTAATTTTACTTAATTGGCCCTTTTAATTCAAATTTAAGCATTATTAATTACACTTTCTGAGGGATCTATCCTAATAGCCAATAATGATATTGCATGACATTAAATTTGGCAAAGTTGGTGGCTTGGAAAATGGTGCTAGGACCCATTCGCCTTTACCAGTGAATGAGTCATCTCCACATAGGAAACCCTTTTCTTGGAATTTTTGAGGTAGGTTTTTGATGTTATTTCATACCCCCGAAGCATGGTCCTAGAAATTTGTGCTAGGACCCATTCACCTTTAGTGGAAAATGGCTCCTCCTCACATAGGAAACCCCTTTTTGAATTCAATTGTGGCAAGATTTTATTGATTTTCAATCCTAGATCTGATGTCGACTTGAATTATTTGAATTTTGAGGTTAATCCTTAGATTTGGTATTAATATAAGGTTAATTCACATAGTTTCACCTTAGAAACTTTATGCAAGCATCCTAAGAGCAAGTTTATGAGTTCAAAAGAATTATAGAGCATTTCAAGGGAATTCAAGGGTAGATTATTGAAGTTTTATTGCAGCAATTCAAGATCATATCATCATGTCAAAGGCATAGTGCATCAAGCATGCAATTGAGCTAATGTTGTTGATGTAGCATTGGTGATCCATTTGCATGCATTTTTTAACATCTAATTTGAGATCAAGATCTAAATTCTCCATGGCCACTTTATGTTATTTTGAATATTTATATTCCAAGACATTTTCCAAGGTATTATCATTTCAAGTTTCATGTTTCATGTCCTTATTTCACTATTACATAATTTGTTTTAATTACCTAAAAGGGTTTGACCAAGGAAAACCTCTATTCACTAATAACCAAAAAAAATTCTCCCCTTTGATGTATGTTTGAAAATTCATAGGTTGAAGATCAAGTGGAGAACAAGATTGGAGCAAAATTTTCAAAGTTTTCAAGTTGCAAAGTTGTCATTCATATTGCAAAAACATGAAAACAAGGCTACAAAATCTGTTTTAGGTTTTTGGGAGCTGAGCATTGAGGAGCTGGAAGTGCAGGAATCAAGGAACATAACACTGATCTCAATTTTTAGAAACCCTAGAAGGATCCATTTGCCAATAAAGGTGAATGAGTCCTCTGTGACCTAAAAACAAGTTTTCAATAAGGTACATATTGTTTTAAGCTCTCAAAACTTCCCTTATTGTTGCTATAACAGTTAGGATTAGTTTTTGATTGTTATTTTAGGAAATTTGGCCCTCATAATTGTATGTTCCATTTCAAAAATTAGAGGTTCATCATCTTGATAAATTTATTTTGATAAACCCTATTTTTCCATGAAATAGAAATTGACAGTCTAAATCTTCTGGAGAAAATTCTAGAAGAAAAAAGGCTTTTGCAAAGTTGTATGGAGTAAACAAGGGTTTTCTATTACATAGTGAAGAGTTTTTTTTATCTTTTTTGATTGGTGCATTAAAAATGAATTAAGGAAAAAATATTGGATTATAATTTTCTAAACTAGGCCTAATTCACTCATCTTTATACAAATTGAAGCAAATTCAAATTTTCAAAAGAAAAGCATCTCAAACCCTAAGTTTTAGTGAAGTGAAGAAGAGGTATTTACCATTTCGTTAAAATATTTATTTTAAGCATTTGAATTATGAAAACATGGCCACACTTATCTTAGTAAATGTAAGTGATTTTCCCCATCCCAAATTCAAGAAATACCCCATGAACATATTTGAGGATAACCTGCTCAAAGCTTTTTCGAGCATACCAAATAGGGTTTTTCCTACTGAGGACACTAGGGATTTTATTCACTAAAAAATGGAAGAATATAATCATGTGAAACTCATTTACCCATGGATAAATGAGTTAACTAGAGATGATCATCAGATCAAGACCAAATATAAATACATAGTGGCGAAGAATTTGGACTTTTGGTAGCTATTTCCAAATTTTACCTATGATGATGCCCATAAGTTTGTAAGAATTGTATTGATTAGAATACATGATGGTTATTTATGGATAGACAAGATCAACATGATATTAGAAGAGGTTATAAGGGAAGTGATAGGACTTTATGCTACTAGACCCATACCCATTTTAAAATATGTAAAGGAAAAAGATGTAATGGAGCTTACTGGAGCTGCATTCGATCATAGGCCTATCACGGTGGATACTATTTGAAACCCTATAGTAAGGTATGCAACAATGGTCATAGGATACAAAATTTATTACTCCAATAGGGAAAATTCAGTGTCAGCTACAACAATCCATGTTGCCTATGAGAAGGAAAAAAGTGGGTAAAGATTATCATCTAGGTGAATTATTTTGACAACAAATATTTGACAACTTGTAACAGACCAAGGATAAGAAATATCTGTTAAAGTTTGGTTCCCTGGAAAAAAATAATTATTCTAGTTTCTGAGAGAACTTCCAAGGACAAGTAATGTCATATGGAATGAAAGGAAACTTGTGTCACATGAGATTTTGGAACATTTGCATAGTCTTGGTGACTTGAAGGTTCAAGAAGGGGAACTTACTATATTCTTTCCAGTATTTTAGAAGAGAATGAATGAAATGGAAAGGATTCCTCACACCTTAGTTGAAAAATATTGAGATGACATCACATTCTTATTTTCCATTGATTTCTTTACTCTTGAAGCTTTAGAACCCAAAACAGTCTGGATTCCCCCAATCAGATATGAGATGAATGAAGTTAAGGTTGATGGTCTTATTAAATTTTTTTTGAACATTCCTAAGGACCCTAACTAAGAAACACATGGGACTTATGAAGAAAAATCAATGAAAGTACATATATGAATTGTCAAAACCTACAAGTAAGAAAATAATGACAAAGGAAGTAAATGAAAGTGTCAAAAGCAGTGGAATTACAAAAAAGGAAATATAGTTACTAAGAAAAAGAGCTACTAAATTAGCAGGTACTACTGTTGAGTCCTTCATACCTAGAAGATCTGGTAGAACTAGTTCCTCTACTCAACAATAGTTTGAACCAGTTTTTACTCCTCACAACACTAAGATAATGGAGACCAATGCTTTGATGGTAGAATAATCTCAATCAAAGAAAATAAAATCTACTTTAGTAGCCTCCCCATCTGCCTCTAAGACAAAAAGAGGAAAGAAACATAAAGCTTGAAGAGAGGACATGAGTGTGTTCTCTAAAGAAGAAGAATACAAGGATGAAGAGTCACTAGTAACTATGAAGAATCAAATAATAGAGATAGTTGTCTCTTCATAAGAAGTATATGGAGAGAAAGAAAAATAATATTTTAGAATACATGTGCACAAGGTAAAAGAAAAGAAAGGAAATAAGCCTGAATTTGGTGATCTGAAGAAGAAGAAGAAGAGGAAGACGTATACTTCGGAGAATCCTCTAATTCCAATGAACATGAATGCACTCTTTGAATTTATCTTACATAAAAAAATATTGAAGAAGAATGCTATCATGTATCCAAATGAAAATGAGAAAAATAGAGTTATCATAATTGCGGTTATCATGAAATATATTATCACTATTGAAGTTGATATGTAGTGTATCAGGAAAAAGGTCATAGATGATATATGGAAGGTTTTACTAGAAAAGAGAGAAGTAGCCATTGCATTAGAAGAAAAGATCAGATTAGATGTTGTGGAGAAGATTGGCTTCTCCTTGTCTAAAGCTAATAAGGCAACATTAGCTCGAGTTTGTAGAAAAGAATTTAGATCAAAGAAAAGGATAACACTTCTCATGGGAAAAGGTCAAGATCAAATTGAGAAAATATAGGAGATGAAAGACAAGGTTACTGAGATAACACATAAATTTGAGATGATTCATGTTTCGTCTTGTTGCAAGGGACACGTTTCAAAAAAAAGAAAGTAGTGATGATGAAAATGAAATTTCAAATAATACTCTTTCGAACATGGAAGAACCTATGTAGGAAAATGATCAAGGTATGCATGATGTGGAAATAAAGACTATGATTGGAGAAGAAGTTGTGAAGGTTGACACTTCTATCACTCTAGGAAACCCAATTCAAAACAATCTTGAGTTATATGTTCCTCTAATAGATAAAAAACATGGCACTAGTGAAGGTAATTAGTATGGAGTAGAAAATAGGCAAAGACAGACAAATGAGGAAAAAAAAGGTAGAAGTAATGATGAAAAGGAAGAAGAGAAAGAAAAAAATGAAGGTAAGCAAGGAGAAAAATGAAAAGATGAAGGAGAGGAGGAAGAAAAGGAAAAAGAAAAAAATAAGCCCTCTAGTAAAGTAGAAGAAAAGATAGAAGAAGAAGAAGTTACTAACTTCAGAAAGAATGAAAAAGATGAGAAATCCGAGGAGTTACCCAAGAACACTGGCGAATCTTTAAATAGTTTTCTACCTAGTCAGAAATGGTTCCAACCAGAAGTGTCTTCACAATTATTGCAATTTCCTAATAATGACTTAAGTAAGATGTCCCCTGAGCATAAGATGTAGCTAAGTGATGTGTTAAATGTATTAGGGTATGTGCAGGATCATGATGGGCCAAAAAGTGGTGATATGATGGGTATGTGGCTGACGAATTTGTTTTACCCAAAATTTGTGAAACAAAAAGGGTTTTTAAAGGAGATTCTTAGCTTTGCACCAATATAAATTATGCTTTACTTTGAATTTAATAAATTATTATTATTCATTTTCTATTTGAATTATGACTAAAGTCTTCATTGATAGGCTGATTGAAAAACATCTATATCTTTCAAATGATATTACATTTTTTCAATCTGAAACATGCGTCACATTTTATGCTTCACATACTATAGGATTAAAAAAAATGAATTTCATGAAGTTTTGACCAAGTTAAGGTGGTTAGACATACAAGTTTTTGTATTTTTTAAAAGTTATAATAAAAAATTCATAATTAATTATTTACTTGGAAAAAAATTACAAAAAATGTGCATCACATCGAGACATGAGTCCTCTACTTATATCTAAAATATTATAAAAAAATATTATCATTTTATTGTGGTTAGGGTGGTCAGATCAACACCTACTTATTTTTTCCTTGAAATTTAAGTACTACTACATTGAAATTTCAAATTTTCACCAAATAGATTTAAAAAAAACCTAGTACTTTAGAAACTACATTCAATTTGCTACAGAATCTATTCTTACATATTTTTGAAATAATATAGATAACTTATTCAAATTTTTACGTCAAGTTGCCTAACTCTGATTTTTCTAAATTTTATCGCCACTTAATGGCCTATTTTTTCCATGATGATCTTACACATACCCATTAGCAAGAAAATAAATTCTTATAACATGCCAAAAGAGTAATGAGTTGATGGAAGAAGTTGTGAAAGTATTGCAAGAAATCACTCCAGGTACTACTTCATTATCTTCTATGGAGAACTTCAAATTGTTGGTTGATTCTTTTGGAGGCTATTCCTTTGGTTTGAAAAGTCAAATGGAAACAAAGGCTATAACAAGGCTTATAGAAAAATGTGATAAAGAAAGTATTGATGGAAGGTACTATGCACTATACTAAACGATGTAATATGCTACAAAACAATATAGTGATGATAAGTGAATGAAAAGTGGAAAAATGTCACCTTCAACCATGTGCACTTGAGGAAAATGGGAGAAGGAGTGAGCTCGTAGATGCCAACGTTGCCTCAAAAATGAGAGGAGTAAAACTAGTAAAGTATCAACTTGCAACTTCAAAGGTGGTGAGAAATGTTGTGAATGAAGTGAGTAAAATTCCCAAAAGATCAAGAAGTTTCCAAGAGAGACTGAATGAATGAAGGAGACAGTCATTTGAAGGTGAAATTGGAAGAAATTAGTTGTTTGAGGTTGGTCAAGGGTGCATGAATGTTGCACTTCATCACTAATGGAGAGTTGTAATTCCACTTCATATTCCAAAGGTAGGAATCTTGTCAGGATGATAGTGCACTACGTAGATGTACACATGCCATGCTAGTGTCCCCAAAAAAATTTCCTCCATTGAAGCTAAAAAGAACTTCCAAGTGGATGGGAAATGAATGAGGGATGTGGAATAGCATCATCAAATTTAATTTGTGTAAGGTAGGAGGTTCATAAATGGGGAATTCATGAGGGGTACAAATTTTCACCATTATAGTGTCAAAGGAATCTTCTAACAATGAATCCAAAGGTTGTAGACTAGGTAATAAAGCTTATAAAAGCTTCATGACACACTAGTCTATAACATACCCAAGAACCAAGAGAAATTTTTTGACAGAAGAAAATGGAAAGGAGATATTTCACATCAGTTTCACCAAAAATGTGAGGGAAGGGATTTGCTACCCTCATGTCTCCTTACCTAGGAAGAGTCAACAAGAGAGAAATATCCCTTGGTCACCTCAATGAAACCAGTCCTAAGGAAAGGGAAATCAAGATGAAGGAAATGAAAGGGGGGAATAGGCTAAAAAGGAAGGGAAATCTTGACCCTTCCTTTTATGGTTTCAAAATTTTTGTAGCTATGTTTGGAACCTTCTTTTGTCAGATCCCCATTTTGATGTTCCCACCTCCACAAACAACTGATAATCCACAAGATATAGAAATGGTAAAGAAGCTAGAAAATGAAATTAGACACAAGAATGTAGAGTTTCAAAGATAACTTGAATGTTACTCTACAAACCAAAGCAGTGAAAAGAAACATGTTAGATAAATATCACATTCCTTTCTTCATGCTTAGAGAGCCAAGAGAGGAAGAAGAGCAAGATAACCACACTGAGAGTATGAAGCTTTGACAACATAAAATGGTGTTGGAGTAGCAAGATGTTGTAGACAACAAGTGCCAGATAGATAGAAGAATTATCAAGAGAGAATGAGAGTTGAGTTGCAAGAGAGAGTGCAAGAATGACAAGAATTAGGTTCAAAATGTGCTTCTTGGAGGTAATAGGTGATTTTTGAGTGGTCAATATTCATTGTGACGTTACAATTTGCAAGTTGGTAGGGAATCATAACACCTACAATATCAACTGATCGAGAATATATCAAGTATTTCTTCATGGCACGTAGACATCCACATGTGGCACACTAGCATCCAAATCAAATATTCTATCTACCGATGTGAAATTCCAAATACATGTGTGAAAAATGAGGCTGGGGTGGTGGTTTTTTGCATTATTGAACTTGCAAGGCTAAAGTGGACTAATGTTATGGGAAATAGCACTAGGATGCATCTTAATGCCATTACACAATTAAAAAATCATCATAGAAAACATGCAATTAGAACCTCAAAACATCTTTGGTTATTAAAATTCAAAAGTTGTTGTATTTGTTGCTTCCCAAATCTACATATCGTTGAACCCTAAATGTGTGTTACATATTATGTTTAGTTCAATGAGAGATTTAACCAATTAAAGAGAGGGAAATCTCTTACTTTTCTTCCTTGCACTTTAGGCTCTACAAAACCTAGGTGGACTTCCCTACATGGTGATGAACATAGATATGAAATAAGGTTTTATATAAACACCTAGTAGATAAATGACTTAATACAAATAGATAAGGACATTATGAATACAAACTTGGCTATCGCATTCCTTATCTTCTTTTAGCCAAGGTATGAAGTATAAAAATAATTAAGAATACATATTACATAAAATAACTTTTGAATTTAAATTCTAAAAAGTGTTTCTAAGATTGAGGGAAATCAATTCAAGATGGACTGGTGTCTATCCAAGGTTACAGAGTCAATAACTTTCATATACCCTTCAATACATTATAAACATAATTTTATGATCATTCAGTCATTAATACCTTATATTAATGAGATCAATTGATGGATAACATTATAACTCTACTTAACAATCCATTTTGTAACAACAATATTCTAATTATTTTTAGTGAAAGAATTTGTATTGCTCCTTGAACAAAAACTAATCATGAAAATAACCTAGATGTAGCAAATGTGCATGGAAAGCTCTACAATAATTGATTGTATTACTAAAAGAAATATATCATTACAAACTTGAGATAATACACATTGAGAGCATGCAAAAGCATGTTTTCATAAATGTTGCATTCAAAATATATAATTCATTTACAGGAAGATTTGCAAGAATGGGCCTATATTTCCCTACACAAACCATAAAATTTATAGACTACCCCTTACCAGTTTTCCAAAAATCCCAAAACCCTTACAAATGAAAAAACATAAACATTTTAAATAAGAAAATAAAACTCAAATTGATTCCATAGCTGACACTTGGCACATTGAGGTTCATTAGATATGCAACAAATTGGCATCTAGAAAATACTTCTTCACTCTTTATTGTCCCTCTTCCACTTCTTCTTCATACTATAACTGAAATTTGATTCACCCTAACTTGCTTTCAATCCCCTATGCACATTTTACTTGCATGTAAAAAACACACTTGTTGCTACATTTTAACTTTTATGTGAAAAAGTTTCAGATCTTGGTAAATACGCATCATATTTAAGCAATTGCAAAAATAATTTTACACAAGAATTTAACCACTACATTCATTTTTTCAAATATCTTTCTAGAATCCACCATATCGATTCATTTTCCTAAATCCAAATGAGTATATTTTAATTCCATTTTTGGGCATCATCATTTGTTTAGAATCTTTCACACATATTTGGAATTCGCCCATTCCATCTTTTTATTTGCATATTACTACATTATAATTCCATGAAAAATTATTTTTGTTGTTGCATGTCATGGCAATGACATGGTACGTGCTTTTGTTGACGATTAACGCAAAAATGTTCAAAATAGCTTCAATATTGTTGCCAAAGCATGATAACTACTACACTTGAAAGTTTTTAGACAATATAACAAGGAAATGTAGATTAATTCCTTAAAATTTACCCTATAGATCCATCCACATGAATGTTATTTATTTTTGGTGATGGGAAAAATTATTGGAAGTTAAAACAATGAAAAAATTTCTTCCTATAATTATATAAGTTTGACCCAATAGAATACCCTACACCATGTAGAATGGTGTAATTCACATTTGAGTGCTTCTTGCATGGTCAAAGTTGTTTTAGGTCATTTTTATTGCATTTGGGTCATGCTTGGTGTTACTAGTAGTAGAAAAATGTGTAAATCCATGTTGAAATTGTTGCATAGGTGTTGGAATAGTTGTTGGCTCATGGAAAGGTGCGGGTCATTTTTATTGCATCTGGTGATCATAAATCATTTTAAAACTCTGCTAAAGATATTTCCTTGTTGCACAAAACTGCTATAGGGAAGCATTTGAAGGTTGAAACTAAAGTTTCCATCATTTAAATGGCTCAAAAATTTCCCTCCATGCTCCCTCACATGACTAGCCCTCATTTTCAGCAAAGAAAACCTAATTTCATAATTCCACAAAACCCTTTTGAGGGAAGAGTTTCCCTTGTGTAGAATCACAAAATTATCACTTAGGATTTTTTTTAATTTTTTAAAAATGTATGTGGAAAACCACTTTTTTTGGCCCCACTTACCTTTAGAAACAACCATTCACTTTTAAAACCTTTAATAATGCCCTTAAATATATTTAAAACATATAAAATATTTTAAATAATTTCAAACGTATAACATAGTAAAATTGATAGTTTTAATTTATTTGTAGGGAAAATGACGAAATTGGTAGAAGTTCATAATTAATTATTTATCTATCATTATTGCAATTTCCTAAAAGTGCACAACAAATAAATTTTGTATACCTCCTTTGTAAACTGGGCCTCCCTATAGGGTACATTTTTTTTTTTGGTTCAAGCCTCAAAACTCCTCTAATAGCCACAAGAATGGAGATATAGGCATTTGAGAACAAATTAACACCTGAGAAACCCCATAAATTGAGCCATTTAAAATTTTTCTCAAAACTTGTCTGAGAGTCCCAAAATTAGGTTTACACGCTCATGATGAATTAAATAAACTTTTTTCCAAAAAATAATCATGATGACTCATGGATTGAGAGATTTTAATTCTAGAAGTTTAGGGCTAGCTAGTTTCCATAGGGCTCAAAAACACAATTTTATAATCAATCAAAGGAAAGATAAGCACCAGAAATGAAGGAAATTTCTAGGTGCTAGCAGTATTATAGTATGAATATGTTAACAATACGACTTGTATTCATATAATAAATAAAATTGAGATTATTTCTATTGTAGAGAAAAATTACAACATTCTCTCGTTGTGTTTCAAAAGACCTAAATGTACAAGACTTAATTCTATATAAACCTTTTCTCAACACCTAATTATCATAATACAAAATAAGGCTTAAAATTCTATTTTATAAGAGTAAGGTAGCAACAAAAAAAAGCCTTATTCCACTTCTTAATTCAATAAAGAGAAAATTCAAGTTATGACACCTTTACAAAATGAGAAAATACATTTATACAAAAGGATTAACCACTAAAAAGGAAAATGAAGATATTTCATAGCATTTATATTAATAGATGGATTTGATTCTCCCAAAAAAATAAATTAATTTGATAGGACATATCTGACATTGCTTCTGAGTAATCAATTTGTATTCATTCTAGTTGGCGATGATATATTGAAACATGACTCAAATTTTTGTACCATCCTTTTCTTTATCTTCATCTTTCGTTGATGACATATCACCTCTCGGGGGGAGAAATTGGTTAACTCTAACCATATGATCCTTGTAGTCATCCCCTATTAGAGCTTGGACCACATGAGAGAGTCCCATCATGATGCACTCCATCTTGGAGATAAAATCCATATTAATATTTAGTTATTCTACATCAATTTCACCATCTTTATTTATATTACTATACATAGGAGTGAGAATATTAGCAAAAATTGTCCACTTCTTGTAAGAATTTATGTCTCCATTGACATCCAAAATAGGAGGCACATGCAACTCCTTAAAACCTTCAAAACTATGCAACTCCCTTCTTATAAAGGTCTTATACCTAATATAATGACTAATAATGTCATCCAAAGAATTTGATCTATAAATAATATCATATATCATACTACAATCCAAATTGGAGCTCTTTGCAATAATATTCAATAATGTAACTCCAGAGGCCCAACTAATCCAAAATAATTTTAACTTAATTCCTGATTAAGTATGATAAGTAAATACATCTCTCAAAATACTATATCTATCCAAAATTTATCTAGTAGTCTCAAAGTGTTTCACAGCTTGTGCCCCAAAATAATATTAATTAGGTAAGACATCTTCTTTGTTGCTCCTTTCTTTTCCACTCTAGCTTCTTCCCTACTCTTATTGAGATTATTTATTAAGCTCTTAATGTCTATGGTTAACCTTTCATTTTCTTTTTATTCTTTGGTATCAATAACTAGCTATGGAGGAGGAAATAATCTTGTATCCTAATCAAGGGAAAATTGAATTTGTTAAAGGGGTTAGCACAATAACATTAAAATTCCTATGAAATAACAAAGCACAAAGGAAATAATGTGAAGACAAAAGGGATAATGTTACCCTAAGTCTCCACCTTCCATGATTGACCTTTGTTACACCTCCTAGCTTGCAGTAAATAAAAATGCCCTCAGATTTGTGTGAGCAACTATGACTAAAGACTAAGCCCTATGCAAGTGTTGAAGGATTTGCAGAAAATAAAATAACCCTACGATGGATTAAAATGACAATGACTGTAAGTGACTATGACTGTAAAACTAATAGTAGCCTAAAGTGAAATCTAAACATGAGAGAGACCAAGAGAAGAGAGCCATAGGGAGAGAGAGAAAGAAAGAGCCAGAGGGACAAAATGAGAACAAAATTGCCGTTTTATAAAAACTGCAATTTTGAATGTGTGGCCAGGATGAGAAGATAAAAATACCCTAGAATCAATGATCAAGATTGAATGTTGCAATAAGAATTAGGGTTAGGTCAAAATTAGGGCAAATGAAGTAAGGATGAAGGGCCAAAGATTGAATTATAAGATAATTCAATCAAAAGGTCGAGTTAAATGAGATATCAAAAGTCAAGAATTAATTTGGAAGATAAGGCTGCACGGACAAAGAGGTTCTGGAGAAATTAAATAATAAAATTTATTCACTCCAGGTGACGAGTAAATAATTAAATAATAAAGATATTATTTAATTATGGAGGAATGTGACAAAAGGAATCATTTTGAATTAAATAATGATTTAATTCAAAACTCAAGAGAATTGACTAAATTAAATAAATCAAATTTATTTATTTTAATGAGAGAAAAGGCTAATGAATAATTAAATAATTAAAATAATTATTTAATTATAGTGGAAAGTGGATAAAAATTAAATAAATAAGAATTTATTTAATTTTGGAAAGAAAGGGAACCTAATTAGTGACGTCATTAAATAAATAAAATTTATTTATTTAATAATCAAGAAGAAATAAAGATAAAAATGAATTAATTAAATAATTAAAATTATTTAATTAATAGAAGAATTATGACTTTAGAAAATAATTAAATAATTAAAATTATTATTTAATTATTAAGAATGAAAGGGGCAATGTTGAATAATCAAGAGTTGCAAGCCTAGGACAATTTTATGTGTCTACATTTTGCCCCTCTTTGTCATAATGTAGCATGTCGCATTGTGACAAAGAAAATAAGTCAAAAAATATGCCCCAGTGCAAAATAAGATGAGGAAGAATGACGAGGAGGGTTACGGTATGCCCCCTCGAGAGGACAGACGGGTTCCAAGAACATGGGTGTGCTCTCGAAATTAATGAGAAGACTAGAATATGAAGAGACAAAGAAATGTTAGTGCAAAAGATATGGATGATGATATGGATGCAATGCCTATATGAGACGAGTGAGAGAAGATGACAAGACTAAAGAAGATGCATGTTAGTTCCTAGACCAAATCCTTCAAAACATTGACATAGGACTTTAATATTTATTGCTCTTAATCATCATTGGGCGGTAAAAATGACACAAATAGACAACAAACACAATGGTATGACATAGACCAAAGTGTGCAAGGTCATCCACTTGAAAAACAGACAGTCACAGACAAGGAATGTCCTAACTCATACTAAGGGTCATGTTGCCCCAGTCTTTTTGTCAAGACAATCCACAGACAGCAGTCAGAGAAAATAAAATAGGCCAGGAGACGTCATCGCACCTCTAAATCCTTCATGGGACATCCTCGAGGTAGCTAGTAACATGACCAAAAAAGACAAGATAGTAAAAAAAATATAAGACAAAATAGCCAAGATAGCCAAAAGATAAGACAAGATAGACCAGAAAGATTAACAACCATGTAATTTTTGTACTTGATGTTTGTTTGCAGATGATTCACAATTACGTTTGATAGTTTACAGCCGATTCAAGAAGTTTTACTTAGTTGTGATGTTGCCAGTTTGACGGGGCCTATTGTCAGGAAGGACACATCCTGAAAAGGCAAAGAACATTTTGACAAGGTCTAACTCCAAGAAGGACACATCTTGAAGAGGACCAAAGAGTGACGAGATTGACATTGTTTTGAGTAATATGTTTTGGCAAGTTGACTGATGTTGACTGTATGATTGATTGGCTTATGTTGTCTAATTTTGACCAATTTTGACATTGACATTTCAAATGACTGTCTTGTATTCGAGTTTGACTATGTCTGACTTATTTGACTGATGTGACGATTGTGACAAATTCCATGATTTTATTTTGACCAACCTAAAAGGACTGACCTAATGTCTCGGGGACTCATCGTGATGGCCTTACCCTCACGTAGCAAAATCGTAGAACAAAGGTAGTTCGACAAATGACATGGGTAGTACGACATGACTGACTTTGACTCTATTTTTAAGTTGTGACATTGATTTGAATGTTTTTTGTATTTTTTTCTTTAGGACATTTTATGATTTTTAAGATCTTTCAAGACATTTTAGATGTTTTGTCTTTTGGGACATTTTATGATATTTTTATGCAGGACATTTTATGATATTTTGTCTTTTCAAGGACATTTTATGATGTTTTTGTCTTTTGTCATTTTATGATTTTTGGATTTTTGACATTTTATATGATTTTTTTTTTTTGGCTTTTGACATTTTATGATTTTTAGGTCTTTTTTCAGGACATTTTATGATGTTTTTTGTCTTTTTGTCATTTTATGATTTTTTTGGATTTTGACATTTTTGAGGTGTCAATGGATGAAAATTTGGGTAGCCTTTGTGCTAGATACCAATGACAAGGGGAAAACCAAGTCTAGGTTCAAGGAGATAAATGGGATTAATGGATGAAATGGATGTATGCATAAGAGAGCAAGGATGTGATCTCCAAAGACTATGTCGCATAGGAATGACATGCCCCATTCTAGGTACAAGACTTAGGATTTTTCATGACAAAGCTGATGACAATAAGATAATGATATGATTGGTTTAGATAGGATGAGGTATGTCAAGAGATTCCCAAAAAACATGTTTCAACACTTTGCCCCTATATCTTCATCAAGATCAAAAGGAGAAGAGTGGATAAGTGGACCCAATATGATAGGTAGGTATGATGGCTAAAGACGGTAGGTAGGATGGAAATGATATGACATAAAAATGATAGGTTGGATAGATAAGACATTGTGCCCCCAAGTGTAAGTGACATAGAAGATCAAACTACACATGATGCCTGTTTGCCAGGTTTTCATCATGGTACTTATCCAAGGCGCCTGTTTACCAAGTTTTCACCATTGGATGAAGGGATTTCTCTTTACTTTTTTTTCTTCTTCTTTTTTGAGTTTTTGAGTTTTTGAGTTTTTGACTTTTGGATAGGAGAGACTCAAGTGTCTAGTTGCATGAAAGGTGATAGTCCCACTATAAATGGATATCATTGCATGGACCATGTCAAATGTCATTATGCTCATAGATGTTGGTAAGGGATGACATGAAATGGAGATAGAGTAGGTAGATGATGGATTATGATGTGTATTATGGAGGATTATGTAGGGAAGATATAGGACTTATATGGGAATTATGCAAAAGATGAATGGGGAGGCTTAGCCAAAAGCATGGACCATAGGAAGGTGGTGGGGAAGATATGTAGGATAGTGGATGGGGGGTGACGAGATGGAGGTATAAGGGCTTGTTGTGAAATGGAAGGGAACCATGACCAATGGTTGCACACATTGTGATAAACGTTGAAGCTTTTGATGTGGACGAGGTGTAGTAAGCAATGGAGATGTTTGCTTAGGAGATGGTTGATGAAGGGCTTTAGGAACCCACATAGACTTAGTATTTTTATGACTTTTATTTGTCTTGTGGGATTTTTGTAATTTTTGAATGGAATGTGTATTTTGGATGGAAGTGGATGGTTGGGATTTTTGTGATGTAGATGCCTCATTTCACTTGATTTCCTTTTGCTTAGGTACCCAAACCATTTTGTTTTTAGACTTTTCTTTTGAAGGTTTGGGCTTATATAGCTTTTTAGATGTACTTGGCTTTGACTTTTTGAAATTGTATTCTAAGGCATTAAGACCTTTAGAATTTTTGACTTTATAAATAGAGGCATGCAAATTTTTATTTTTGAATCCCATGGGGTGGATGGAATGAGTGGAAGCTTTATGTTTACACAATGTGTGCATTTGTTGGTCATGACTAGGATATTTAGGGTATTTATGAATGATTGGAATATTAGGTGTTGGAAGTAATGGTGGCAAAGTAGATGGAGGGAGATTAGGAGTTGGAAGCAATGGTGGTAGAGTGGATGGAGGGAAGTGTATGGTCGCATGCTTTTGACACTTGTAGGATGATGGAGAGGGGATGGCCATGTATGCTTTGGGGGTATGATAGGGCTTATGGTGGAAAGTGGACTTAGAATGCATGGAGAAAGTACCAACATCTTGAGATTGGTGTCCTTGGGGTATGCAATGGACAAGGGAACTAGGTGTAGGTGGAACACTAGACACAAGTTCCTTATGGGAAAGACCAAGTGGATATGATGGAGGACTTGCAATGGGGTCAATAGTGGATGATGGAGGATTTAAAGGATCTTGATTAGCATTGTGTTCACTTAGATCCAAGGTATTTGTTTGATCTTCTATGTGTGCTTGAGAGGCAAGTGTCTCATCAAGGGAAGTGGAAGTTTGAAGGTCATATATGGTGCTAGGTGGAGGTGAATTTGGAATATCTTGCTCATGGATAGGCTCTTCATCATTATGGATATCATCTTGATCATAAAAGAGACATAGATTATGGACAGGTTGGATGACAATGATTTGATCTTGATTAGGACTAGGGCTTGATGTTTCCACATGCTTAGGATTAGGCTCTTGACATACATCTTGGGTTGCTTGAATGGAAGTAGAAGGGGATGACTCTTGGAGAGACTTGACATGTTCAAGATGGTCAACAACATAGGAGCATGATGGAGGTTGACTTGGACTTATGAGGGGAGAATCTTGACTTGGCTCAAGGGGTTAAGGATGACATGGTTGACTTGAAGGACTTGGCATGATGTTTGAGGACTCTTTTGTATGTTCAAGTATATGAGTTGAATGACATGGTGGCAATTGATTCCTTTCTTGTAGCCCTTGGGTCACATCCTTTGTAGTTGGATTGGTGGATTTAGATAATGCCATCAATTTATGTTTTAAATATCTAAATGTAAGGCATTGATTTGATGAAGGATTAGATGATGGTGGGGGTAATGAATAGTTTGATGGGTTAGAAGGTGGAGAGGCCAATGGATTAGGACTAGGACATGGTGGATTAGAGATAGGCATTTGATTGGATGGTAGTAAGGGTGCATGAACTAGATTGGTGTTCCCCTTGTCAAAGGTGGCATTAAGACTTAAAGGCTCTTGATGTTGTTGCCAAGGTGGACTTGGGAAGCTACGTTGTTGTTGTGATATGGGTGGACATGTAGATGTGGCATTGACATGGAAGGTAAATGGGTTTTGTGGGCATGATGATGAAGGTGACACATAGGATTGTGGTGGAATGTGTTGAGGTTGGAATGGTGTTTGGACTTGTGATATGATTTGTTGTTGTGATGATGATTGAGGGGTTGAATGGGATAATGACTATTGAAAGGTTGATTGATGTGGATAAGAGTTGAAATTAGAAGAGTTGTGATAGGTTGACGAAGAGGTAACATGATATGTGGATGGATGAGGTTGATATGATGATGTAAGTGACACATAGGGTTGATGTGAAATGTGTTGATGTGGTGATTGGACTTGATAATGTGCTTGTTGGACTTGACAGTTGGCCATGAGGTATTGGATTTGTGCTATGAGTTGTTGAATTTGTGGTGATTGGTTGGTTTGAAGTTTTTGGATAATGTTATGAGTGCTTTGAATGATTTGTTGGTCTAAAGGTGTTTGATTTGTTTGAGCTTTATGAAGCATGTGAATAAGCTCTAGTGCTATGTCTTCAAATGTTGTCATCGTGTAAAATGATGTTGATTGGATGAAAGAAATGACTATGATTAGGATATGATGTGGAATAACAAGATTAGATGACTTGGAAAATGTGGCAAGTGTTTATTGGAAGTTTGACTTGGGCAATATCAAACACAAGATTTTACATGTAAATGCATAAACAAACACACCAAGCACAATGATAAGTTTGTCTTCCAAGATTAAATGCTATGATTAATCAAGCACTTGAATACACAACAACAAGCCCTATGACTAGTCAAGTGGGGTATGGCCAATTAGGTCTCTAGCTAGATTGCACAAGGTTGACTAAGAAAGAATTTGAAAGAAAAATCCTGCCACATAGCCGAGAGAAAGGGGTAACCCACCCTTCACTTTCACTTCCCAATGGTATAAAGTTCTTTGGGGCTTAGCCAAGAGTGACAAGATTTTAACTTCCAAACAAGCGTGTCTTTCGATTCACACTTCGATTGAGGTCGTCCCTAGGGGTGATGAAATCCCCTAGCAGGCCTCCTATGAAGGGTTTGACAAAGGAAAATCAGGTGAGGTGTTTGTGATCACACACACACACTTGATTCACACTCACAACGATTAATTTCCCTTAGAAATGAAATGTTTGTATGCAAACAATAGAAGCACATGTTCTTTTTAACCCCAATTCAAATGTGTAGGAAGACAATGGTTAATGTTAGACCCAATTTTGATATGTGATTGAAGACAAAATTCATTTTTAAGAGCCCAAATCCAAATGTGTTTGCAAACAAGGATTAATTTTATGCCCCAAATTGAACTGTGTGACAAACAAGATTAAGAAATGGAAGATGGGATATGTGCACCTGATTATTCGCTTTCCAATTTGTTGTGTATGAATGATATTTCTGCCACTAAACCTCCTTATGATCACCTACAAAATCAAAAGAAATAATATCATAATGCAGCCATGAAAAAAATAAACTCATTAGAAAATTGCAATTTCGGATACATATTTTTAACATAGCCGAATTAGATTTGATTATTTTGAGGCATTTCTTCCAGTCTGAAAAATACCAAATCAAAGTGTATTATTTTTGGAGGGCTTTCGAAATGTAAAAGAGTCCCGAGGAAAAATTCCTATTTTGCTCCCAATATTAATTTTTTTATTAAAATCATAAAAAAAAATTATAAAATACAAAAATAAGCTCTAAAGAATTCTGATTTTTTGACTGAAGTCATATTTTATCTCATTCAAATCTACCAAAAAAAGAATTGTGATGGTCGGCAGCCATGGAGTGAGATCTAAGCAAATTTGTTTTAAACCCTAATTTCAAAAAATCTATTTTTTGACTAATAATTTCACATCCAAATTTAAAAACTAAAGAGTAGACCCCTGTCAAAATTAAAAGATCTTTCCAGAAATATAAAAATATCTGAAAAATTCGATTATTTACTCCCGAAATTACTTTTTTATTAAAAACAGAAAAATAATTATAAAAAATGAAAAACAGATCCAAAAAAATCTTATTTCTGGAATGAGAGCTCTTGATAGTGTCCTAGACCTACAGAAAAAAAATTGTGAGAAAATACGAAGCCGTGTGAAAGATATGGTCGAATCCTTGGAAACTAGGGTTTTGTCCAAAAATGATGCCACTTAGGCTTGCAACAAAAGCTAACAAAACACTGCAATAAAGATCGCTCCAAGATTTCTCAAAATGTGTTAAAATATGTGGGTTCACCAATGTAATCAAGGGAAAATCTGAATTTGTTAAAGGGGTTAGCACAATAACAATAAAATTCCTATGAAATAACAAAGCACAAAGGAAGTGATGTGAAGACAAAAGGGATAATGTTACCCTAAGTCTCCACCTTCCATGATTGACCTTTGTTACACCTCCTAGCTTGTAGTAAATAAAATGTGCCCTCAGATTTGTGTGAGCAACTATGACAAATGACTAAGCCCTATGCAAGTGTTTAAGGATTTGCATAAAATAAAATGACCCTACAATGGACTAAAATGAATATATTTGTAAAATAGTAGCCTAAAAGTGAGAATCTAAACATGAGGAGAGACCAAGAGAGCAAGAAGTCAAGAGACCAAGAGAGAGGCAAATGAGAATAAAATTTCCCTTTTATGAAAACTGCAATTTCGAATGTGTGGCCAGGATGAAAAGATGACCAAAACCCTAAAATCAATGATCAAGATTAAATTTTGCTGTGTGCATTAGGGTTAGGTCAAAATTAGGGCAAATGATAAGGATGAAAGGCCAAGATTAGTTATAAGATAAAAATTCAATCAATGGTCGAAATTAAATGAGATGTCAAAAGTCAAGAATTAATTTGGAAGATAAGACTGGCACGGACAAAGAGGTTGCTGGAGAAATTAAATAATAAAATTTATTTACTCCAGGTGACTAGTAAATAATTAAATAATAAAGATATTATTTAATTATGGAGGAATGTGACAAAAGGAATCATTTTGAATTAAATAATGATTTAATTCAAAACTCAAGAGAATTGACTAAATTAAATAAATCAAATTTATTTATTTTAATGAGAGAAAAGGCTAATGAATAATTAAATAATTAAAATAATTATTTAATTATAGTGGAAAGTGGATAAAAATTAAATAAATAAGAATTTATTTAATTTTGGAAAGAAGGGGAACCTAATTAGTGACGTCATTAAATAAATAAAAATTCATTTATTTAATAATCAAGAAGAAATAAAGATAAAAAATGAATTAATTAAATAATTAAAATTATTTAATTAATAGAATATGACTTTAGAAATAATTAAATAATTAAAATTTATTTAATTATTAAGAATGAAAGGGGGCAATGTTGAATAATCCAAAGAGTTGCAAGCCTAGGACAATTTTATGTGTCTCTGAGTATCCATATTCAACTATTTTTCAATTTGGTTGTGAAATTTTCATATCCAAGTCTCCTTGTAACTTCTTCAATATTTCTTCAATGAATATGGTTGAGTTTACTATGAGCAAGGTTTCTCGAATGGAACTTGTGTCCCCTAGTCTTTTAACTATGGATTTTTCAATGATCTTATTGGGATCATTTGTCACTTGTGGTTTGTTTTTCTTTGGGAAGATGGGCCATATAGCTAAGGTCTCATGCCTTGGATTGAATCTTGACCCAAAATAAAGCACATCAACTTGTTCCTCTGAATTTAAACTATGCCATCTCCTTGCCTTCTTATAGTATCAAATTCAATTGAATATGATATATCCTAGCTTGGTAATGGAAGACATCTTGCACTCTCACCAACTCTCTACCCCTCCAAGGAGTCATGGACTCCATTTCTTTAGTTACATTTGTCCAAAAATCTATAATTATCTTTGGGTTCTTTTCCTTGTGAAGCTCTTATATTTTACTTTCTACTATAGTTCATCTCCTTTATTTTTGAGGACAAAGTCCTTAAATTATTTGGTGGTTATGAATTTGTCATCTTGCATGAATTCAGTACAATCTTGAGCTTTGATATCATCCACAATCTGACCACCTATATGAAAATTTATAAGTAACATATCATCAATAGGTCTCTATATTATAACCCAAGATGGAGTATGCATCACATGTGCAATGTATCCATCATCAAAAAATTTATTAGGGATAATAGGGTTATCCACTAGAGGTCGTTAGTTGGTTTTATTTGCTACAAGAAGGTTACTTTTGTGGAATTTGTAGTATAACCCCCTAAGAAGCTGAAAGACTATGGGTTCTTGATGTTGGAGTAGACACATTTGAAAGTTGATTTTTGGAATTATCTAGAATTACAATTATTCTAACATGGGATCCCTAATATGATTATATAATCCCTTAAATGATGGATCAAATTGCTTCCTCTATTTTTCGATAACCTGATCAAGTCTTCAATACTGTCATATTCATGCAAAAGTGGTACCAATTTCAAGAGAATTCTATGATCATGTATGAAATGATGAAGATAAAAATTCCCAATCTTGTCTACCCTCATCATTTAAGGGAACAAATTTCCTAGCAACAATTCAAAACCATCACTTGATGTAACTTAAAAATATGAAAATACAAATATAGAAGGGAGGATGTCATGTTTTTTATTATTTCTGAAATGAGTCTTTTCAAAGTCATTTAATTTCCATATTATTTCCAAAAAGGTAATTCAATCTAGTGATAGACCAAAAATGGGTAGATAATGAGAATTTTTTTATATTAATAACTAAGTTCAATTTGGTCTAAGTGTCAATCAGGGGGCATAAACTTGTGAAAGGTGTTGTGGCTATATGCACACGGGATGTAAGTACTAAAGTGAGTGGGGATGAAATGTAACAAATAACATGCACACTTAAAACTTCTACAGGAACTCTATGATAAAAGTTATTGTAAGTTCATACCTAAAGCTGGTGATCCTAAGGATATTTGTAATTGGCAGCCTATTATGCTCCTTAATGTCTCTTATAAAATCATTGCTAAAGCTCTTGCTTTAAAAACTGCCATCTTCTACCCCTCATTGTGCGTCTGGAGGAGATTGGGTTCATCAAATCTAGGTATATTCTAGATAATATCATCACTATTTGGGAAGGCATGACGTGGGCCTGGCACTCCAACCAGAAAGCTTTATTCATTAAGATTGACTTTGCCAAAGCCTATGATCGCATTGAATGGCCTTTCATTCTTGCCATGCTGCAAGCTCTGGGTTCTGGGCCCAACTTTATTCAGTCTGTTTGAATGCTCTTTGTGGATGCCTCGGCCTGCATCACCACCAATGGTCGACAGTCCTTTCGCTTTGGCATTTTCCATTCCATTCGGCAGGGTTACCCTTTGGCTCCCTCACTGTATGTGCTTGTCACTGAAGGGTTTGGTTATCTGTTGGATAATGCGCCCTTGTTGCAGCACGTCAAAGGCATTTTGTTGCCAAATTCCCAGTTGCAATTACTCAATGGTCACTTTGCGGATGATTCCTTTCTCACTCTCCTAGAGGAAGAGGAGACCATTCATGAGGCACTCCAGTGCCTTAATGTGTTCTTTCTTGTGTCTGGCTCTGCCATTCAGTGGCACAAGATGCTTTTCTATTGGTAGTCTATCCTTCCTTGCCCTGCTTGGCTGCAACCTCTTGGCTGGAAGTGGATCGAGCCAAGTGAAATCTTTTGATTTTTGGGCATTCCTTTTTCTTTCCAAGCTTCTCTGATGGAGCTTTGGCAAGTTGTGCTTGCTCAGGTGGAGAAAAAGCTAACTTATTGGATCACCAAACCTCTTTCTTTGGCAGGGAAATTCTAGATTTTCTCTAAAGTTTTGGCTGCTACCCATGTTTATTATTCTTCTTGTTGGGCGCCTTCTAAAGCTGCTTATAGCAAGGTTGAGAAATTGCTTCATGGTTTTCTTTGGGCCTCCTTTGATACTCATCATGGCTTCCATTGTGTCACTTGGGATTTTTGTTCTCTCCCTAGGGACTCTGGAGGTTTGGGTTTGCTCTCTACCCAGAGGCAGGGAATTGCTCTATGTGTCAAATGGGTGATTCGTGCTCTCACGGGTGACGAGGCTTGGAAAATTCTCATTCACCACTGCATTCAGTCTAGTTTCCCCACCAACAGACCTGCCTAGAAAGGAATTGGCCTCCAGACCCTTCTAGTTATGAAAGAGCTGGTTCAGATAATTGGTACGTTTGTTGCCAAAAGCATTTGGCGTGCCTAGGAATCTGTCAAACCCTAGCTCTAGTGGTCTGGCTTTGGCTTTCAGGACGGGCTCTCCCTAAACCAGCACAATGTGTGGTGGTCACCCCTTTTTGCTAGAAATAATCAGCCTTTGGCTAAAGTGCCTTGGCTTAAAGCTCTCAGATTTCATAAGAACGGTATCCAAACCCTCCATCAACTTTTTCTCAAATCTGCCATGCACATCATGCATTGGGATGAGTTTTGTGCCTTATATAGTTTTCATAACCAGGACCATGCTACTTTTGAGGGTCTGGTGAGTGTTATCCTAGATGAGATGCTTCACAAAATTAGTATTTTTGGGCCCAAACCATGGTGGAAAGACTGGAAATGGTACCTAGATACTCCTTTGAGAAACTACAAGCCTCGGCTTGGCTACAGGTGGCTTTCGCCTCACTTTCCCATGATCCAGAGTCTGAATCAGAGGTGGTTTCTCCAATCTCCAACTCCTGTCTGGTGTAAATGATTTTCCAACACTTGGTCTACAATTGTTGAGCCGAAGCTCACCCATTTTTCCTAGTGTATTCTTTTCTAGGGCTTTCCAATGGACTCTCGGCTTGTTCATTTGGGGGTTCCGGACCCTCGGTGCCCGTTCTGTGGGCAGTCTGAGACTTTTAAGCATCTCTTTTGGTTTTTCCCTGGGGCCCAGCAGTATTAGACCTAGATACATGATTTTTTTCAGCCATTTCAGCTAGAGTCATTCTCTTGGCACATGATTCTGTTGGGGGATTTACCCAGATTCCCAACAAAGTATACCCAGCTTTGGCACACTTTTAGGGTGGAAATCCTTTTTACTATTTGGAAGGATAGAAATGCTTGCATATTTGCTCATCCTCAAATGGATTATCAGATTTCTATGTATTCTAAAGCTATTATTTTCTCTAATGTATTATTTTAGATATAGGTGCAAGCCAACAATGGCATTAGAAGTTGCTGAAGCCGGGTTCTCTGTGGACCATTGGGGCAATGCCCCGTGCACTATGGCCCAGGTCCTCGATTCGCCCTCCTCCTCCCGCCATCGGTTTCCCTCTCAGGGCCAATGATGGAGTGGTACCACTCGCCCCTGCTCTCATCCTCTGCCTCAGCAGGACTCCTTCCCCCCTCGGCATGCTCGCTCTCCTCTGTCGTAGGCTGGCCAGGGGTGGTTCTCTGGTGGGCCATCGGGGAGTGGTGGCAGTTGGCCCTCTGATGCTGCTCCTGCTCTTGGTTCTACCTCTGGTTCTGGTTGTCCAGATACAAGTAAAGTCTTTTTGTGGCTGGCCCTTGCAATCTCGCCCTAGCGTGAGGAAGAAGTTAAAGAAAAAGATGATGATGGTTGGGCTCCTCCTGACGTCAATCCTAACCCCGCTGATGTATGGGGGAAGAAGGATGACAAAGACCCTCTTGGCTCTGCTGGCACTACCTTGGCCGCTTGATGGCCATCCTTTTCTATTTGTTATTTTGGTCTTTTGGGCTTGACCCATGATTTTTTGATTTTCTAGGCTCTGCCCATGTGACCTTCGGGGTGTCCTTTCTTACCACCCAAATTTTTTTTGTGAATATGTATTTAATCTCTTTATTAATATAGATTAGCGGTTTTTTCATCCAAAAAAAAAAGTTGTTGTAAAAGCCTAATGCAATGGTTTGCTACAAGAACTATTCAAGCTACTATACGAATAGAGAAACAAGAACAATAATAGCCTATAGTAAATTCAAAACTTAAATTCACAACTTAAAATATTTTGATCTAAAATCATAGTGTGATATTAACAAAGATAACTTAGCATCACAATTCATGATTCATATCTAAATCATAAGCAGTAAATAGTAAACATTGCAAGGGAGTAAAGTGAAATTAACAAACTCAATAAAAATTAAATGAACACACTGCTAAAAGTAACAAAGATCACTAACCCTTCCAAGAAGTGGGACTTGACTTTGTTTTCCAAGTGATGAAATAGAAAATGCTCTTTTACTTTTGCTTGATCATAAGAGAGTTTTTATGCCTTCCAAAACTTATTACATTTGCATGCTTCCTTCTCATTCCCAACTCTCCTTATATAATGAATTTTCTGTACAAAATGTTTTACACTATTTACTATTTTACTCCACCATTCTATCTTGGCCTCTAATTCCTTAGCATTCCAAATAGTAGATTATGAAGGTTGTGTGCTATTTTCATTCCATTCCTTTTATTACATAGTTTATGGTTTATGATTTTCCACCAATATAGGGGTATATAATTATAAAAACTTCAAATGATTTGTTTTATCCTTGCAACTAAATATCATAAAGGATTAATATGTTGATTTAATTCTGGCCCGTGACTAGAATGAACTAGAGCTATATTGTTGGAAATTGCTTCTTTCCTCCTCTAATGGAATGTTGAAAATTATTTTTCAAGCTAAAATAACAATGTTTATTAGTAAAAACAATCTAATAATTAATTTCCATATTTTATCCTAAAACTATATTAAATACCACTTATGTATATTTAATCATATACAACATAAAAGTTGTAAGATGATATGGTATGATATGAAAATGGAATATGAGAATGGGTATGAACTCATATGGAAAAGGATAAAATATGGCATAAAATGGAATGTGAATGGCTCTCATCATCCGATACATTCTTAGGAAGTACATGAGGTTAAAATAGGGACCCATATACTT
Organism: Sequoia sempervirens; assembly: GCA_007258455.2. Taxonomy (NCBI): domain Eukaryota; kingdom Viridiplantae; phylum Streptophyta; class Pinopsida; order Cupressales; family Cupressaceae; genus Sequoia; species Sequoia sempervirens. Next base: position 135,151,614 of record VDFB02058242.1, on the reverse strand, counting down.
TGATCACAATAGCATTAGTGTAGAAAAACCAATTACCCCAATTGTGATTGATCTCTTTTTTTGGGACAAGGTCCATTGGTCTTACAAACCTCCTTTCCTCCTCGTGGAACCTCTAATCCATAGGTTGACCAAAGTTCCTAAGAACTATTTTGATAAAAAATTCTTCAAAAAATGAATAGTTGGACTTCTCACAGTCCTTATCCCACATATAAGTCCATTCTTAGACTAATAAAACCCTTTCCTTCTCATCCAAAGGCCTAATTTGCATTTGTGGGGACCAAATATGTACCCCATTGCACAAAATGGTGCAACATGTGAGAATATCATTTCAAATGCATTATGCTACCATATTTCTTGATTGAGCTCAAGGCCTTATGTATTTTTTCTACAATGTAGACAACATAACCATAGGGATTATTTACACTCTCAATATCCACATCTAATACCATTATTGTTGAACAAACAACACTATTGAGAGTGGGGGTGAATTAGTACTTAATCAAATTCTTTCATTCATGAATAATTAACCATTTAAGCTATGACAAATAAAAGAACACAAATGCACACACCCGTGACACTAGATTTACACAGAAAACCCTACAAGGGAAAAACCACGATGACCAAGCTACTTGGATCTACTATACAAATCCAGCCTCACAAATATAATAACTTTTACAACTAATATTTATGATCTTTAAACAAAGGAATTACACTACTCCCGACTCAATACAACTTTCACAACAAAGGTTCACTACATCAACATAAAATTGGATTATGTCAATATATCAATTACCTCCAACTCACTTCCTTTAGCAAAATTTATCATTTACGAGCTCATATTGTTCTTTGTATTCTTCACATTCACTGTTGATATGTCAAAACTAATCTTTGACACATTTCATGATCCAAAAATGTTATGTGGAGATGTATTCTCATATTATCTACTCAAAATATTCATAACACACTTGCACACCTTCTTAAAAACTCTGATCTTCTATTTCTACTTGTATACACCTAAAAACGGTCATCATATTCAATTAATTAAATATAACATATTTGATTAATACTTCAACTACATATAAATAAGGTCTTAATTTATTTATATTGTACACTTTCCTTTTAATGCTCCTAAATCACATTCTTCTAAATAATTAAATAAATAAAATAGCCTAAATGTGTTTATTTAATTAACCTCCTTAATCCTGATTAAGAATTAGAGCACATTTCAACAACTTTTTGTGTGCCACCTCATAAAGGTCACATGAAAATAAATAAGCCTAATTATTAATTAGAATTATCCTCACACACTTCCACCAATGAGAAAAAGCACATGGCTTTATTCCCCCACACTTCCAACAAATTTGGAGCACATGGGTCTTTGTTTCACACTTGGGAATCCCATACATTTGGCATGCTTCCAAGTGGTCAAAGGATTCTCTCCACACACATGGCATGTTGTCCTTGGTCAAGGGGACAACATCCTAATTCCTTTCATCTCCACCATCTGTTATTTCTCCTTTGAATCTAGACCGTTGATAGGTGCCACCTCACAAAATGCTTGAGAAACCCTATAAATACACCTTCTTGCCTTAGCATTTATCATCCACCTTTTGAGTAATGTTATAATGATATTTTGAGATACGAATTGGAATAGTGTTATAATGCCATTTTTCATCCACACTTTGAGTATTGTTACCATGCAGGTTTTTCGTAGGAGCTTGGAGCTTTCATGGAGTCTTATACTTAGTTTGCATATCATGTGTTACTTTGCATTCTCATTTTAGATTAATTAATTGCTTCATAGTTACATTTTATCATCCTCATTGCATCATAGTTATATTTTAGGTTAGTTTGTTTTATGTTTGCATATGAGCATATGCATAATCATAGATAGTTCACTATAGTTTGATATCATCTCACTCATCTCCACTTGTTCATCTATCATCGACATCATCCTTCATTTATCCTTGCATCCATTATCCTTTCCATAATTTTGTTTCATTTAGAAGCATACCACTAATCATTCCAACACACATTTGCACATAGAAATCATCTTAGCTTGCATATTAAGCATCAAATCTCATTTTCGAGGTAGTCATTTTAACAACCTTTGTGTCCATAGAAATCTAAGGGCCAAATGGTTTAATAAATCCCTAGAAATAGAGGACAATGATATGTATTTGAAAGATTTCATTATATTACGAATAGAGTAGTTTTACTTGCTTCAAACATTGAATGTAAACTGTCTCATTAAGGTTTGTGTTGACATTAGAATACTTCTCCACATTCGACACACACAAAATGGCACCGAACGTGGGGCCTTTGCCTCACTTATTGCTAACATTTTTGATGATCTCATGATTGTAGGTTCAAGGTTTATGACTTGGGAACACTTTGCACCAGTTTGGAGGCAATTCTGAGCTGTTTTGAGGTATTTCTGGGCTATTTTTAGAGTTTTGGCACCTCGTGCAAGTAGTTTAGAGACCATTTTCAGTTGTTTTGATACCATTATAGCTTGTTCTGAGAGTTTTGGCACCTCTTCCAAGCTATCCTGAGACTATTTTCACCTATTCTGGGACCATTCTAGGCCACTTTTAGAGTTTTGGCACCTCTTGCACCTATTTTGGTGCCTCTTGTTAGAGTTTTGGCACCTCTTGCAAGTTGTTCTAAGATTGTTTTCACCTATTCCGGGACCATTTTGGGCAACTTTTATAGTTTTGGCACCTCTTGCTTGAGTTTTGGCACCTCTTGCAACTTGTTCTGGGACCATTTTCACTAGTTTTAAGACCATTCTACACTATTTTTGGAGTTTTGGCACCTCTTGTTTCTATTTTGGCACCTCTTGTAAACTATTTCAGGGAATTTTGGATTGTCTAATTCTATTTTTGAGCTTTATGTCTCTATTTTAGCGCATCTTGTCTCTGTTTTGGCACCTCTTGCAGTTTGTCACCAAAATCAGAAACTCACATTTTGTGTTGTGCATTTGCAGCTTTTCCCAGTTTCACTATAAAAGACTCAAAACATAAACTACTAACATATTGTAGGGGCTAGATGTTATTTACTTGTTTCCTTTGTTTAAGATAGGAACATAGCTTAAGTAAAGGGATAATGAATATCATGTTTCCTTTTGGTTAAGGTAGGAACATAGCTTAATTAACAGCTTAATGAACACCATGTCTTTTGTATGTGATAAATGGTAGGCATATGCTCTCCCTTAAATGGGTGATCCAAAAAGCTAGACCCATTCTTGTTTATGTGCGAGTGTAAGTGGAGTATATGGCATTATTTCTCTCTTTATTCATGTGAAATAAAGATCAATCGAACTATGGGTATACGTGCTTGCTTTTGTTTATCCTAGAGGGCCTACCTTGTGGAAAAAAGTAATCACCCAAGGGAATGACCCAACCGGTAACACGCTACAGCCAAGTGACTTCCAACCGGGATATAAATGTGGATACTTGAGGAAAGTTCAAGTATCACGAGGATGATTCCAATGAGATGGATCGAAAGGGACTCTTGCCACATGGATTATCCCCCATGAATGGAATGCCTGCATTAAAACCCTTGTTGTAGATTTTCCAAAATCCTTTATCTATTCTTTGGTGCAGCAATGGTCATTTCCAAGGCATCCGCATTCTCATAGTTTTTAGTAGAGGTGATCAGTTCACCATGGTAATTTCATGGGGAATGGAAGCTTGGTTGGCCTGAGAAGAGAGTGCACTCTAAGGGGGATCCTGTGTATCCAAGCTTTTGAATTCATCCGCTAAAGATAGTGCGGTTGGAGGAAAACCCACGTGGAATCTAGAAGAATACAGTCTTACACATCCTTAGGAGTGTATATTCTGCTTGATGTGTCTTCAAAAAGAAACTCAAACAAAAAACCATCAAAAACATTACATTTTGAAAGTGAAAACCTTGATTCAGAACTACATTCATTGAGGTAGACAATTCAATAACTTAGGTCCATCCATCTTTAGAAAATTAGTCCTTCCAGCAGTGTTTTACCTTTCCTTAGGCAAAACAGAGTCATAATATGTGGTTTACATGATGATTTCATGAAAGGATTAGAAAACCAAAGATCAAACCTCTTAGTGCAAAACAACATCAAAGACATTTGTCTATGCTTTGCGACTTTAGAGAGAGGTTAACCTTCAATTTTTACAAGAGAGCTTGCAAAAACAATCTAGAGTTATACATGATGTACTATTGTCAAAATACAAGAATTTTTCAACATTTTGAGTACCTTAATTACACCTCTTGACTCAAAACTTTAAGTCCAAGATCATTCCTTATATACCTTAAAAGTCTAAACATTTTTGAAACAAACCTATACAAGTGGGAATTTTCAAACTAAACCTAGATCTAAACATTTCAAGGTGCCTAAATCATCAATATCCATCATATCTTTTCTTGTACAACCTAGTTTCATCTTCAATATTTGTCATCCTTTAATCACAAAACTATGCCATGCAATCAAATCAAACCTAGTCTAATCAATAAAATTTGTCATTCTATTTGACTTAGTTGTAATCCTTGGAACTATTTAAAACTTAGATCAAAAATTAGTCTAAATCATAACACTTGTATGGCCATCCAAACGAGATCACAAAAGAGAATACTTAAGGACAAGGAACTTGGAACACCCAATTTTGAAATGGAAAACATAGGAAGTCTGAGTACTGAAGCTTTTGATATTGAAACTACCAACATTGAACCTCAAAATAGTGAGATCCCTAGCAACATGGCTAATGCAGAAGAAATCCCTATTCTTGGACTCAACAACACTCAAAGAAAAGAAATAAATGATGAGGATATCCGACAAGTAGAACAAGACCCCAACTTCCATAAGTTTTTGGAAAATATTTTTGAAAGAGATGGGGAAAATACCTATTAATGTTAGCAAATCAAGAACTCAAACTTCCCCCTAATTTTGGCATCAACATCTTAAAAGCACCTCTCTAAAATCATAAAAAGGAAACATAACAAATGGTTGCTTTAACTCACCAAACGAAGAACCTTCAACAACAAGTTCTAAATATGCAAAGGGGAACTTCGAAATGATACTTGATCGAGGAAATTTTCCCTTATCCCTTTAATCCATCCATCAACATGATTCCTTTCCCTAAACGTAGTGAATTTCCAAGGTATGATAAATACAATGGTACAACTGATCCATCAGATAATGTAAGGGAATTCTAAACTATGAGTCTAGAATTTGTGCATGAGGAAACTTATTTGATGAGACTATTTCCATGAAGTCTAGAAGAGACATGCCTTGAATGGTTTTCAAAAATTACATCCCCCATCAACACATTTAAAGAGTTGGTCAATAGATTTTTCACTCAATACTCTTACAATATCCAACATGATATTACCATGAAAGACCTTTGCAACTTGAAACAGAAAAAGGGCGAGTCCTTCCTCATTTTCTTGAAAAAATGGAGATTTTTTGCAAGGTATTCTCATCCCATGCCCGAAAAGGAAAGATAGATATTTTTATTGATAACCTAAATGATGAGATGAGTTATAGATTGGAATACAATGTCCCCGTACCTTCAAAAAATTGATTGAAAATGGAATTAAAATCAAGGAAGCCTTAGTCAAAAGAGGGGTCATTAAAGTATACAATGAAAACAACTCATCCAATTCCTCTAATAACTACAACGGTGGGGACTAACCTAAATTTTGGCAACAAAACAAGAATGTGGGTAACAATGAGGTCATAGCTGAAATTCAAAATACAAAACCTGTATTCAACCTAACAACAACTGCCACCAAGACTAATCAGACCAACAATCCTCCCAACACTCCAAATGTTAGCCAAAACAACAATCAAACTAATCCGGGGACTAAAGCAACACCATTTCCAAAACCTTCCAATAAACAAAAATTTACACCATTGGGACAATCCTAAGATTCTGCCTTAAAGGAACTTACCAAGGATAAGCTTATCATAGTGCTAGAAGCATGAAACTAGGATCTACAAGTTAAACCCTTTTGGTGGAACGATGCCCATTACTATTATTATCATCAAAACAAGGGTCATATGATGAAAGATTGTTGGCAATTAAAACATGCAATCCAAGATCTCATTGATAACAAAAAGGTATACATTGAAGGACCTCAATCAAACAATGATCAGGGACTGTTCAAGAACCCTTTACCCAATTATGAAAAGGGAGAGTCCTCTACATTGAATGCCAAAGGCAAGAAAATAAACTACGTTTATAATTCTACCATTCATTGTATTGAGATGGTTGAGAATTCCATCCAAGACATTGAAATCCGAAGCCAAGGGAAGGATGCCACTACTGAAATCCAACACAATGATGACACCGTCTCACATCAAATCAATGACCTTGCACCTAGAAATATGAGCACTAACATTGACACGATTGACAATTGAATTAATGCCATCAAAATCACAAACGATCAAGACAATACACCTATCAATGTGATTACAAGAGGACAAGCCAAGGTAGCATTGAAAGGAGCTACCCCTTCCACGTCCAAAACAACTATTTTTCTTGTAACTCAATATAACATCATTGATTAGTTACAAAAGATACCCGCTCAAATATCCATATTGGAACTTCTCAAGATTTCACTGACACACAAGGAAATCATGGAACAAGCTTTAGTTGCCACCACAGTACCAAACAATCTAGAAGTATGTACATTTCAAGCTATGGTGGGACATTTGACTACACCTCATTGCTTATCATTCTCTGAACATGACGATGCATCGACCACCCATCCACATAACACTGTCCTCCACATCGAAGTCCCGATCCATAAACATCATGTCAAACATGTCCTTATAGATGGAGGAGTAGGCCTAAATATCTACACTCTCAAGCTTGTTCGTGCATTAGGATATTCCAAAAATTCTATTGATCCTAGAAGGAAAATAACCATAAAAGCATATGATGATGAAGAAAGATCCTCCCAATGATTGATCACCTTACCCATTTAAGTGGGACCAATCGTCAAAGACATAGTGTGTTAGGTGTTAGACAAGGAATTGACATATAACATACTCTTTAGATGAACATGGATTCATGAAATGCAAGTGGTACCATCAACCTATCATCAGTGCCTGAAGTTTCCTTTCAATGGTCAAGAGGTCACCATTGCTTTCAATTCCAACAATCCACAATATTGCAATGCACTCAGAACAAGTCAAGATACCTTTGTACCACATAATAGAGAAGTCATCAACTTTGGTCCATCAAACAAAGAAAGTATAGTTGGTTCTTCATCAAGACAGTATGAGGAAAAGGCTCAATCAAAAGACAAAGGGGTCGTTGACTCTATTTCATCCAGCAATGGAAGTCGGCTTGATGCCTTATCAAAATAGTTAGAAAAGATCCAAATAAAAGACAAGGGCATGGGGGAATACTCATTTGAGCAATCTTCATACTTATCACAAATTTCATCTTCTCCTAAGTCACATGGACAACCATCCACCTCAAGAAAACAATCTTTACAACCCATCAAAATCTTTGATGGGAAGTTTATAAAAGAAAGCACTCAAGTGGAGGAATTAGAAGACATGGATGTCCTAACCTAGTTATACAAAAGATGAAGGACCTTTATAGGTATCAGTGTCTAATATATGCACAGATAAGTATGGCAAAGGTTAGAAAATCCTGACAAAAATGGGATATGAAGGAAATGGTCCTTTGGATAAAAGAAAAAAAGGAATTAGTGAACCCATATAGCTCATCACAATGAATCCCAAAGACAAAACAAGACTAGGATATAGGGAAGACTCAAAAGAGGAAGCTACTCAAAGAGTTGTCGAAAGAATATTACAACTATAGGCTAGTGAGGATCATGAAATAGATTCCAATGAATATGAATGGGACTCCCTCTTTGAAGGATCTTTCCATGACAAGGAGATCGATGTCATCCAAAAGTATACACCAATATGTATGAAAGGACAAAGTTATGGTTCTAGACCCCTTGAATATGGATCACAATATGTCGTTGACACAAGTGAAGATGATCATTCCTTGAGTGAGATAGACATGTTGGAAGAGAGTAACATCTTAGACCTCACTGGAAAATTTGACAACATGGCTATCTTGATGCTTACACCTTATGACCTTGGCCAATCTAATGATTCCTTGTCCTTAATGTATCATGAACTAATTGATTGGGATCAAAATGAGCCACTTGACATACCCACCTTTTCAAACAATGATGCGCTCGTGAACTTCCTATGTTTTGATAATCCTGACACATGTTATACCATTGAATCTCAAAATGAAGCTTCTAACGAAGGGAGTGGCAAACCTTTCAGCTGCAAAATCAAAAATATAGGAAATGGGTCTAATAGTGAAAACCATCTGATGACACTATTAAATCAAGAAAAAGTAAAAAAAAAAGAGCATATCTCTAGGTGAAATCCTCTCTGAGTCACCAAGAGATGGAAGGTTTGACACTCTCCTAGAACACTATCAAGAGAGATCTTTAGTCTAATAGAACCTATGGCAATCCATCAATGTTGGTACAGCCAAAATAGTGAAGACCCTACATTTAGCGGAATCCATGATAGAAGAGGAGAAACCTTGTTTCACCAAATTCTTTGAGGAGAGGCAAATCAAGTTTTCTTGGTCATATGTTGATATGCCAGGCATAGATCCAAAAATGATTATGCATCATTTATCATTACCACTCGACACAAAACTAGTAAAGCAAAAACTGAGAAAGATACATCCCCATATCGCCCTTCTGGTGAAAGCTGAGTTGAAAAAGCTATTATATGTAGGATTCATAAGATTTATTGACTATGTCGAATGGATATCAAAAATTGTTCTAGTATCCAAACTAGATAAGAGAATCAGGATATGCATGGACTTTAGAGATCTTAACAAAGCCTATCCAAAAGATTATTTTCCTCTACCAAACATTGATTTGATTGTAGACTTGACTGCTAGGTGTGAAATGTTATCACTTATGGATGGATTTTCAAGATACAACCAAATAAAGATAACACCTGAAGATCAAGATAAAATGGCCTTCACATGTCCTTGGAGCAGTTTTTGTTGGAATGTGATGCCTTTTGGGTTGAAAAATGTTGGAGCTACATATCAGAGAGCTATGACTACCATCTTCCATGACATGATGCATTCTTTTATGGAAGACTATGTAGATGATCTGTTGGAAAAATCTTACACTAGAGAAGGACACTTAGAGATTCTAGACAAAATCTTCACAAGATTGGAGAAATTCAAGGTGAGGTTAAATCCCAAGAAATGTGTGTTCGGTGTAACATCATCTAAAAATTTGGGATACACTGTCTCAACTAAAGGAATTGAGGTGGATCCTGCAAAGGTAAAATCCATCATGGAAATGCCTCCTAAAAACATCAGTCAACTCATATCATTACAAGGAAGGTTTCAATCCATCAAAAGATTCATTGCTCAACTAGCTGATAAAACTCATCCTTTCAACCACTTATTACATAAGAATTTTTCTTTCAAGTGGGATGACAAATGTGAAGCTTCCTTTAGTCAACTAAAGTAGTACCCGATGACACCGCCTATGTTGATACCACCAATAGAGGGAAAACCATTATTACTATACATTGTAACAACATAGATATATTTGGGAGCCTTATTAGCACAAGGAGATTCTACAAGAAAGGAAAGAGCCATCTATTATATCAACAGGACCTTAAATGGTTATGAGATCAATTACACCCTTATTGAGAAATCTTACTTAGTGGTTGAATTTGCTACACAACAATTAAGGAACTACATGTTGACTCACACAATCAAACTCATTGCAAAAATTGACCCATTAAAGTACTTACTCCACAAAGTTGCTTTAACAGAGAGGTTAGCCAAGTGGGTCATGATATTGAGTGAGTTCAACATCTAGTACATGGATAGGAAAGCAATTAAGGTCAAGCCATAACAGATCAACTAGCTGAAGCACTGTATTGTTAGATAACAATCCAATGAACATTGAATTCCCTGATAATGATATCCTAACCATATCTACACAACAATGGTTGCTATACTTTGATGGCTCTTATACACAACATGGATCAGTGCAAGAATCTTGTTTGTCTCACCAAAAGGATACACGATTCCTAAATCCTACAGATTAATGTTCCCCTGCACCAACAACATAGTTTAATATGAAGCATTGATCATTGGGATCAAGATAGTTGTTGAATGGAAAATCACAGAATTTCTAATCTATGGTGACTCGCAACTAGTCATTAACCAATTCAACAATGATTATCAAACAAAGGATGACAAGTTGCTTCCCTACAAGAGGATGGTGGATGATTTCAAAAAGTACTTTGTGGAGATCAAGTTTGCATAGGTTCCTAGAATAGAAAGAAAAGTTGTAGATGCAATGGCCACCATTGCTTCTCTCTTGCAGATACCTGAACAATGAAGAGGTTATGAATTCATGGTAGAACAAGTGTCCAACCTAGCCTATGAAGATCTAGAATCTCAAGTGATATGCCATATTGTCGACCCTCAAATTTCCCTCTATGGAGAGATCCATACCTACTTGCAATACAATACCCTTCCAATTAACTTATCTCAAAACCAAAAATGAAATTCCATTCGACAAGCAGCTCACCACACCCTAATAGCTGATGTGCTCTATAGATGAGGTTTGGATGGTACTCTTCTTCAATGTCTAGAATGTAATGACGCTGAAACCACCTTATAAGAGGTTCATGAAGGTATTTGTGGTACACATTTAAGTGGCTTAACCTTAGCTAAGAAATTATTACAATTGGGGTATTATTGGCCGAACAGGGAGAAAGAGTCATTTCAATATGTTAAAAGGTGTTCCAAATGTCAAATTCATGGAAACTTGATACATGCATCTGCACAAGAGTTGCATCCTTTCACAACTACCTGGCCTTTTTGTCAGTGGGGATTGGACCTTGTACGTAAGATTCACCCATATTCCTCTAATGGACATAAGTTTATAATCACAACCATGGAATACTTCACCAAGTGGATTGAAGTTGTTCATCTAATCACCATCACTGGGGAACAAATCTTATCAATCATCCTAAATTATCTCATATGTCGGTATGGTGTTCCTCAATCTATCATTACAGACAATGGATGACCCTTTAAGAATCAAGATGTTCAAGAGCTTTGTGAAAGATTCCATATCCAACATCAGTTTTCTACACCTTACTATCCCCAAAGGAATGGCCAAGCAGAGGCCTCAAACAAGACTATCCTGAATATTTTGTAGAAAATTTTCAATGAAGCTGGACATGATTGGCATGTTCAACTAAACCTAACATTGTGGGATTACAGAACCAGTATCCGTACCCTGACAATAGCAACACCCTATTCTCTTGTCTATGGGTCAGAAGCTATTCTACCTATTGAGGTTGAGATACCATCCCTGCATGTGTCACTTAACGAGATCATTTTAGACGAGGATTATAGAGTCTTTAGGCTACAAGAATTAGAATTGTTGGATGAACATTGGTAACATGCAGTTGATCACCTAAAAGCTTATTGTAAGCACTAACCTGCAAATCTTGCTCAAACAAAGACAAATATTAGCATTTGGTTAGTTTAAACAAGGAAAATATAATGCTCCCTATAAAATTCATTTAAACACAAGAATAAAAAAACAAAGAACAAAAGTAAGCGAAACACAATAGAACATTATTCCAATGATCAAACCAACATCTTATAGGTGGATTGGTGCTATTTTGATATGGAAAATAGCCCTTTCCCAACCTCTTTGGATAAGCTATGTGATGAAACTGATGTGAAGATGAGATGAAAATACTATGAAGAATGATATGGAATTCCAAGATGATGAATGGGAAAAATTAGATCTCAAATACGAGTCACTTTGCTAAAGATTGTGGAGGATTTGATCAAGAATGAAGCCTTTCATTTATAGATTTTCAATTTCTAAGAATGATCAACAGGGAGCAATGTGGGATCAAAAACAAGCCAATGAAAAGAGGCCACTTGTCAACTTGTGAGTGGTTGAGGAGTGTACAAGATTTGGGAAATGTGCCCAAGAGAGGGAAATTCAAATTTGAATTTGTGAGTAAATGTTGAGTTTGAGTTGTGCAAGGGGACATGTAAGAAGCATTAATTGCTTTGTTGGATGTACATGTCCACTTGATTTTGAATTCAAACTTGAGGGAATATTCCCCAAAGATGCCATGTTGATGGAAAATGTTGATTTTAATAAATTAATAAATTGATTTATTTGTGCAAGTGGGGATATCTAGAGGATGTGATGGGTGGTTAGGTTAGGTTAATCAAGATTTGGTTAGCTTAATGGTGCTTAGGCGAGTTTGACCTTTTTGACTTGAATATTTTATTTATTTAAATCAAAAAGGGATGGAAGGTGATTTCAGACTTAATTAAATAAATGATTGATTTATTTAATCAAGGAGGGTTATGTTGGGATCAAGCTGATTTATTTAATTTAAACTGACTTTAGGAGATTGATAAATAAAATTGATTTATTTGCTGAATGGATGAATATGACCTATTCGAATGCATGACATCAATTTCATGTGTCTACATTTTTCCCCTCTTTGAAGCAATGTACTTGTTGTATTGGTTCAAAGAATAATCTTACCTCGATCAAAATTAAAAAAAAAATCTGATTTTTCGGATGCCATAGCAGAAAGAGGTACACTAGTACATTGCCCCCTTCAGAGATCGAGCGAAAAGATTCAATTTAAGGGTCGATCTCGCGATAAAGAGGTTCAATATGGATGGTTTTAAGATGCTTAGAGTAACCAATCTATGTTATCCTAAACAACTTAAATGATGATATAATGTGATGATGGATGAGATGGATGATGCGATATGCTATGATTATGCAAATGTATGATTTATGCAAATGGTTAGACTAACAGATCTATATTATGATGATGAAACAAATGCAACACATGTGGGATGATATGCAAACTGGATGCAAGATGGATGCATGATGGATGCATTGGTGATGATGATAAACTACTCCTGACGTGATGTTAGTGCGGAAGTAAGAAATGATATGATGACAAGAGGATCCAACAAGTTCATGATCTGACGAGACTTTATTAGAGATGATGATGATAGATAGATACATAGATGATGATTTTCTTATCAAGGATTGGGATTTTAAAAGGGCTACTTACCTTATGTTTGATAACACACATAGATATGATGCATCAAGGTATAAAGAACTAGGATTGTCATGTTTACGATTGATCAAGATTTGATTTTGCGTTTAACGGTTTGTTGCTTCGATTTTGATTTTGCATTTGAAGTTTGCTTTTGCTTATTTGTTGTGATTGTTTCTATTTGTTTTGCCAAAGGATGAAGGTGATGATCAGTTTATTATGGATGATTGATTATTACGGGTGTAAGTGAGATGGGATGGATAGATTTTTTCAAATATTTGGATGTTTTTGACTTTTTTGGAATGTTTTGAGGTTGTTTTTGGGTTTTTGGATTTTTTCAAATGTTTTGATTTTTTGGATTTTGCAATGTTTTGGGGTTTTTTGAGATTTTATGAATGCTTTTGGATTTTGATGTTTTTCAAATGCTTTTGTGATTTTGATGTTTTTTGAATGTTTTTGAATTTTGTGTCTCGGGGGCTGATCAAAGATGAGCCTTGCCTACGTTTAAGCTCAGAGACAATGTAGTTCAGGTACCATGCTTTTGATGTTTTCTGATTTTATGAATGTTTTTGAATTTTGATATGTTTTGGATGTTTTTTTGATTTTCGCATGATTTTGACAATTTGGATATGGATATGTGTGATGATATCTGTTCTTTGTTTGGCATTTTGTTGAAGACCAAGCTAAGGTTGGTTGACTGTAGTACCCCTCCATTTATGATTATGTTTTCTGCTGATATGTTTTTACACTGTTAGACTTCGGTACTTGGTTTGGATATTTTGATCGCTGATTTTGAGCGACAATGGATTTATTTTGTGACATGATGATACATGGTTTTGCAATATTTGATTTCTGACATGCTTTGATATAGTGTAGATGTTTTCCTTCATATGATTATTGCTATGTATATGTTTATGATGGACTAACTGTTATTTAATTCATCAGTCTAATGTGATGTGTATTGGTGTGGAGAACATAATCGCATCACTCGCTTGCGAGTGCCCTGTGATGTATGTGATTTTCTTTGTACAGTGTGCCTATACAATGGATTATATATATATGCATGTTATTTGCTTGGTTGCAAGATTGCAGGTACATGACACCGACTCCACTTGGGTACTCAGGTCTGAGCATGTCAAGACTCAACAAATATGTTGATTGGGAGGTAGTAGCATGGTTCATCCTAATCTAGTCTATAACCCGGTCATAGTACATCGTTTGTTTTAGTTCAGAGTCATAGATTGTGTTGTATTGTTCTCTTTGGATTATTTGCTTGAAAAGGAAAATTTTGTTATTTATTAATAGTTTATTATGTTTTAATTTATTGTTATCTAAATTAATTTTTAAATGTTAAAAATAAGGTTTTACATGTTATTTAATAAATTAATTAGTTTGTTTGGTTAAATAATTTGATCTTAGAGATTAAATTTATTTAATTAAATTTAATTGTTTTAAATGTGTGAATAGATTTTATTTAAAATTTGAAATTAAATATTAAATTGGAAGTGGCATTTTATTTGTAAATGAATTTTGGTATTTTGGAAATTGGAAATTTAAAATAAAATGAAATGCATGCAATTTTGAAAGGCAAGATTTCCGAGAAGTGGTTAAAAGATATTTTGTACTTCTCAACATGTGTGCCAGTTGCATTTATTGTGTTTGTTGAGGAATTTTTGAGAGGTTATTTTGGATCTGGGAAAACACATAAGGGTTATCAATTTTCTTCACAGGAAATGAGGGAATAGCTTGTTGTTAATTTTTTTTTTTTTTAGAGAAATTGTCATTTCCTCTGTTTTGGTTGTATATTTGTGGAAGATCCCTTTTCTTAGAGGATCTTTGTGTTTGGTTATAGCTTTCTTTGGATTTGGTGTTCTGGAGAAGATTTGGAGGATTGCATTTTACAGGCAGAGGATTCTCTCCAACAACTAAGATCTTCAAATCATAGGTATTTCCCTTGTGTTTTAATCTTGTTTGCTTTTGAAAAGAAATATTTGTTAAAACCCTTGTTCTTCTCGATAAATTGTTTCCCGGAAATCTTTTTGTAAAAACTTACTAATGTTTGTGAGAATTTCGAGAAAACAAGGATAAAGAAAACAATAGAAGAAATTAAAAAAAAGAAACAAATGTATGCTCTGTAGATTTGTAAAATTGTACTTCTCTGATATTGGTGAAAAGAAGCCTCTAAAAGATTTTACTGAAAAATAATATTTAGAGTATTTTAAATTATGGAAGAAATTGTTTATTATTAAAATAGATTTGAAACCTATTGTGGTCGAAATTGGAATTTTATGAGGAAATTATTCTGTATAACGGTAATTTTTACAATTACTTGTAGAAAATTCTATAGAAATTAAATCTCTTATTCCAGTAATTTTATTTTTTTTATAATATGTATATATATATATATATATGTATAAAATTTATTTATACATATACATATATATACAAATTTATATGTATTTAAACTTATTTTAAATGTTAAATGTTTGAGTGAAAAATTTCCTACAAGAAATTTATGAACGTGAATTATTTTTTTAAATAATCGACGGAATGATATTCACGTTTTATGTATTAAATAAAATAAAAAAAATTGAGGAAGGGCCGAGGGCTTACCCACATGGCTGACCCCCACAGGGGAGCCGGCTGTGAGGGCAGCGCCCAGCGCTGCCTTCATAGGCAATGCTAGCACTGCCTGCATAGCCGAGCCCTCCCATGGAGGGTTTCGGCCGTGTGGGAAGCCAACCCTTCCCATTGATATTTGGGTGAATAAAGTGTTTTATGTATTGTTTAATATTAATTAAAGTTTTTACTTTTTACTTTTCTTTTTATATAAATGTTAATATATTACATTATATATATATATATATATATGTATAAATAAATATATATATATATATGTGATGTAAATTATATATAACATATTTTATATTTAAATATGTAAAGGTGTTTTATATGCAAAATTTGATTAAAATATTAATGTGGAAAAATTTAATTTAGGCAAATAAGAAATAGGTACATATTTGTATTTAAATAATTATGCAAATAATGATTTGAATTAGTGTATTTATTTAAATGTATAGAAAAATGTGGTTAAGTATAAGAAAATAAGAAATAGATATTTTCTTTTATTTAATTGATTGACTAGATTTAGTAAATCCAAACAGTAGATTTCTATTGAATTTTAATTTGTTTTAAATCCTATTTCTTTGATTGGGCAAATTGGGAAAGTCTTAGATGTGTAAGTCTTCTAGAACGATTTGTATAGGAAGGGTGATGTTATTGTTCATATGTATTTCTTGAGTTGACTTGGGTTGTGCATGTGTTAGAATATGGTGTATTGTTACCTGGTTTATGAATAAAAGTTTTAATGACCGTTGTGTGTCATTTGTTATTATGTGATAGAATTTTGTGCACCTTGTAAACCTTAGTCAAGAAAACTTAGTATACCTTTGTTATGTTTAGGGGAGTGGCTCTGTGTGAGGGCCGACACACAAAGTGGTGTCAGGGTAACTTACAAAGAGTTAGTAAGTCAGTTATAATTAAACAACACAATAGTTGGAATTAAAATTCTTAACAAGATTATTATGCCTCTCTTATGGACTCTTGAGCTAGTTCAGTCTTGAGTATAAGATGAGAAGGCCTGGAATGGAAAATCGATGTCTTGTTACTTTAAAAGACATTCAATTCCGCAATAGTTTGCAAATGGGGCCAAGTTTTGTAAGAGGTTACCAAGGTAACCCAAGTTGGGGGCTAGAACCTAGGGAGAAACACTAGGGTAACCTTTGCAATATTGTGATGACACTCCACCTAAAATAATAGTTAACCTTGTGTACTTAGTACATTCGATTGTCTTAAATATGGAAGCAATGTAGCCATCAGTTAGTTATGTACTTGTGTCTAGGGTTAGTAGATTATGTCTAGGTAACCATATTACTATCTCCTAGCATGGGGGGTGGACCTACAGGTACCACATGGTTGGGTGGAATGTGCACCTTACTCCGTTGGGTCCCTAGTTTATGATCATGGCAATGAGATCTTCATGGATGGAGAGTTCACACTTGGATATAGATGTACTTTCTTTATTGCATTATTGTAAAATTTGTATTTGAAAACAGCCCTCAATTGTTTATGAGGTGAACATTTGTAAATGTAAATTGTAACTATTATTTGATCTACCTCATTAGATGAATGAGTATTATAATGTCTTATCAAATGCAATGTAAGAAACATGTTTGTACTTTATACTATCTTGAATGGAATTTCAAATGTTATGTAATGCTTATTTTTAATTTTATGATTAATTAAATATATGCAATGCAAAATACTAAAGTTGTCTTTGGAAACTCAAGTAGTGTAACGTCGCATAACTTAATGAATGTATGCAACTAATTAACTTAATATTATTACTTTAAAAAAAAAATTATTTCACTTTTATACACAATTGCAACATTCCTTAGGTTATTAAGATGGGGCATTACAGATTGGTATCAGAGCCAAGGTTACAAACACTGGATGCTCTGGGTAATCGCGAGCCCATTAGGTTGACCTAGTATGTAGTGTCACTATCTGTTAGCCTTGGTTGATTAGTATCTAAGACTCATTATTGTTATGTGTAGGAACATGCTTAGGTGAGGTGGAGGCCGAGGGCCAATCCCTCAGGTTACTCCCCCTTTGAGCCCTCATCACAGTGATCAGGCAGAACAATTGGATCAGAGGAATGAGGGATAGAATCCCGAATAGTCAGGAGTAGAGGGTTCAAAGATACGTCCTTTATTAGAGGAGATCCTAGCTCGACTTGGACCTAGATAGGAAGTTGAGCAAGAGGTTGTTAGAGAGAGAGGTAGATCTCCAAGGAGAGTAGAAGATACAATGCATCAGGATGCTATTACTATAGGAAACATGAGGGATTTACTGAGGGCACGCCCTCCTACCTTTGATGGTACAGGAGGTGGCTTAGAGGCAGAGACCTAGCTACTAGATTTGGGTAGATGCTTCGCCATGCACCCTTACGGTAGCAATACCCATGCGAGATGCACTATCATGCATCTGAGAGGATTCGCCTCTACTTAGTGGCACCTGGAGGAGCAGAAGCTCCACTTAGATATTAGGTCAGTGTCTTGGGAGATGTTCCTTGAGAGGTTTAGAGCATGGTTCCTATTAGAACACTGGAGGCAGGGACGAGCTGACGAGTTCCATGATCTACGTCAATTGGCTCTTCTTATTGAGCAATATGAACGTAGATTATATGAACTCAAGCAGTATGCTGGTATTGGTGATGGTGAGCCAATGCTACTACAACACTTCATTAGGGGTTTGAACACCCGCATTAGTGGTGGAGTCAGAGTTTTTGAGCCAAAGACTATGGAAGTTGCGGTGGAGAAGGCTCGCATAGTGGAGGAGAACCTTGTTATGGCGTTAGGTGGTCACATAGGAGTACACATTGGTAGTGCTCCTGCAGTAGGTTTTAGTCCATTGGGTGGATAGGCACAGACAGGAGGTTCCTCTAGGAACCAACAAACACCCTCAAAGGGTGGGCAACAACAATAACAATGTACACCTCAAAAGAATAATAATCCACAACCACAACAAGGTAATAGTCCACAAACAGGAAAGGGTCGCAACTGGTGGCGCAACAAGCACAATAGGTAGGATCAGCCTGCACAGAGTGTTCAATCTACTATCAGTAGAGGTAGTTTCCAGCAATCCAATGCACCTTTGGGTGGTAGAGGATTCGTTAGAGGCACAGGTTGTTACTCGTGTGGACAACAAGGACACATTGCTAGGCAGTGTTCGATGAGAGGTTCTACTGGTTTTGGGCCTTGACCTATAGTTTTAGAGCCTACAGTGGGTGATGCAGGATGATCACATACAGTATATACTGCGGCTAATGACTGCTAAGCTGATCACCAAAACACAGTGGTCAAGACTTCAGGTAAGTTACATGGTGTTAGTGTTTCCATTCTTTTTTATTTCGGAGCTACCGACTCCTTTATTTCATCAACCATCGTTGACTGATGTGGTCTTGTGGTGGTAAAACAAGGTGGTAAGTGGCAGGTTGAATTCACCTCTGGGGTGAAAGTAGCGGTAGAGAACTTAGTACATAATTGTGAACTTAAAATTGGTACGTTAACTACCTTAGTAGATCTTTATGTTACACCTTTAGGATCATATGACGTAGTTTTAGGTATGGATTGGTTAGCATCTTATCATGCTGTGATTGACTGTCGACTTAAGACAGTTAGTTGCATTAATGATTTAGGTGCAAAAGTGGAAATTATAGGTGTTCAAAGACCTATTTCTTTGCGGATGATATCTGCTATGCAATTAAAGAGATGTCTTCATCAGGGATGTGAACTGTTTGCAACAACAGTTACTAATTTAGAAGAAGGTGAGAGTCGAGAGGTATCTCTTGATGATCATCCTATTCTTAGGGAATTTGCTGACGTGTTTCCTAATGATATACCTTGAATGCCACCGAACAGGGATATTAACTTTAGAGTTGACCTAGTTCGAGGAGTTGAGCCTATTTCTAGAGCTCCATATAGAATGACGGCTCAAGAGTTAGAGGAACTTTGTATTCACTTAGAGGAACTATTAGAAAAGGGTTTCATTTGTCCTAGTGTTTCCCCTTGGGGAGCACCCATTATCTTTGTAAAGAGGAAGGGGAGATCACTTAGATTATGTATTGACTATCGTCAATTGAACAAGGTTATGATTAAGAATCGTTATCCTTTGCCTAGAATTGATGATCTTTTTGATCAAATCAAGGGAGCTAATGTGTTCTCTAAAATCGATTTGAAATCTGGTTACCATCAATTGTGAATAGCCGAAGCAGACATTCATAAGATTGCATTTCATACTCATTATGGGCACTATGAATTCACATTAATACCATTTGGTTTAACGAATGCACCATCTGTATTCATGATTTTAATGAATGGTGTATTTCGTACATACCTTGATTGCTTTGTCCTTGTATTTCTCGACGATATTTTAATCTATTCAAGAAACATGAAGGAACATGTAGAACACTTGAGACAGATATTGCAATGTTTAAGGAAAAATCAATTGTATGCAAACCTGAAGAAGTGTGACTTCTTTCAAACTGAAGTAAAATACCTTGGACATGTGATATCTAGAAAAGGTATTGCTATGGATCCTTCAAAGATTCAAGCTATTGTAGATTGGCCCACACTTACTAATGTAGGTGAAGTGCATAGTTTTATGGGTCTAGTTGGTTATTATAGGCAATTTGTAGAGGGATTTTCTAGAATTGGTCATCCTATTACTTCTCTTCAGAGAAAAGGGAAGAAGTTTGTTTGGACAGAGCAGTGTCAGTTGGCTTTTTAGGCACTTAAAGAAAAGTTGACTAATGCGCCTATAATGATTGTTCCTGATCCTACTAAGGATTTTGTAGTTTGCACGGATGGATCCTTAGAGGGTTTAGGAGCAGTTTTGATGCAAGATGGGCGTGTGATTGCTTATGAGTCTCACAAACTCAAGGATCACAAATTAAACTATCCCACTCATGATTTAGAACTAGCTGCGGTAGTGCATGCATTAGTTCGATGGAGGCATTTCTTATTAGGTCATCATTTTGAACTTTATACTGATCACCATAGTCTACAATACATTTTTACACAACCTAACTTGAATGCTAGGTAGAGACAGTGGATGGAGTTCTTATGTGAGTATGATTTTGAAGTGAAATATGTTCAAGGAAAAGAGAAAATAGTGGCTGACGCTCTTAGTCATCATCGACATGAGATTTCTACTACTACTCTTGAAGTAGATTTGAGAGGTCAAATAGTAGCAGCACTTCCTACTGATAGATTGTATCAGGAAGTAAGGTCAAAGATTGAATCTGGTAGACCTTTAGAAGGTCAATTTGTAGGATATGTTCTAGAACTGGATGGTATATTACGGCATTTAGGTTGTATTTATGTACCACATTTTGAGGGTCTTCGTACATTAATTATGACTGAAGCTCATCGAGCTCCATACTCAGCTCATCCAAGTGTTAAGAAAATGCATGCCGATCTTTGGCAATTGTATTTCTAGCCTAGTATGAAATGTGATATTGCTGATTATGTATCGAGATGTCTTGAATGCCAGCAAGTCAAAGCTAAGCATCAACATCCTACTAGATTATTGCAGCCACATCTCATTCGTGAATGGAAATGGGATATCATATCTGTTGACTTTATTGTAGGGTTACCTACGTCATCACATTGACATGATGCCATTATGGTAACTATTGACTAATTGACTAAAGTAGCTCATTTTTCACCTGTACGATCATCTTACAATGCTTCATCCGTAGCTAGGATATTTATGGAGGACATCATTAGATTGCATGGGATTCCTCGTAGGATTATTTCTGATAGAGATCTTGTTTTCACTTCAGCCTTATGGACTTCATTACAACATGCTCTAGGTACACAGTTGAACTTTAGCTCAGTGTATCATCCTCAAACCGATGGACAAATGGAGAGAGTTAATCAAATATTAGAGGATATGCTTAGAATGTATGTAATGGACCAACAGTCGCATTGGGAGGATTATTTGTATTTAGTAGAATTTTCTTACAATAACAGATATTAGAGTTCCATAGGTATGCCACCATTTTAGGCATTATATGGTCATCCTTGTCGAACTCCACTAAGTTGGGATTGACTAGAGGATAGAGTATTACTTGGTCCTGAGATGCTTCGAGACATGGAGCAACAGGTTGACCGTATTAGAGAACATTTGATAGCAGCACAGGATAGGCAAAAGAAGTATTCTGATGCACATAGGATAGACCAACAGTTTGCTATTGGTGATAGAGTGTTTCTTTGAGTGCAACCGTGAAAGAGTCCAATCCGTTATGGAAAAGGCTCTAAGCTTGCGCCTCGTTTTGTTGGGCCATTTGAGATCTTAGAGAGAATTGGTCTTGTGGCGTATCAACTCGCCTTACCACCCAGTTTGTCACGTATTCATGATGTTTTTCATGTATCAGTTCTTAGACCATATCATCCCGACATATCTCATGTACTTGGTTGGAATGCGTTACAGGTAGAGGACGGGCAGCTAGCTTTGGAGCCTGTGGCCATTCTACAGCACCAGATGATTGGTCTCAGGGGTCAAGACATTGATCAGGTGAGGGTCCAATGGAATCCTAGCCATTAGGCTTCTACTACTTGGGAGGATGCGACATGCATGAGGGAGCTTTATCCCTATCTATTCACAGGCTTTTAGGAGCAAGCCTAATCCTAGGGGGGAGGATGTAGTACCCCTCCATTTATGCTTATGTTTTCTACTGATATGTTTTTACACTGTTAGGCTTTGGTACTATTAATGTTTTGGTAGCTGTAGGAGGTATCTTCTTGTGTCAGAAGAATCTTCCTTAAATAAATTGTTGTGTCAGCTGGCTGACCTCATAAATTGTCTTATTCTACATGCATGGTGTAAATGACATGCAGGAGAATCTGCATACTGACATGCATGAGAATCTTTGTTTGTATTCCTTAAATAGACTCGTGAACTACCACCTTGTGCATCTTCTTGTGGTTGCATATCTGCCTATATTTAGGTTGAAGTGTGGACTTATTTGGTGACTTATTTTGTCTATAAAAATAAGTCATTTCTTCAAGAAGAAGTTGGATTATTCACAGCAGGTTATTGTCCTTCAAAGAGCATATTGATATCAAGCAGAAATCATAAGTTTTCTGTATATTGGCATCTAGGAGAGGTGTTGAGACTTGTAAGCTAATTTATTGGCATCTAGGAGAGGTGCTATTATTCAGTGGGTCATGTTGTAAGCTGGTTGCTGCTGTTTCATTCAATATACAAGAGACATATTTGTGGCTGGGTTTTTCTCCCTCAAGAAGGAGGGTTTTCCCAGGATAAATATTGTGTTCATTTGTTCTTTATGTTCATTTTTTTGCTTTCTATTAAATCTGATCCTAACATTAACATGGTATCAGAGCAGGTTTTTTAAAAGACCTTATCATATTTGGGTTGACTAAGCCTATTGTTGATTGTGTAAATTAAGACATCAAGTCTATTGTATCTTGGCCACTAGCTGTTGTGGTTGATATGAGTTAAGTAGGTTATAGTCACTTTAGGAAGGATAAGCGTCAGAGCCTTTCCAGTTGCATATTCACTATGAGTTGGTATAGTCGTTGATTATAGAGCATCATCATAAATATATTTGGCACAGGACTTCTCCCTAGGAGATATGTGAGAAGGATCTGTTGTTTTAAGTAGAGTCAACATTCAAGAGAAAAATTAATGCTCACATGAGCAAACCTAAGGGAAAGATAAGTGCAGACCTGAAAAAGTGTTTAAGTACAACACTTAAGGAAATTCTGATTTCAACGAGATAAGTATTTCCTGTTTAAGTAATGTTCATGAATTTTTAATGTAGTTATTAATTCATGCTATAACATTAAGATAGTGAAACATGTATGATTCTAGCTTTGATATTTCTTCTGGATAGTTTAAACTATTAGTAATCTCTCTCTAAATGCTTCCAGGACAGATCGAGGAGCAAGAGGGTGATGAGAGATTGCCAAGAGAAGAAGAGCTTGAGGCATCTTGTGAGGAATTCATGTAGGCTGGAGAGATAAAATTAACTGGAGACATCTCTCGAAGACGAAGAACCTATTCAAGTTGTCTTTGAGATCAGTTTCTTTGAAAAGGAGGAATTTACATTTAGAGGGAGTTTGACAATTCATCAGAAGCAACCTTGGACAAGGAGGTTAGAAGGTTGATGCAAGTACTTGGAGCTTCAGAGGGAGTTTCATCATCATGGAGATTTGTTATTAATGCATTTTCCTATGAGATGGAGGAATTTGAGGTGAAAGCCCTTGTTAATGCATTTTCCTCTGAGACGGAGGAATTTGAGGTGAAATCCCTTGTTAATGCATTTTCCTCTAAGACGAAGGAATTTGAGGTATCAGCCCTTGTTAATGCATTTCTCTCTGCGAGAGAGATTTGAGGTATCAGCCCTTGTTGATGCATTTCTCTTTGCGAGAGATATTTGAGATATCAGCCCTTGTTAATGCATTTCTCTCTGTGAGAGAGATTTGAGGTGTTAGCCCTTGTTAACGCATCTTTCTCTACGAGAGAAATTTGAGTTGTAAGCCCTTGTTAATGCATTTCTCTTTGCGAGAGAGACTTGAGGTGTAAGCCCTTGTTAACACATTTCTCTCTGTGAGAGAGATTTGAGGTGCAAGCCCTTGTTAATGAATTTATCTCTATGAGAGAGATTTGAGGTGCAAGCCCTTGTTAATGCATCTTTCTCTATGAGAGAAATTTGAGGTGTAAGTCCTTGATAATGCATTTTTCTCTCTAAGAAAAATTTGAGGTGTAAGCCCTTGATAATGCATTTTTTCTTCATGAGAGAAATTTGAGGTGTAAGCCCTTGTTAGTGCATTTTTTCTCTGTGAGAGAAATTTGAGGTGAAAGCCCTTGTTCTATTCTCTTGGAGTAGCCATAGTGGATGTCATGTTGAGATGACAACATCACGTTGAGTGATTCTATGATGGACAGTTGTGCACATATGTTTTGATGACATGGATATCTAAAAGGATACCTCCCTAGCTAAGAGGGAGTGTTAATGTTCTGGTAGCTACAGGAGGTATCTTCTTGTGTCAGAAGAATCTTCCTTAAATAAATTGTTGTGTCAGTTGGCTGACCTCATAAATTGTCTTATTCTACATGCAAGGTGTAACTGACATGCATGAGAATCTATGTTTGTATTCCTTAAATAGACTCGTGAACTGCCACCTTGTGCATCTTCTTGTGGCTGCATATCTACCTATATTTAGGTTGAAGTGTGGACTTATTTGGTGACTTATTTTTTCTATAAAAACAAGTCATTTCTTCAAGAAGAAGTTGGATTATTCACAACAGTTTATTGTCCTTCAAAGAGCAAATTGATATCAAGCAGAAATCAAAAGTTTTCTATATATTGGCATCTAGGAGAGGTGTTGAGACTTGTAAGTTGATTTATTGGCATCTAGGAGAGGTGCTATTATTCAGTGGATCATGTTGTAAGCTGATTGCTGCTGTTTCATTCAATATACAAGAGACATATTTGTGGCTGGGTTTTTCTCCCTCGAGAAGGAGGGTTTTCCCAGGATAAATACTATGTTCATTTGTTCTTTATGTTCATTTTTCTGCTTTCTATTAAATCTGATCCTAACATTAATAGGTACTTGGTTTGGATATTTTGATCATTGATTTTGAGCAACAGTGGATTTATTTTGTGACATGATGATACATGGTTTTGCGATATTTGATTTCTGACATGCTTTGATATAGCATAGATGTTTTCCTTCAGATGATTATTGTTATGTATATGTTTATGATGCACTAACTATTATTTAATTCATTAGTCTGGTGTGACGTGTATTGGTGTGGAGAATGGAATCACATCACTCGCTTGCGAGTGCCCTGTGATGTCCGTGATTTTCTCCGCACGGTGTGCCTGTACAATGGATTATATATATATGCATGTTATTTGCTTGGTTGCAAGATTGCAAGTACATGACACAAACTCCACCTAGGTACTCAGGTCTGAGCGTGTCAAGACTCAACAAATATGTTGATTGGGAGGTAGTAGCATGGTTCATCCTAGTCTATTCTATAACCCGGTCATAGTACATCGTCTATTTTACTCTAGAGTCATAGATTGTCTTGTATTGTTCTCTTTGGATTATTTGCTTGAAAAGAAAAATTTTCTTATTTATTAATAGTTTATTATGTTTTAATTTATTGTTATTTAAATTAATTTTTAAATGTTAAAAATAAGGTTTTACATGTTATTTAATAAATTAATTAGTTTGTTTGGTTAAATAATTTGATCTTAGAGATTAAATTTAATTAATTAAATTAATTAATTAATTAAATTAATTTAATTAATTAAATTAATTAATTAATTTAATTAATTTAATTTTTTTAAATGTGTGAATAGATTTTATTTAAAATTTGAAATTAAATATTAAATTGGAAGTGGCATTTTATTTGTAAATGAATTTTGGTATTTTGGAATTTGGAAATTTAAAATAAAATAAAATGCATGCAATTTTGAAAGGCAAGATTATTGAGAAGTGGTTAAAAGATATTTTGTACTTCTCGACATGTGTGCCAATTGCATTTATTATGTTTGTTGAGGAATTTTCCTGAGGTTATTTTGGATCTGGGAAAACACAGAAGGGTTATCAATTTTCTTCATGGGAAATGAAGGAATAGCTTGCTGTTAAAAGTTTTTTTTTTAGAGAAATTGTCATTTCCTCTGTTTTGGTTGTATATTTGTGGAAGATCCCTTTTCTTAGAGGATATTTGTGGTTGGTTATAGCTTTCTTTGGATTTGGTGTTCTGAAGAAGATTTAGAGGATTACATTTTACAGGCAGAGGATTCTCTCCAACAACTAAGATCTTCAAATCATAGTTATTTCCCTTGTGTTTTAATCTTGTTTCCTTTTGAAAAGAAATATTTGTTAAAACCCTTGTTCTTCTCGGTAAATTTTTTGCCAGAAATCTTTCTGTAAAAACTTGCTGATGTTTGTGAGAATTTTAAGAAAACAAGGATAAAGAAAACAATAGAAGAAATTATAAAAAAGAAACAGATGTATGCTCTGTAGATTTGTAAAATTGTACTTCTCTCATATTCGTGAAAAGAAGCCTCTGAAATATTTTACTGGAAAAGAATATTTAGAGTATTTTAAATTATGGAAGAAATTGTTTATTATTAAAACAGATTTGAAACCTCTTGTGGTTGAAATTGGAATTTTATGAGGAAGGGCCGAGGGCTTACCCCCATGGCCGACCCCCACAGGGGAGCCCGCTGTGAGGGAAGCGCCTAGCGCTGCCTTCACAGGCAGTGCTGGCGCTGCCTGCATAGCCGAGCCCTCCCATGGAGGGTTTCGGCTTGGTGGGAAGCCAACCCTGCCCATTGATATTTGGGCAAATAAAGTGTTTTATGTATTGTTTAATATTAATTAAAGTTTTTAATTTTTACTTTTCTTTTTATATAAATGTTAATATATTACAATATATATATATATGTATAAATACATATATATATATATATATGTGATTCAAATTATATATAACATATATTATATTTAAATATGTAAAGGTGTTTTATATGCAAAATTTGATTAAAACATTAATTTGGAAAAATTTAATTTAGGCAAATAAGAAATAGGTACATATTTGTATTTAAATAATTATGCAAATAATGATTTGAATTAGTGTATTTATTTAAATGTATAGAAAAATGTGGTTAAGTATAAGAAAACAAGAAATAGATATTTTCTTTTATTTAATTGATTCACTGGATTTAGTAAATCCAAACAGTAGATTTCTAGTGAATTTTAATTTGTTTTAAATCCTGTTTCTTTGATGGGGAAAATTGGGAAAGTCTTAGATGTGTAAGTCTTCCAGAACGATTTGTATAGGAAGGGTGATGTTATTGTTCATATGTATTTCTTGAGTTGACTTGGGTTGTGCATGTGTTAGAATATGGTGTATTGTTACCTGGTTTATGAATAAAAGTTTTGACGACTGTTGTGTGTCATTTGTTATTATGTGATAGAATTTTGTGCACCTTGTAAACCTTAGTCAAGAAAACTTAGTATACCTTTGTTATGTTTAGCGGAGTGGCTCTGTGTGAGGGTCGACACACAAAGTGGTGTCAGGGTAACTTACAAAGAGTTAGTAAGTCAGTGATAGTTAAACAACACAGTAGTTAGAATTAAAATTCTTAACAAGATTATTATGCCTCTCTTGTGGACTCTTGAGCTAGTTCAGTTTTAAGTATAAGATGAGAAGGCCTGGAATGGAAAATCGATGTCTTGTTACTTTAAAAGACATTCGATTCTGCAATAGTTTGCAAATGGGGCCGAGTTTCATAAGAGGTTACTAGGGTAACCCAAGTTGGGGGCCGGAACCTAGGAAGAAACACTAGGGTAACCTTTGCAATATTGTGATGACACTCCACCTAAAATAACAGTTAACCTTGTATACTTAGTACATTTGATTGTCTTAAAATGTGGAAGCAATGTAACCATCGGTTAGTTATGTACTTGTGTCTAGGATTAGTAGATTATGTCTAGGTAACCATATTGCTATCTCCTAGCACGACGGGTGGACCTACGGGTACCACATGGTTGGGTGGAACGTGTACCTTACTATGTTGGGTGCCCAGTTTATGATCATGGCAATGAGAGCTTCATGGATGGAGAGCTCACACTTGGATATAGATGTACTTTCTTTATTGCATTATTGTAAAATTTGTATTTGAAAACATCCCTCAATTGTTTATGAGGTGAACATTTGTAAATGTAAATTGTAACTATTATTTGATCTACCTCATCAGATGAATGAGTATTATAATGTCTTATCAAATGCAATGTAAGAAACATGTTTATACTTTATACTATCTTGAATGGAATTTCAAATGTTATGCAATGCTTATTTTTAAGTTTATGATTAATTAAATATATGCAATGCGAAAAACTAAAGTCATCTTTGGAAACTCAAGTAGTGTAACATCGCATAACTTAATGAATATATGCAACTAATTAAGTTAATATTATTACTTTAAAAAAAAAATTATTTCACTTTTATACACAATTGCAACATTCCTTAGGTTATGAAGACGGGGCATTACATTGATCGAGTCGATGGATTGATGATGATGATAACATTGTTGAGGATACACAATAATGCAAGGATTGATTGATCAGGATTGATTAGGATTGATGATGCACAACAATGCAAGGATAGTGTTAAGCAACACAAGGATTTGGAAAGATATCCCTAAGATGATGATGGATTGATGATGAATTTTTAATTGGATTTGATTGATCATGATTGATGAAGCTTGATTTTGAACAAAAGATGTTTGGATGATTTGATGTGATGTTTGAAGTGTAAGTTAGATGCAACTGATAGTGATTGTTTGGATTAATGTTCAATGAAAGATGAAGCTTGATAAGGAATGTTTGTTCATCAAAATATGCAATGGGCTAGTGATTTGGATTCTGGATCACAAATTCTTTGACCAATTTGATTTCACGTTTGCCAATGTTCAGATCACCACATAAGTTGGAGGATATAGATCAAAATTTATTCCCGAAGCAAGATGTAAATATTTTCCCCCAATGTCTAGCAATGTATGGAATGCGATGGGTGGATGCTCAAATAAGTGTATGGATGGATGGATATGGAAAGCATGCAAAGGATGCCAAGGATTATCTTGTGATATGATAAGGTGTTTGAACAAAGAATATGCTCATTTGGTTAATGTTGGATGGGATAGGATCAATGAAAATGACCCATGTCAAGATGTTTACCATAAGCAATTGTAAACTGTGCCCCCAAACTTCATCAAGATCAAGATGACTCAGATGATGGACGCATATAGATAAAAATGGATTGGATAAATGGTGTGTGGATGAGTGGATTTATTATGGATAAGACAAATGGAATGTTGGCTTTATTATGGATAGGATGAGATGCTTTAACTTGAACTGGTGCACATAGATGCTCGATTCCACACATGACACCTGTTTTCTAGGTTTTCATCATGGTCTTACCCAAAGTGCTGCCCATGTGGTTTTCACTAGAGGATGATTTTTTATCTTTATTGTTTTCAATCATTTTTCTATTTTTTTTGGATTTTCATAATTTTTTTATTTTTTTATTTTTTCAAAATATTTTAAGCTCATGCTGAATCACAAGGTGTTGCTGATGTAGATGCCACTGTCATGGTGTGCCATTGATATCGTTCTTGAAGAAGTTTCTTTGCTAAGATACGTGCACTTGAATGCAACTTTAGGGATTCTTGATTTGCTTTGTCGATACCGAAGTTAACTTTGTCTCTTTGCTCACATCGCGATAGAGT
The DNA here is from genome assembly GCA_007258455.2 of Sequoia sempervirens. Classification (NCBI taxonomy): domain Eukaryota; kingdom Viridiplantae; phylum Streptophyta; class Pinopsida; order Cupressales; family Cupressaceae; genus Sequoia; species Sequoia sempervirens. Next base: position 135,121,567 of record VDFB02058242.1, on the reverse strand, counting down.
GCTTTCTAAATACTTATGATGAAGGGTTGTTGCCAATACATGGTCAATGTAAGAACTAGATATCATGCGTGGAGGTGTGGATGGAGTGTGTTTAGGGATAAAAGATGGATTGGTTGACAGCTTGGAATCTTTGACTCTCCAAACATGGGAAGATGAGCAATGATGGGTGGATATAGAAGTGTGCATGGAACTAGGACCAAGTGCTTGATACACTTTGTACGTCACTTGAAAATATTTCTTTTCTTTTGTGGACATCTTTGATGGATACTTTTCCCTTTTTTATTTTTCCCCATAGTTTCTTTGACTGATGGAGTTTGATAGGGATGATCTTTCTTTGTATTCTTTAGTATCCATTTGTACTTGATTTGTCCATTATTCTTCTCAACTTCTTTTTCTTTGATAACATTCTTTGTAATTTGATTCAAATCTTTCTTTTGACATTGGTCCCAATTCATGGATGGGATGATAGGTGGATGAAGATTCATGACATGGTTGGTTGTAGTATTGACACTAGTTTCATCATAAGGACTCTTCGTGCTCCCTATGTTGACATTTTCTTGAGACGTAGTTGCCCCCAGTATAGTGGTAGTAGTACCTTCATGCTTTGATTATGCATGTTCTGAGAGCTCTTGTTTAGAATGAATTCGCTGATAAATTACCACTGTAGGTGACATTGTTTCAATTTGCTTCTCAGTTAACTCTAAATTATACTGTTTTGTTTGACTTGTTTCCTTGAACTAATAATGATGGATATCTTTATTTATGATGTCCTCAGTTTGAATTTGGGATATATCTGATACTGATGTTGACAACTCTGTTTGACTATAGGAATCAATAACCTACTCTTTTTGTGTAACAATGTCAGGAATAAAGGGACCCTGTTTTGAATGAAGGTCATCTATGTGTCCATCCATAGAAAAAATCTCATGGGTAGATGGAGGAGTATGTGCATCTTGCATAGATAGGAGAGTGTCCATTAGATCACTGTAGTATCTTGGAGATACAAATTCTTGGTTTTGAATGATTTTGGAGTTGCTTTTGACATGCTTTAGATCAAGTTCTTGACATGGTTTAGTTTCAAAGGATGGATTGCTTACAAAGGGTTCTTAGATGTCATCATTAGACATGGCAAGTGGCTTAATATCTTCAAGTGTTTAGGTCAAGGTTACTTCAGTATTTGTACCCATGAGATCGAAGGATGTCAACATGTCTTGGAAAGGACCATTGCTAGACCTTGGAGAAATATTTTGATCATGCTTTGGAATAAATTCTTGAGATATGTCCTCTAACTCATAAGGCAATGTAGAGACATTTTTAATATGATCATTGGTTGATGGATCATGCATTATGTCGATAGGATCAAATAATCCTAACACTCCTTGAAATAGATCACTAAAGAGTGTCTCTAGATGTATGGTGAGTTGATCATCGAATGGGGTGGAAACATCTTCAAGGTGCTCATTGATGGAGAGACCTTGGTCATTGTTTTCAACAATTGTGGTGGAGGGATTTCCAATGTCTTTAACCATAGGGTCAAATGATGTTGACGTTTCTTTAATTGGATCATTGTTGGGTATTATTGGTGGATTTTGATCATGATTGAAAAGTGACTCTTAACATATGTTGATTTGATCATTGGATGAAGTAGACATAGATTCAAGGTGCTCAGTGATGGATTGATCTTGATCCTTCTTCTCAACAGTTGTCATTTTTTGTGTTTGTGCTTATATTTGTTGGGCAGCTTAAGAGGCTTATTGCACTTGAGCGTGTCTTGCTTGTTGTGCAGCTAGATATTGTTGCATGGCCCTTTGGTAGGCTTGGTGAGCTTTTAGTGCAATGTTATATTGTCTTGCTACATTTGGTTTTGGTGGTAGTGGTGGTGGATTTGGAATCGTGTTGGATGTAGTGACAAGTGGTTGAGATACGGTTGGAGTGATTGTGAGGGTTTGAGATGTGATGGGTGTGATAGGGGTGGATGGAGTGATCGAGGTGATAGGAATGGTCAGAATGACTGAGATGATAGGTCTTTGGGAGACCATATTTTGATTTGTTAGGATTGATGTTGTCATTTGATTAGATACCATCTATTGGTGTGATGTCGATGGTATATTTGATGTGATGGCTTGTTTGGTGTTAGGTGGATTGATTTGGATGGAGTGATTGGTGCTAGGTAGAGGTGGAAGCCCTAAACCAAGGAATGATGTTGATATGGGTAATGGTGGTGGAGATGTCTCTTGGGGCAATGACTCAACTATTTTGGTAAGTGCAGCAATTTGATCTCACTAGATTTGATCTTGATTTCAATCTTGAATCCCTTGATATAGTTGATTTGGCTTTTGTTTAAGCAGATTTGGAGTGTGTACTTGTGTTTGATTTGGGACAATGTTCTGATTTGGGATGATGTTCAAATTTGGCATTATGGGTTGAAATTGAACATTGTTGATGTTGGGAATATTCGTATGAATTGCAACCATATTTATCCCAAAGTTTGTTGGATTCATGTTTCGAAGACTTGTACTTGGTACATTATCATTGTTCATTTGAAGGCTCATGCATTGATTGTTCAGTTGGAAAACTTGTAGGTTTGGATTTAGATCTACCATCAAGAAATTTGTTCCAATCTTTGATTTGGGAATACTCATGCTCGTTGTGCTATTGACATTTGTAGAAGGTAATGATCCCATGTATGGATTGTATAGATGTGAGTGTTGATAATCAATCGGCTTTGTAAGGCTTTGATAGCTTAGTTGACTTGGATTACTCATGATGTATGGATCAAGTTTATATTCCATGTTCTCCTTGTATTTTGACCTTGTTGCAAAAGTGACCTCTAAGGTTCTTAGGACTAATGACGAGATGAAGGATGAAAGGTGTAAATGATACGAGTGTTAAACGTTTAGGAACTTTGGATCAATGCTAGAATTAGGGTTTGATTTTGATTGTTTTGATTGGATTTGGATAATGAACTTGTAAACCGTAAGATGTAAGATGTTATCTTAGGATGAACTTGTTTTACCCAAGTCTAGAATGATGTTTTCAAAGCTCTAAAGTTGTTTGGTGGGATGAAGATGATAAATGTTTGGATGGATGAAGTGTTTGATTGGATCCTAAATGAACCTAAGAAGGACTTGTTTACGAGACCAAGATAGTGAAGAAAATTCCTTTCTCTACGAGTAATCCAAAATCAAAAAACCAATGTTTGCATGAAAACCATATGACCAAAAGATGCCAAGCACATATGAGGGGTCCAATTGATTTAATCTTTGCTTAGTGGATTCCTTTTACCACAAACACACTCTTGATTAGGTTTTCAACTAAATGTCCAATGTCCTAATTCCCTTTCATCCCACAAAGTGCATTATGCGGAAGTCGAGGAAATCAAGGCAAAGGTTACCTAAAGTTGACTTTAGTAGAAGCAAATTGAGATGAAATCCAAATTTTTAGATGCCTCTAAGGACATGAATCCCAAGGGCAAGCAATAACATGTGAATTTGTTCAAGGATATTTTCCTCTCCTAAAGAGTTTGCAATTTTGATGATTCATTGAATGTTGGTTTTCCAATGTTTTTGATTAAAGCACTGTGTTTTCAAACTGACTCACAAGCAATATAACATCCTAGCTCAATTGGTACATTTTTCTTAGTGGGCTTGCCTCATGCCCTTCATAGTAGAAGAGATTATTTTACATGCAACCAAGGATAAAATATAAAGGTATGTTAAGAATGAAGTCTTAACCTCTATATTTCAACCAAGATCGGACATGGCAAGTAACTTCTTGGAATCTAAGTTCCAAAGCACCACTTTGATAAACTCGTTGGATGGAATGGTTGGCTGCTAAAACAAAGGTTCTTAATGACACAACATCGGGGACATGGCACCTTGCGAGTGTCTAGCAAGCCACTAAAGGCTTTAATCAATCCTACTAGGGGCTCTTATACATTTTACGATAGTACCCCATTCTAAAAGACACTGTACGACTAAGGCCAACATACCATGAGGACTTGACAGTTTAGTCTTATCCATTTATATACCGGCCCAAATGAAAAACCGGTTGGAGTCACCTTCGAGTTCTCCTTTTGGATGTGTCTCTTAGGCAGGCCCCTCTAAAGGTGACTCAAAGCAATAAAATGCATTTTGAGTGTTTCTCTTGCACCCTAGATCACACGAAGCACAAGGGGAGAGGATATGCACTCAAAATGCACCAAAGAAAAAATCACACAAATTAGACACTTGTTCGTTTTAGCCTCAAAGCAATGATGAGTTCATTTTAAAGGACCAAGATGATGTGTGAAATTTTTTTGTTCAATTTTAGCCCCAAAAAGTAGTGTCTAGTATGTTTGTATGTTCAATTTTAGCCAATTTTGAAGAAATCAAATCAATGATTGACTGTAAACCCTGAATTGATCTAGTTGACCTAAAACCGAAAATAAAAGCCAGAATGAAATCCCTAAGCATCTAAAAATGCTTTTGTCAATTTCAAGTTCAATGCCTGACTCAAATCTGCTTATTGTTGTTTTGGATTTCTTTGCCTTGCTACACCGTCATTTTCAAGAAACCTGATTCATTAGGCCTCTAATCCTACACTCAAAGCAAACAACAATATTAGTGTAAAGAAATAACAAGACTGAGATTAAATAGAAAAATTATATTGAACAATAATGGATAAATGCATATAAACAAAATATTAAGATAGAAAACACCAATGGTGTTTACTAATTTTGAAATTCCATGACTACAATGCATGAGTTACAAGATTAAAAAGAATTCTTTGATAGTTTCTTGGATTAAATCCATAAACAAAAATTTTACTTTTTTGAAAAGGAAAACTTTAGACTAAAAATCATATGACAGTAATCTTCAAAGTAAGCTAAAGCATTGAACACTAGCAGTGCAAAATGCTTGTGCCCCACTAGGCATGATTATAAAAGAAATAGATAAATGTGTCAATTGTGTGGAATACTACCATTCATGACTGCATGTAGGGAGCAAAAAATTCCAACACAGGTGGTTCATCTAAAGAACGAACTGTAAAAAAAGCTTCAGTTCATGCTGCCTCCAAAGTGTTTTCCCATAGGACCATCTAAAGGCACGCCTCTAGTACCACTTTCAAAAGTATGCCTCTGCCATATTCAAAGTGTATGTGTACTCAACTTGCAATCATTAGTTTCGGCAGATACACTTAATCTAAGCTCATCAATTCCATAACTTAGGTCAGTCAACTCAACAAGTTTGATGGCAATAGAGATTAACAAGTCATCATCTACAAGAGTTTATAATAAAGCCCCCCATTTTTTTCTTTTACATGTGTACTAACTTACTCATCGCAATGGTGAGCTGGGTTTGATGCGACTTGAACAAGTATTCCCACCTGAAAGATATTAAAAGCCTATATCTTCTTATCCTTGCATTGAAGGCACTTGATTCAAAAATTTCCCCTTTATCAAGTTGATATCAGATGAGAAGAAATCCTTGATATCTCCTATAATGAAATTAATGCTAAGAATCTCCCCTATTTTATGTCCAAATTGTTAAGCTAGGTAAGCCATAAACTTGTCACGTCAATAATCAGACTTGGTCATTAAAGCTACTATTGACATTCTTTTCAAGAGAATTGTCTATAAAAGAGCACTTAGTTTACTAGCGCACAAGTCTTGTAGAAAACTTTAGAAGACTGGGATATTTTCTGTTGATTTGTAGTTTGAAACATGCTAAACTACATATTGATAGGTGAGTTGACAGGGTTCTACTTTATCTTAAATGTCAATGGCAGGAAATAGTGTTCAACAAGCTATGAAGCATTATGGAAAAAGGGGGGGCAAGGGAGTCCACCACTATTAATTCCAATGACCACATTAATAGTGATAGATATTGGATGGAGACAACATCACTGTATAAGCATTTGATATGATCACGAGACAAAATAGCGATTAGGTGGTGACAACATCGGTAAAGTGAACAATGTGGAAGTTGGCATTACATGGAAAGCATTTATTTTCAACAATTACCTAGAGAGTAGGCCAGAAGAGACTTCTAGTCTTTAATAGGAGATACAAAATTGTATTCAAGGATTGGATGATTTGACTAGACAGCACAATAGACTCAATGGTGATCATGGAATTAACGCCTAGAGAAGCAGGGAGTAGGCTGCCATCACAAACGAACAAGCCTTGGACTTCCCAACACTTACCTTTCAAAAGAACAATGCAGTAATTGAGATAGACATGTGAATTGCTTGACAGAATGCCTCAGAGAGATGTTAACTTATAAAAGAATGCAGTAATTGATGTTAAAGCTTATAGCCATGGACCACCACATCTTTGAAAAACGTACGTAAACTTAGACTTTAATTTTGTTTCTTTTGTTGTAGGGTAGTAACATTTGTCAAAGAAATGCATTAAAGTATACTTCCCTCGGCTGTAGAGTGCACTTGATGGTGTCTGTGGTGGATGCAAATCTTCATTAAATTGACAGCTACCTTTTTAGATAACATGAAATCATTTTTACTTTCGAGTGCACTCGTAAGATCCTGATTGTTGGCAATAATCAAAAGAATTTTGGTGTATTTGACTCCCCCTCCACATGGCGTGAGATAGATAGCAGAGTTTGAAGTCCTGCCATTCTTTACTGGTGCATAAATGAGAGCTTTGGAAATGGCATATGGACATCCATCATAATGCCCAATAAATTATGTTAGATGTTTAGGCGTCAATATTTGAAATTGAAGAAAAAGAAGCTACCAAAAGAAAAAAATGCCGTGTAGTTTGAGCATAAGACGTGAGCAGCCTATCCTTCTTCAAATGAATACCATTGTATTGGTCCCTGTCAAGGAAGAAGATAAAGTAAAAACAACTTAAGAAACATTTTCAAATTGTACGCCACCAACATATGCATTGGAGATAAATGCGTAGTTCTTAGGATTGTAAATCAAAATTTCCACAACTTGATTCACAATGCATCAGATTTTTCTTGTTAGGTAGTCTTTCGATGATGCCATTCAAAACAATTTGACCAAACAATAAATCTTTCAGTTTCCTAAGAGGACAAAAACAAATAAGGAATGAACACTCAACACACTCGTTTCAAAATATTTGATGTTCTTCATATTCTCCCTAAATTTTCAATTGATAATTTAGATTGGATTTAATACTACTTCTTGTCAGAGTTGTATATATAATTGCATTATATAAGTAATTTTTTTTTCTAGAGAGACTATAACAATCTATTAGAGATATGAGTACTGATATTGTTTACAACATTTCACATTTTTTGTATGGTGTCTTGGAATAAGAACTGCGCAATCACATATGTGTTAAGAAATGATAAAAATAAGGTCAAACATAGTGTCTTGAATTGGACAATGATATAGATCATTTGTTGTTTCTATTGAAATCTAAAAAAACCTAATAGAGACGCTTTGTAACGATTGCAGGATATGCGCAGAACAGAAGCTTTAAGTCAAAACAAAAGAATGAATAATTTTCTTGAGTAAAGCAACCGCTCTTGAATCAAGTGAATGGTATGCCTTTTAATTCCTCTAAAAATGTACTAGAAATGCAGAAGAATAAGATGAGCAACACACATTCAAAGTAACTTATCATAGATATCAAACATTAGTGATGGATATACAAATCCTTGATAATGCAAAAGACACAAATACATTGAATCAAATCTATATCCTGCAATAAAACACAAACAGTCAAATGATATGATATTGATTAGATCCAAGGTAAACCGAATCCCTCAAATAAACCAAATTTCCCTCCTTGGGTGATTCCATAATAGTGGTTTATGATTTTTGGCCAAACTGGACATTGAAATTATTATTTTTAACTAAATCTTCACATTCGGGCACCTATAATGGCTAAACTGTGAGGAATTTGAAGATGGTGCAAACTAGAGTCTCATCAAATTTAGTCTGTAGATTCTAAAAATATTTGTTTCAAAATTTTTGGAATCAAATTGCACTTTTTTTTCCATCTCCCACGAAAATAGATTTTTTTCAGAAAACAACATTTTTAAAAAGTGACGCACACCGTATAACGCATAACTTTTTTTCCATGAAAGATAAAATTCTAATTCTTTCAAATTTAGATTTGTAACTCTAATATCTAGTGCTTCCATGTGGTTAGATAGTTTTATTGAATATTTTTTCATTAATCAAGTTTCAAAGTCAAACAACTTACAATTCAGACATGCAATGTATAACGGTAACTTTTGTATATGTTAAAATTTAATTTATTTATTTTTGTTGGATCAAGGACTTCAATATCTGGTGCACTCATATTTTCAAAAAAATTATAATCTTCTATTTTTCCACATGTGAAGAACAAAGAAATTCATTTTGATGAAAAACCTATGTTTAATAAAACTTAAAAACAAATACATAACAAAACCAAAACATATTAAAATTATATTCATTGGATAGCTTGTTCCGAGGAATACCATAATCATTTGAAATAAATTTTAAATGAATTCATTTGATCTCCCAAAATCTAAAATCAAAGTGATTTTTTATTAGCATTTTGATAGGTGTAAAGGAGATGCATTTATAGGTATGGTTTAAAACTAGCAAGGTTCTATCCAAGGGGGTTTGATCTAAGGTGATTTGATCAAACCCTCTTCAATTGGAATCCTTAAAATGGAACTTTTTAAGGATTAAATCATTATATTTTCTAAAAATATGTGATTTCAGCTAAAATTTGTTCCTATCAGGAATTGTAAACCACTATTATGACAACACCCCCTTCTAGTGCCACATGTGAGCACCTATTAAAAATCTAAAACCACTATTCCATAGTGGATTGGTGTCAAATGTGTCAATGACCCTTTCCCAATCCTTGCTCAGAAAACTAAAATGATGTAAATTCCAATATGATGAAGAGAAAAATTAGTTCTCAAATAGAAGAGAGTAACTTCGCTAAATATTGTGGAGGATTTGATCGAGAATGAAGCCTTTCATTTATAGATTTTCAATTTCTAAGAATGATCAACAGGGAGCAATGTGGGATAAAAAACAAGCCAATGAAAAGAGGCCACTTGTCAACTTGTGAGTGGTTGAGGAGTGTGCAAGATTTGGGAAATGTGCCCAAGAGAGGGAAATTCAAATTTGAATTTGTGAGTAAATGCTGAGTTTGACTTGTGCAAGGGGACATGTAAGAGACATTAATTTCTTTGTTGGATGTACATGTCCACTTGAGTTTGAATTCAAACTTGAGGGAATATTCCCCAAAGATGCCATGTTGATGGAAAATGTTGATTTTAATAAACCAATAAATTGATTTATTTGTGCAAGTGGGGATATCTAGAGGATGTGATGGGTGGTTAGGTTAGGTTAATCAGGATCTAGTTAACTTAATGGTGTTGAGGTGAGTTTGACCTTTTTGACTTGAATATTTGATTTATTTAAATCAAAAAGGGATGGAAGGTTATTTTAGACTTAATTAAATAAATGATTGATTTATTTAATCAAGGAGGGTTATGTTGGGATCAAGCTGATTTATTTAATTTAAACTGACTTTAGGAGATTGATAAATAAACTTGATTTATTTGTTGAATGGATGAATATGACCTATCTGAATGCATGATGTCAATTTCACGTGTCTACACTTATCAACAAAGGATATCTAGGAACTACAATCACAGAGTAATTCCTAGAGAATTTTAGGTGGGTGACTTACTCTTAAAGAAAAATCCTCGTAATCAACAAGATCGAGAGAAGAAGGGGAAATTTTAACCTAACTGGTTGGGTCCCTTTGTTATAGTATCAGTCTTTGGATTAGGAGCATATCAGTTATCCACACCAGAAGGAGATCTATTTGATGAACCCCTCAACAGCTTGCATCTCAAAAGGTTTTACACCTAGCTTATCTAATGCACTGGTAAAGGTCATGGAAAAATACCAAAAAAGTCAAAAAATGCAAAAATCCAAAAAAAATAGAAAAAGGATTGAAAAATAGTAAAGAAAAAAATAGATCATCCTCTAGTGAAAATCACTTCAGTGGCACTTTGGACAAGTACCTTGGTGAAAACTTGGTAAATAGGCACCTTGTGTAAAATAAGCACTCTCCATCCATCTTGGGCTACGTGACTTGCTCTGCATCATTCATCCATCATGCTTCCATCTCTGCATCTTTCACACTTCCATGTTCACATCATAGAATGATCCAGTGTTTGTATCATGGTATCCCCTAGCATTATTCGACCCATTCTAAAAATTAATTTGTATTATCTTATCACACTATGGACATGTCCTACATTGGATTAGATTCTTGTACATTCTCAAGGTCAAAAAATTGAAAATCCCAAAAAATTCAAAACATATCGAAAATCCCAAAAACATTCAAAACATGTCGAAAATCCCAAAAGCATTCAAAACATGTCAAAAACCCAAAAACATTCAAAACAAATCAAAATCCAAAAACAAGTCAAAAAATCAAAAATTCAAAAATAGTCTTCATTCAAACTACCTCGTCTTTGAGCTTTGAACGTAGGAAAGGGTGATCTTTGATTATCCCTCGACACATTTGGGTCAGTCTTTTAGGTGTCCATTATGTTCATATTTTTGTCTTGTAAATCTTGTTTGTGTCATCAGGAAAACTACGTGGTCTCTGCGTGTATAACGTAGGCATGGCTAATCTGTTGATCAGCCCCCAAGGCCCCTAGGATAAGTCTTTAGGTTAGGTCTTGGTCATCGTGGTTGTGTCTCACCTTGGACTAGGGGAAAAATCTTGCACTCACTAGGGGAAAATAAACTTTGAGCTTGAACCAACAGGCAAATAGTTGTCGAACTAAAGTCACAAACACAAACTTCAAATGAATGATGATCTTTCTGAATCAAGGGTTTATCACGTTGAACATGAAAGTTCAAATTGTTCTAATTTCAATATTTTTGATATATATCTCTCGATTCCTCGATGATGTATCGAACTAGTGGAGCAAGGAAGGAGTATTATTTTTCTTTGTCTATTGTCTATGAGTTTATCATTATTACTATGCAAGTTGTGGTGAGACGTGCACTACAAAGTATCACTAATGACATTTTGAATTTACATAGGAAAAATATTAACTCTTGTCTTTTTACGCAAGCGATGCTCAGGTCATCTCGGTTTAATTATACTTAGATGCTTGTGTTGCAATTTTAAAACATCATGGAAGTAGTACTTAGGTCATCTTGGTCTAAAATATGCCATCGATGCTTGTACTCACTTTCAACATTTTAAAGGCCCAATGATGATAAAAAGCATGAAAAATTGGTTAATATAAATGACAACTTTTGAAAATGAGATTTACATAGTAAAGTTAGACTGCATTCATGTTAGTATTGCATGTGTATTTATGGGGCTTTTCAATGCTGAAACAATTTCACAATGGTATCATCTCTATTATTAATGAATTGAGTACACTCTACATTAACCAAAAATGCATCATTCTCATTTAGTTGCACATCAATTGCATCATCATTTGCATATCTTAGAAAACATTCTCACATCATTTACATTCATACATTCCATCATAATATTTGCATTAGAAAATACAAAAGAAAATAATAAAAGGCATACATTGTATATCATTTCCAACATCAAAATCATATCATCCACTATGCTTGAATAAGTGAGTCTCCTTAGATTTCCAAGAAAGTTGGGAAATATGTCAAAGTTGTGAAGCTTAAAAGATCAATCTACTATAGTCTTCCTACAAATTTTGGAAGTTGGACAGACTCACTTAATCAAGCTTAAGGCCTTGAACATTTGAAGTCATGCACATTCAATCATCACATCACATTGCATAATCATAATCATCACATCACATTGAATAATCATAAATACATTCATCACATTGCAGAATAATAATCATCACATCACATTGCATAATCATAAATGCATTCATCACATTGCCTAATCATTATTATCACATAGAAATTAAATCAATTCACAACATTGCATATCATAATAGGGAAATCAAATGCATATTAACATTTAGATCATAATCACCACTGCATATGATATATCATCAAAAATGTCATAATGTCCACATGAACAAGGAAATCCAAAAATAGGATGAGATACATCAAAATCCAAGAGGGTGTGTTGTATCATGGGAAACACATCCTCAATCTCACAAAAGGTGTATACAAAATGTCCAAGGAACATCACAAAATGCTATGTTGAGCTCCCACTAGATGTTGTTGCTCTCATGGAACTAGTAGCTCCTCTACCTGATGAACCTGCACCTGGATCTCTCCTATCTCCAAGAAATGGCTATGTGAAACCCATGCTAATAGTCCAGGAACAAGATCTACCAAAACGATACTATACAAAACTCTCTCGTCGCTCAAGAGGAACCAACTCATGATATTTACCTCTGTAAAACTACAACTCCTAGGAAATGTGTCAGATTTCTCTAAAGAAATCCACTGTACCTATAGATGGTGTCATCTATTGTATCCTCTCAGCAATGGCCTCAACCTACTCTATCCGATGTCTAAATGTATCCCTCTATGAACTAAATATGATCATCTTTGTTGTAACTGTTATATCTGCTACCTATCTGTCCCTCTATCAGTCATCAAAATATCAATTTGTGCCCGACACTACCCTAACTCATCCTGAAGGGACACAATTTGTGCTCGATCCTATGCTATCTCACTCTGAAATTACTAAGCCTCTACCTGCAAAGCTACTATTTATGATGGCTACTAATGAGAGGGTATCCAAATTTGAATCTAGGGAAGAACCACCTGAGCTATGGTAACACTCCTCCTATGCCTCAAAACTATAAAATCCAATGGATGACTATCATCTACATCATCATCACTCTCCCCACCACCCACTGCACCACCATCACTATCCCCACTGCCCTCTGCACCACCATCACCTCTGCAACGACCATCATCACCTTTGCAAACACCCTCCCCACCATCATCCCCACCCTTTCCATCTCCTCCCTCTCCATCAAGTGGCAATACTGGCTCCTCTGGATGAGTAAATATAGGAAAGGGATGTGTGTGGAAGAACTTTGAATAATCCTCAGTCATCCTGACATCTGTAATATATGAAATATAATCCCATAAACCTGGGGTCAAGGTATAGTACTTTGTACAAGATTCCTCATATGATACATAGGGTCCCCACTCTAACACATCCTATCATTGTCATGCATAATGGGAAACTCCTAGGGGCATCCTCTGAACCCTTCCAAACTATCAACATACTCATAGATACAGGTAGCGCTCAAGCACAACATGTGTCTTCCCAATCAGAGAGCGGGATAACAACATAAAGGGAATCTCCAGCTGATCCTTTGGTCACTGCTCATAATCCAGGTACGGGCACCATGTTATAGTCTCCAAATCATCCAGAACATGCCTCCAATAGGCAACATTGCCCAACTTATGTTGGACATGTGGACCACTATAACTGAAAACATAGGGTCTCCTTGGTGGTTGATGTCTCACTCCCATGGGTCAAGTGATGGCTATATGCTTCCATGCCTAGGTCTACAGTAATGTGACACCACATGACAAGATTGTCAGCCTGTAATAAAAAACCTCATGTAAATCTCAATATAAGTGGGCTAACATACATGATCTCCAGGCATACCTAGTACCATCAAGTGTCATCCACAATAGCACATGATGCCAACCTGCTGAAAATCCCTTTGAACTATGATCAGGACAAAGGAATCCACCAATGAATCTGGAAAGCACACACGACAAAGGATCATATTTTCTAATCATCTTTATCTAAGGGATCCATTGGCCCATAACATGGTCATCTCGACATAATCTCTACAATGTAGTTGTCCCACCCTACTCTATCTTATCATACACAACTATCTCTCCCATCACTAGGATTCGTAGAATACGATAGACATCCTCTGGAGTCACGGTCATCTCTCCAGTTAGAAAATGAAACGTATTATGATTAGTGTTCCATCTCTCCACCAATTCTTTTAGTAACCCTCTATTGATTATATATTGTTGAATATCTAACAAGGAAGTCAACCCACAATAGGAGATAATCTTTAAGTCAACTGAGGACAACCAGTGGACCATGTTCCAGGTCTTCAAGAATCACTCCCGAGACTAGAGTACATCTCCATCTCCGTAATCATGAACACAAATCAGTCGATCAATGTCATGTTCAATCAAGACTATCAATTATTCAAGGTAATGTGTAGTTAATCAAATTAGGTTCAATCAGGACAATCAAATCAATTAGAACAATCAACATCTCAATCAATCAACTCGTCATTCCTCACCTATCATGAGGATGATTTTCTATCAATCAACCCATTATTCCTCATCTATCATGAGGATGATATGCTATCAAATCCTACCATCGTTCCTTGCCTATCATGAGGACGATATGCTATCAATCCTATTATCATTTTTTGCCTATCATGAGGATGATACTGTAGACATGCAAAATATACTGATTGAAATTATGCATCAGATCCTGACTTACTAACATCATTTTTTCCTGAATCATCCCTCGGTCTAACCATTAATCAAATTCCCCTATCTGATTAAATTCATCAATATTCATCCCTTAATTAAATAAAGCATTTTGTCTAATTAAGTCACTCTCTTTTGTTAATTAAATCAATCCATCTGATCTAATTATCCCTATTTAATTAAATAATCAATTTATTTGATTAAATCTCTAAAGTCTATCCATTAAATTAAATAAATCAAAACCTTATTTGATTTAATCTAACACCATCTCTTTTAATTAAATAAATCAAAATCCTTATTTAATTAATCTCTGTCATATTCCTCTCTTATTTGATTTAAATAAATCTATAAATCTAAGTCAAATAAGTCACATCATCAAATCTCCTCATAAATTAATTAATCCTTGATTAATTTAATCTCATCTCATGTCACATCCTCTAGAGAATGCAAGTTACATGAAAATAGATTTAATTCATTTATTAAATCTCTATTTTCCTCACAAGGCATCTTTTGGAATATTCTCTCAATTTGAATTCAAAAATTCCAAGTCAACATGTACATCCAACAAGGCAATAAATTCATCTTACATTTACTTTTCCTTGAGCCAAGTGGCATTTATTTCATTTTCCCTTCCCTCTTGCATGTCATTTCAACAAATTTGAAATTCAAATATTATGCATTTATTGGCACAAACCCCAAATCTTGCACATCCTTCATCCATTCATAGCTTGACAAGTGGCATCGTATCATTGGATGAATGTTAGTCCCACATTGCTCAAATTTGGACATTCACCCATCTTGAAATTCTATAAATAAAGAGCTCATATCCTCATTTGATCATCCACAATCTAGGAAAAGTTACCATGCTCAAATATCTCTTGAATTTCATCCATTATCATTAAGTCATAGCTAGGTTTTTTGCAGATTTTTAGCTTGGAGGTCTCATTCTTCAACAAAATGAATCAATCTCTTCAACATTCGAAGCTTGCACCATAGGAATTGGGAAAGGGAAAATTTTCACATCAAATTGGCACCAATTCCCCCATGGGATCATGAGTTTGACATTTAGATTAGGATTCAAGCTATTTCATTGTTTTCTTTCCTATTTTGAATGTTGTAAATGGATTTCACAGGGAATCCTCATTTTAGCTTGCAATTCCTTATTTAACTTCTTTACTCGTGTTGTTTTGTAGGTACTAGGAAGAGGGTTCACACATTTGGTGCTAGAAGGAGGGTTGGATATCATTATTTCTAATCTTTCCTTGAAATTTTTGCATTTTCATTCACACACATAAAATTCCAATGCTGGGAGCTCAATGTCACTATTTTGGCACCGCGGGCTCTTCAACATTTCTATAGGGCACCACTTAAAACAAAAACTCTAACGCTAGACTCATCCCACCAAAATATTTGAATTTTAAACTCTGCCGCTAGACTCGCCGACCTCCAGAAATTTTCAAAAAAATATTAAACTTCGATGCTAGATGCAAACTACGATGCTGGGCAAAAATTGTGATGCAGTAGAGCTCCCTGTCCCAACACAGAGCGCCGCTATGAGGGCACCGCTCAGAAAACAAACTGCGACATAGTCACGAGTTGCGACGCTAGGAGACAGTAAAAAGGGAAAATTTTATTTTAGCATGTTTTTTTGGTTTATGATTAATTTATCTTCTATTTTCTGGTTTTTAACTTCTGTATTTTCCAGAATCTGATTGGTTTTTTTTCCTTATTGGTAGGTTGGAAATCAAAAAAAAGGGGAAGAATGAGCATGATGATGATATTTCATCCAATCAAAGTGTTTTTAAACACTTTAGTGTTTGTTTAACACTTATTCAAGGAATTATTAGCACTTCTTTCTTAGGACACTAATCTTCCTTTGGGTTTTAAAAAAGAATCTTTTTGTTTATTTCTTGCAATGGGCTAAAATGAACATTAGGATCACAACTTACTAGATTTTGTTTCTTGGATTAACAATTGAACAAATGTCTTTCACTTGTGATTTGGTGCTCTAAAACGAACTCACATTTTGATTTGGGGATTTAAAAAGAACAAGTGCAAACTTTTTTTTCGTGAGGGCTTACTTAAACTAAAGCCATTGAAAAAGGACGTATGCACTTCTCTCCTACTTCATAACGATCTTGAGAATCAAAAGGCCTTTTTCACGACTTTAGGATGATACAAAGCAATCACCTCCACACTTCAATTTGGGTTTAAAATTGAACATCTTATGTGAGTGTGAGTGGGGGCATTGTTTCTTATATTCTCTCTCCTTTGTGGCCAACAAGGACTGATCGAGTTACGAATTGTGTTTCTCATTCGCTTTTGTTTATCATAGAGGGCCTACCTTGGGGAAAAAGTACTCACCCAAGGGAACGACTCAACCGATAACACTCTAAAGCTAAGAGTATTTCCAACCGGGATATAAATGTGGATATTGGAAGAAACGCCAATATCACGTGGTTGATTCTGACAAGATGGATCTGAAAGGGGACTCTTGCCGTATGGGTCAATCTCCACAAACAAAAGGCCCTTACTAAAACCCATGTGCTAGAATTTTCCAAAATCCTTTTATATATTTGTTGGTGCAAGAACAGTCGTTCTCAAACCACCTCACACTTTCACGGTTTTCTAGTAGAAATGGAAAACATTCCATGGGAGTTTTATGGTTGTTGATGCTTGGCTGCCCTATATAAGTGAGTGTCGTGGAGGGAAGCCAATGGGGTCAAGCATCTAACCATTCGCTAAAGATAAGTGTAGCTGGACTTGTCCAGGTGGGAATCCAACAAATATTGTCTTAAACATCCATAGGATTGTACTTATTCTTGGGTTAGAAAATGCATTACTTCATCAAAAACATCATGGAAACAAACACTTGAACCTCATATAAATTTCAAACCATTTTGAAGATGAATACAATTGAATCAATCCATATGTTATTTCTTTCCCTTTGGATTCACGTCCTTAGAGGTTTCTAAACATTGGATTATATCTCGATTTGTCTCCTTAAGTAAACAATAGGAAAACCCTTTCCTTAAGTTCATTGAATTTCCACATAACATATCTTGTGGGGTTTGAAGAAATATAGACATTGGACATCTTAGTGTGAAAACCTAATTGAAGAAAGTGTTTTTGGTAAAATAAAGACATTAAGCAAAACTAAACAAAATAAACTTTCATATTTTATTGAAGACCCACAACCCCAAAGCAAAAATCATTGGTTGGAAATCCGAAAATTAATGTTCAAATGAAATCATTTCTTCTTCACAAAGGTCTATAGGAAGCATTGTATGCTCTTCAATACCTAGGTCTAGGAAAACAAAGTGTCTTTTTTTAGGTTCATCTTAGGATCAAAGCAAATTAAAATCTTTTTTCATCCATCCTCCAAAAATGTCAACAAAATCCATCTCATCATCACCTTTTGGAAAATATTGAAATCATCCTTAATACTAGGCTTTTGTGGCAAAATCAAAATCATCAAAATCATTGAGACTAAATTCTTGAAAGCATTATAAAAAAAAATCCTTTGGCTAGGCATGTGTAGATGCATCCTTTTGCATATAATTAGTCAAAGTTATCAAAATCATCTTGTCTAGCTTAGCATATGTTGATGAATCCTTCTTCATATACTTAGTGAAACAATCATCTTGTTTGAATAGGTGTGTGTAGATGCATCCTTCTCCTCACACATATTCAAACCATCATCCTTTGAACAAAGCTATCCCTTAGATCATCATCCAACATCTTAGGGTCTTATTGTTCAAAATCAAAATCAAGGACACAATCTCAAATCCAAAAACAAATCAAAATCAAAATCTACAAGTCCTAAAAGCCTAGTATCTCATTCAAGATTTTTCAAAAGCCAAAAAAATCCACATCATCCATCCCTAACATTATCATCATATCATCACCTTTGATCCTCAAGGCATCCTAAAACTTTCTACTTTGGGGCATAAAATAACGATCGATCCAAAGAATCAAGAGATTCATCTCCTATATTCTTGAAGATTGATCCTTGTTTTATGGTTCTAACTAGATCTCAATACAAGAAGAGTATGGAAGCCAACAAAGAAACACCCACTTCAAGCGATCTTAGCCAAACGAATGTAGAAATAAATCCCGTCTAATCAAGTAATTTGTTGATGCTCTCATCATCGTAAAATCTGCAAGAAGAAAACCAAGAAGGGGACCTTACCTTTGGAATGTCTCATGAGGAAATGACTGAAATGCTCCAAAATCCAGACAACCATAGGATCATTAACATCATGATGATACTTAACCCTTCATTATTTTGATGTTAGTACCATAGTAGAGATATCATTTCCTCCAATTTTATCCACCATTCCCATCTCATCTACACCCCCATCTCAAAACATCATGCAAAACATTCCACAAATCACAACATCGTTTGCTCCAACCCAACCTAATGTTAATAAGGGAAGTGCATTTCTCAATGCAATTCAAACACACTCCCTTGTTAATAATCAAAATTTGGATGCAAACAACACCTTGGAACAAAGCATACCCCAAAACCTAGTACACAAAAATGTTCCTCTCACTTTTCATCATGATCCATCATCATCATTTTTTCATGCAACACCTCAAACACCTCTTCTCACAAATTCACAAGAAGAGGGAGATATGTTCGGACTAGGGGGCGTATTTGACACCAAAACATTCTCACAACAACTAACACCCCTTACATTTCCACCTCTTCCATCATTGCCATTATCATTCACACCGCTCCTTGGATTAGGGCTTCCTCCCCTACCAAGTATCAATCAAACCTATATCCCAACCATCAATCAAAGCATTACACCATACACTCAAAATTTGTCGTTGATATCGCAACAACAAATGACAAATGCACAAGCAACTGCAACCTCATCAAGCACCCCCCTAACATCACAAAGCATGGTCTCTCAAAGACCAATCACATCAATGGCACCATCCATCACCAACACCACCTTCACAAACACCATTCCAAATCCACCACCACCACCAACGTCCACCACATCAAGCAAATATGATGCGGCATTGCATGCTGCTTTTCAAAGAGGATACCAACAAGTTCAGACACAAAAAGCCTAACAATTAGTTGCTCAACAAGCTGCTCAAGCTGCATAGGCTGCCCAAGTTGCACAAGCCACATTACAAGCACAACAAGCCCAAGCGTTATTGCAATAACAACAACAACAAGCTGCACAAGCATTGCAAGCACAAAGGGTCACTCAAGCACAATTGTTATTACATCAACAAGCAACACAAGCACAAGCAATACAAACACAAACAACACAAGCGCAAGCTCAAGTGAAAGCTCAATATCAAGCACAACTTTTTGCACAAAGACAAGCAGTGCAAATTTAGGCATACCAGCAAGCATTAAAGCAATACCAAGAGTAGCAAGAAGTAGCAAAATTGGAAGCCCAACAACAAGAATTGTTGGAACAACAACAAGCACAACAAGAAGCATTGTTGGAATAGCAACAAGCACAACAACAACAAGCGTTGTTCATACAAAAGTAGGTGGAAGCCTACCTCGCTCACCAAAACATACAGATACCATCAAACAATGCACCGACCAACCCACCCACCCAATCCATGATTGAAACACCTCAAAACACTTTCATCCCACCCCTTGATCCCCAAAATGATGTGATGACACAAGTCAGGTTTCTCTCACAACAAGTGCTCGATCTTCAATTAGGGCGAACAACCAAAATTCCAAGCAACTTGTGTCACTATCAATTTGATAGGATCTTGATAATGAAACCATTCCCCAAGGGATTTGAAATCCTCAAATTTGACAAATATCAAGGGATGGGAAACCATGAAGATCACATCAGGGAATTCTAGGTTCACTGCATGGAGGTCGCATATGACGATACTTATCTGATGTGGCTATTTCCTAGAAGCTTGGAAGGCCCTGCTATAGAATGGTTCTCTTGCTTACCTTCAGGCATTAGAACATTCCAAGAAATTAGGGATGCATTCATTAAAAATTATGCATGTAATATTGCAATGGATGTTAGTCTCGAAGAACTCTCAGCTCTAAAACAAGCAAAGGGTGAATCATTCGCCTCATTCCTACAATGATGGCGATCGAAGGCCAATCGGAGCAAGTGGATGATGCCAGAAGAACAACAAGTTTGCACCATCATATCCAACCTTGAAGGCTGTTTGCCACTTCATCTCAAGGTTTAGGGCATCACCACATATGATCAATTGATCTCCAAGGTGCTTAGTATCGAAAGATCCCTTATGACCCAACCTACAGAATCAACATCATACCACAAACAACAAAATAATTTCCCACCATCCAATTACAATGATAAACCTCGTACATGGGCAAGGAACAAAAACGTTACTAATGATGGTGTCGTTGATGCAAGGTGGTCATTAGTACCCCTCACCAACATACACCTGCACCACAAATCCAAATTCAACACCAAAACCACCATCACACAAATCCACCAACCAACAATAATCCAACCATCAATAATCTCAATGACCAAAGAGGACCACCCCAATGCAAAAGTTATCCCAAGTGAAAATACACCATTTTGGGAGAACCACTTGAGGACATAATGAAAAAGTTGATTGACAAAAAAATCATCAAGCCTCCCACATTCAAGAATTACCAAGAACCCGATATCAAACCTCCTTGGTATAACGAAAATCAACTTTGCAAATTCCATAAAATAAAAGGCCACACCACAAAAAGTTGCATGAGACTCAAAAACATCATCCAAGATCTCGTCAATAAGAAAATTATAAATGTGGAGCAACCTACGGGAAATCAGGATCTTAAAATATACACCAATCTGATGCCGAATCATGGCAACAAAGGGAATAGAAATGATAAAGGGAAGGGAAATGTAAATCATGTGTACGAAAGGGTTGTTGCTTCCCTAAATGAAGACTGCATGGTCATCACCATCAAGGGTGCCCATGCCAAAGATTGTGGAGTCACCACAAGAGGCGACAAAGTCACCATTGTAGGATCATCTCAACCAAATAGAGTCCCTTCATCTAAATTCATTCTGTGTGGCTACAATGTTGTAGATCAACTCAAGAGAATGCCAACACACATCTCCATCATGGAGTTGTTAAAAATATCATCGGCCCATAAAAATATCATCGAGGAAGCATTAGCCTCATCCACTGTCCCCACAGATCTCAATGCAGAGCAATTCCAAGCTATCATAATGCCTAATCTCCTTACATTTTCTGACCAAGATTTCCCCGCCCAACCATCTCACAACCATGCACTTCACTTGGAAGCCATTGTACACAAGAGTAAAATCAAAAGGGTCTTGGTGGATGGAGGTGCGGGCTTGAACATATGTTCCCTAAGCCTCATCAAGCAGTTGAAAATATCAAAAGATTCCATCGACAAAGGAAATGGCATCACAATAAGAGCATATGACGACCAATAAAGAGTGTCTCAAGGCATGATTAAACTCCCTATTCAAGTAGGACCTACT
>VDFB02058242.1:135072728-135099529 GCA_007258455.2 Sequoia sempervirens | reverse complement strand
ATCCCGTGCTCACCAGTGTGTGTAAAGGACACATCACCTCTATATCATGCCACGAGGGCATCCTCTGGCCCCATAGGAACTAGAACGACACATGGACATAGCACATAAATGTGCTCCCAAGCCCAAATGTGAAGTAAGGTCACCCCAGCCCAGAACGCTGTGTTGTCCATGTATACATACTCATGCAAGTCTCTATAGACTAAGGCGAGAAGTACAGGCCCCCAAGCAAAGTGAACCAGCCTGTCTCAGACCATCTACTCCCAATAATAACCCCAACTAGGACTGAAGTATTGCCCTCATTGGTCTGGGGCAACGAGACCCAAAATGATGGCTGCAACTGCCCAGCGATAGGGAGGTACTATGACCCTATATCGCTCCAACTCAATCTATCCCTCGCAATAAATGATGTACCATGTGGTGAGGACTCTGATGTAGGACTTGCGTCCCTTGTCTATATCAAAGATCGCCTGTCGGCCATGAATAGGAAATCGCAAAATGCGCCAAACATCCTCCAAAGTGATGGTGGCCTCGCTAGTGGGGAGATGAAATGATTCGCTGCCACCTTTGCTATACCTTTAACATCCTAGGTGGAGCGCAATACCTGGGCGCCGCTGGTGACGTAGTTGCCTATACCCGCGAATTCCCGCTGATCCCGTCCTGGCCGAAGCTGTCCCATTGAGCGCTAGCTACCTCAGAATCGTGCTCCTGAGTAGAGCCCTCACCAGATCCTTGCCATCTGCGAAGGTTTGCATGTTAAAATTCAAAATTAATCAAACGCTCAAGAAAATTTATCTCGAGCGCGGTGTTTTCAGCTTTGCGGATGGCGCCATAGTTTCAGATTTCGCGATTTCAAACTTCCTCGGTTTACACTCTTCGAGTCTCTTAAAATGCAAAATGGTGCTGCGATGGCACATTTTCTCCTCTAGCGTCACAATTTTTGTGAAATGGGCGATGTTGCGGCATAGTTTTGTCAAACCAACCCACCAAGTGCAAGCCTAACGTCAAAGTTTCTAAACTTTGAACTGCAGCACTGCAGTGCAAAACAACCACGCACAACACAGTTTGAATGTCGAGTAGCACTATATAGCGCTGCTAGAGGCGAGCTCCCCTTTTAAAGCATTAATTACAGCATTAAATGAAAAAACTAAGCTAGGGTAAGGGTCATATACCAGTGCCCCAATGTCAGGTGGCTGCTGGTATGCCCGAACTTGATCAGTGATGTGCAGGGGAAGCTGTTGTTGCACGATATCATTGGGGAGTCAAAGCTCAAATCTCAAGGTTGCTAGCGGAGGTGTATGAAAATGACTTGAAAGTGACCCCTTAGGCCCCTTTGAAGCCTAAAAATTAGGGTTTTTTAACCCTAAATAGCTATCCTGCTAGAGTTTTGGACCTCCGAACCTGTTTTTGACCATTTGAGGCTTGTTTTTCATCATTTTATTGCGTTTAGACACATTTTTAGCCTCTTGGAGCCCTTTCAGACCTATCAGGTACTTTTTCGCCTTTTTTCATGAGATCACCCAAAAAATTAAAATTTTCGTCTGATCTCTCAAGGGGGCATTATAATGGCATGTTTTCTCTCGCCATGCAGCAGTGGGGCAAGTTTTTAAATATCAAATTTTTTTGGCTTTGATTGAGATTGTTTATTCTTTGAACCAACACAATGAGTGCATTGCTTCAAAGAGGGACAAAATGTACACACGCAAAATATAGTAATTGACATTGTGCATCTGATCCTGACTTACTAACATTGTTTCTTCCTGAATCATCCCTTGGTCTAACCATTTAATCAAATTCCCCTATCTGATTAAATCCATCAATATTCATCCCTTAATTAAATAAATCATTTTGTCTAATTAAGTCACTCTCTTTTGTTAATTAAATCAATCCATCTGATCTAATTATCCCTATTTAATTAAATAATCAATTTATTTTATTGAATCTCTAAGGTCTATCCATTAAATTAAATAAATTTAAACCTTATTTGATTTAATCTAGCACCATCTCTTTTAATTAAATAAATCAAAATCCTTATTTAATTAATCTCGTCATATTCCTCTCTCATTTGATTTAAATAAATCTATAAATCTAAGTCAAATAAGTCACATAATCAAATCTCCTATTAAATTAATTAATCCTTGATTAATTTAATCTCATCTCATGTCACATCCTCTAGATAATGCAAGTTGCACATGAAAATAGATTTAATTCATTTATTAAATCTCCATTTTCCTCACAAGGCATCTTTTGGAATATTGTCTCAATTTGAATTCAAAAATTCCAAGTCAACATGTACATCCAACAAGGCAATAAATTCATCTTATATGTCTGTTTCCTTGTGCCAAGTGGCATTTATTGCATTTTCCCTTCCCTCTTGCATGTCATTTCAACAAATTTGAAATTCAAATATTATGCATTTATTGGCACAAACCCCAAATCTTGCACATCCTTCATCCATTCATAGCTTGACAAGTGGCATCATATCATTGGATGAATTTTAGTCCCACATTGCTCAAATTTGGACATTCATCCATCTTGAAATTCTATAAATAAAGAGCTCATATCCTCATTTGATCATCCACAATCTGGGAAAAGTTACCATGCTCAAATATCTCTTGAATTTCATCCATTATCATTAAGTCATAGCTAGGTTTTTTGCAGATTTTTAACTTGGAGGTCTCATTCTTCTTTAACAAAGTGGATCAATCTCTTCAACATTCGAAGCTTGCACCATAGGAATTGGGAAAGGGCCAATTTTCACATCAAATTGGCACCAATTCCCCCATGGGATCATGAGTTTGACATTTAGATTAGGATTCAAGCTATTTCATTGTTTTATTTTGTTCTTCATTATTTTATTTCCTATTTTGAATGTTGTAAATGGATTTCATGGGGAATCCTCATTTTAGCTTGCAATTCCTTGTTTAACTTGTTTACTCATGTTGTTTTGTAGGTACTAGGAAGAGGATTCGCACAGATACAACACTAGTTCTATCATTTGATTCTTGCCTATCATGAGATCAAATCATCAAGAAAAATATCAAGCAAACACTAAACATACCACAATCTAACTGAAATCAATCCAAACAATGACAAATTGATGACTCCTAGGCTTCAAGGACATCTTGCAAACATCACCCTGAGGGATTTCCACAATAACACCCCACAAAATGGGTCAAATGACAAGCTAAACCACCTCAAATCAACATAGAAGAAAACCTTCCAAGGCAACAAGAGGTGCCATTTGGGACCCCAAAGGTGCTAAAACAGAGTTTTCATCTCAAAAACATGTTTTCCAAGCTTGCAAGAGGCACCAGTTGGGACCCCAAAGGCATCAAAATAGAGTTTAACTCCAAAAACCTCCATTTTCAAGCTTGCAAGAGGCACCACTTGGGACACCAAAGGTGCCAAAACAGTGTTGGAGGCCAATAAATTGAATTTCAAGCTTGCAAGAGGTGCCACTTGGGACCCCAAAGGCGCCAAAACTCTAAAACCACCCAAAAGCATGCATTTTCACCCTTGCAAGAGGCATCATTTGGGACCCCAAAGGTGCCAAAACTCTGAAATGACTCAAAAACATCAATTTCAACCTTGCAAGAGGCACCATTTTGGACCCCAAAGGTGGAAAAACTCTTAAAACACATAAAAACTTGAATTTCAATCTTACAAGAGGCTCCATTTGGGACCCCAAAGGCGCCAAAACTCTTAAACATGGTAAAAAAAAACTCAAAAATGACGAAAACATCACCCGAAAGTGTATATATAAAATCCAATAAGGTACAACATCTATCTATGATGTTCAAAATACCATTAAAAGGAAAGAAAATTACTAACAAAGATGTTTCTCATAAAGCATACCGTACGTCTAAAGGCAGCAGGTTGATCAGGTTGGCGAAGATGCTTGAAACGATGCTTGTGGTATGGGATCACCATCTTCCTCTAAGCTCTTCAATCTTCAACTTCTCCAAACTCAAAATGCAAAAATGAATCCCATTTTACCATTTTCATCTTTTAAGGGTAAAATGGAGGGAATTATGGTGGGATTTATTTCCCATTTTTACCAAAAAGGAGGGGTAATTAATCAACACTATTCAAAGAAAGAGTTTGCAATGAACTTTTGAGAGATAAATCGTCTCCACCATCAAAATCTCACTAGATCAATGTTGGATCATCATCATAATCATCACAACACCATTAGCTCATTCCAACATTTCATTTTAACAACCCCACATTCACCAATTTATCTCTCGAGGGGGCATATATCCATCAATACCTGAAACTAAAAAGTTTGGGGCATGGTCTAGGGCATCAAAATATTGCATCATCTGGGGCATCAAAATATTTTTTTGAGCATCAACATCAAAATTTTCTTTGAAGCAACGTGTAAACACATTACTTCAAAGAGGGGAAAAATGTATACACCTAAAAATGGTCATCATA
Source organism: Sequoia sempervirens (assembly GCA_007258455.2). Classification (NCBI taxonomy): domain Eukaryota; kingdom Viridiplantae; phylum Streptophyta; class Pinopsida; order Cupressales; family Cupressaceae; genus Sequoia; species Sequoia sempervirens. The sequence continues at coordinate 135,095,092 of VDFB02058242.1, read as the reverse complement.
TTCAATTAATTAAATATAACCTATTTGATTAATACTTCAACTACATATAAATAAGGTCTTTATTTATATTGTTCACTTTCCTTTTAATGCTCCAAAATCACATTCTTCTACATGATTAAATAAACAAAATACCCTAAACGTGTTTATTTAATTAACCTTCCTTAATCTTGATTAAGAATTAGAGCACATTTCTACAACTTTTTGTGTGCCACCTCATAAAGGTCACATGAAAATAAATAAGCCTAATTATTAATTAGAATTATCCTCACACACTTCCACCAATGAGAAAAAGCACACAGCTTTATTCCCCCACATTTCCAACAAATTTGGAGCACATGGGTCTTTGTTTCACACACTTGGAATCCCATACATTTGGCATGCTTCCAATTGTTTAAAGGATTCTCTCCACACACATGGCATGTTGTCCTTGTTCAAGCGGACAACATCTTGATTCCTTTCATGTCCATCATCTATTATTTCTCCTTTGAATCTAGACTGTTGATAGGTGCCACCTCACAAAATGCTTGAGAAACCCTATAAATACACCCTCTTGCCTTAGCATTTATCATCCACCTTTTGAGTAATTTTATAATGCTATTTTGAGATACGAATTGGAATAGTGTTAAATAATGCCATTTTTCATCCACACTTTGAGTATTGTTACCATGTAGGTTTTTCGTAGGAGCTTGGAGCTTTCATGGAGTCTTATACCTAGTTTTCATATCATGTGTTACTTTGCATTCTCATTTTAGATTAATTAATTGCTTCATAGTTACATTTTATCATCCTCATTGCATCATAGTTACATTTTAGGTTAGTTTTTTTTTATGTTTACATTTGAGCATATGCATCATCACGAATAGTTCACTATAGTTTGATATCATCTCACTCATCTCCACTTCTTCATCTATCATCAACATCATCCTTCGTTTATCCTTGCATCCATTATCCTTTACATCATTTTGTTTCATTTAGAAGCATACCACTAATCATTCCATCACACATTTGCACATAGAAATCATCTTAGCTTGCATATTAAGCATCAAATCTCATTTTCTAGGTAGTCATTTTAACAACCTTTGTGTCCATAGAAATCTAAGGGCCAAACGGTTTAATAAATCCCTAGAAATAGTGGACAATGATATGTATTTGAAAGATTTGATTGTATTATGAATAGAGTAGTTTTACTTGCTTCAAACTTTGAATGTAAACTGTCTCATTAAGGTTTGTGTTGACATTAGAATACTTCTCCACATTTGACACACACACACTACCATCTACATCCTTTAATAATATTCTCCAAGTTAGCCACAAATATGAAATATAAGATATATAATATTTACAATGAAGTCATATACAAACACATTTGTTATATAAAAAAATATTATGTGATCCAAGACGAGAGATATTTAAGACCTATCCTTGTTGAAATTCATCTTCAAAATTGGCGCACACATGTAAACACTTGGCACAATCAATCCAACATGAAAAATTGGCTTGGCAAGCAAGAAAACTATCAAAACATCAACTTGAGACCAAGGAATTACCAAAGGGGCAAGGAAGCACTTCACATACCACTTCAACAAATAGATATACTTAAAACATTGATTTCAAACATACTAATAAATAGGAAAAGATCACATACTATCTTGTGGAGCAACTAGAGAGCCCAAGGAGCTACCATCATGCATTGTAAATCCTTTGTACATATTCTTGATCTAATATATGCTAGCATGGATTGATTAGACACAAAAAAAACAACCTACCAGGTTGCCAGAACATAGACAACATAATATCATCTACAAAACTACCAATGGTGAAGAAAAACATCTAAACCTTATATTGAGCAAACATACCATCTTCATAAATGTGGCTTCAAAGCCATAAGATAGATAAATTTGATGTGGTAAGATGTGGAGATAAACATTTCACTCCTTATCATATAAATTCACTAGAACTTAATAGTTTCATACTCTAACAACTCTAGAACACTTTGCGGTAGAACTTATGCATGGTGAAATGAAGAAAATTTTTGGGGGAGGGGGGATTTCTTTCCCTTCTAGGGTTTTGGACCTAAAAGGAGAGAGACCAATTTTCCAATCTTTCACTCAAGAACAAACCCTTGAGATTTCAATGCAAAGGAGATTGAAATCTTCCAAAGGGAAGGTTCTAGGGATTGAATAATGTATAATGAGGGGTTCACCGCCAAGTGTAAACTTGGAAAAGACAATATGTTGGAAAACATAATTTCATATGTGAAATTGAACTAAATGACTTGAAAATGTAAGAAGAATTAAAACAGAAAAATGAAAAAGTATAAGTGAGCACCTGGAAACTTGTTGGAGATGCATTTGACCTCTAAAATATTGAAAATGCTAATAACCTAGTGGGACTCATTCTTCATTCTAGGAAAATTAGTTCTAGATCGAGGTCTTTGCATAGGATGAAGTTTCAGCCAAATAGGTATCTAAATCTGCAAGGATCTTTGAAAAACTCATATAGTGGGACTCATTCACCACAACTAGGGGATCAGTCCCATTTTTTCACAAAGTGTCCCAGGAGTAGAATCTTGAAGTGAAACTTTGCAAGCCTCTAATCATGGATAGAATAAGCACTTTCCCACTGATTTCATGCAAATTGGATGGATATTATTAACTATATATGAGTTTTTGTGAGTCTTGACAACTTTGAAAACATTTGCAACTTTGTCATTTCGGTGCTTTTGAAGGCTTCAAATCCACCTGTCTTCAATCTACAAACATGTACTCACACATTAAAGAGGGGGGAAATTTTTTATTATTAGGGAATGGGGGTTTTCCTTTGTCAAACCCCTTTTAGGTAATTAAACCAAAATGATGAAATAAGATAGTGAAGCATGAACATGAAATAATGCAATTAAAACCTTACCATGATGATGGATCTTGAATTGCTACAATAATTGGTGAAGAATTTTTCCCTTGAATGCTCTTGAAGACACTTGAATGCTCTTGTGAATTCAACTTGCTATTAAGAATTTTTTCACAAAAGTCTTAGGTGAAAATGAGTGAAGAACCTTGTATTTATACTTAATTATGCAAGAATTCTTGAAATTACAACACTACAAGCCAACATCAAATCTAGGAGAATAAAATCCCATCAAAAATTTGATTTAAATTTGAATTTTGGTCACACGGGAATCATTCACCACAAGTGGTGAATGAATCCCATCAGGTATAATGTATGGAACCAAAAATAAAAAAGTTCTTAGAAAGGTGTAAAAATTGGTTTGGGACCCAAAAATCTAGGTGGGACTCATTCACCACAACTAGGGGATTAGTCTCATTTTGTCACAAAGTGTCCCAGATCACTAAATATGGGCCACACAAGCTAGAAACACCTAAATTATGATTAGTTACTGATTGGTGTTAGGATTATCCCAAAAAATATGCAACAAATGAGGCTTGTGGATGCAAAATAAGGCCAATTAAAGCATAAGAAATCCCAATTATTAATGAAAATCCTAGAGGAATGTGAAAGTGTCTTACAACACTTTACAACACTCCAAATAAGGCAAGGTTAAGATTAATTATGATTAGAATTATGTTTATTATGCTTTGTTAATTGATAAAACCCTAGAAAAGTGTGAAAGTGTGTTACGAAACTTCACAACACTTTAGAAAGAAACCATTAAAATTCCATTAGTTCACAAGGGCCCAAGACCTAGTCTGAATGTGTTATCCACATTACAACATTAAATCAAGGCAAAATTAAGCCAAAATCCACAAGGAGGACCCAAACAAGTGTGAAAAATGTCAAAGGATCCTTTTTGACACTACACATGGATACATGGAGTATGCATACCTTTCAACTATGTTGAACTATTCTCCAAACCGCAAGATCAAAACTTCATCTTTTGAGAAAGGTGAAGCATTTGATAAAGCTCTTGTGTAGCCAGTTATGTTCCCTAGAAATATTTAAACCTTATCATCCAAGGCATTTGACATCCAAACATGGCATTTTACTAATGGTGTATAGTGGTGTATCTATGATAGCATTTCGACATTTAATCATGACAAAAGTGACAAAAGTTTCCATAAGTATATTTTGACTTGCAATATAAATTGAATAAAAAAATTAGAACATTAATGATAATGATAATGTATGCCTCTATTAAACTAATTAACCCATTGGGTGTAATTCACTAAAGGAAGATCTTATTGGATATATAACAATAAGCATGAGAATATAATAATAGATTGATAATAGAATGTATCATGAGATATTTTTAATAATACGATAAATCAATAACAAATGATGACCATGAAAGTATATAAAATCATCCACGCTATAAAATATAGCAACCATAGCTAAGAAAAACACATCAAAAGTATAACAATGGATTAGAGATAGAGTCAAAGATAGATTAGCATCCCTAGCATGGGAAAAATAATGGTGATGCAACATTAGATAGCCAATAATGGCTATGAAAATATATACATTATTTTTTTCATAATGCAAATACATTTTACTAAAAATCTCAATTCTAGCCACTAATGAAAGAATTCCATTTCCATGAACTTACCTATGGTATCCCTAAACATGAGCACACAAAAGGTGTGATTAAAATAATAAGTAGGATCAATGACACCCAAAAATTAAATGGGACCTAATAATATAAATGAAAGCATTAGCGTAGATATGATGAAATATGATTGATAGAATCGATGGGACATGTGAAATAAATGGGACACTTAAGGTACATGGTAAAAGGCTTAGATAGTGGAGAAAATATTCAAATCTAGCAAGTATGATGAAAAGATATGTGTTATAAATATATAAATCATTTAAGGAAATATCAATGTGATGAGGAGAAAATTATAATTCCCCTCAAAGTAGAATCAATATGATAGACTTTGACAAAATATATCATCGAGGAAGTATAACTTGTATGGTTGAGATCAATATTTTATACAATATATGTTCAAGATAAATAGGACCAAAATATAAGATATGAAAATTTGGTCATAATAAATGTTAGGATCAATATATTGATAGAACCTTGATGTAAATAAGATCACACATATGATATGACAATGCAAATCCAATAGATACATGAGAGAAAAAAATGGTGCCCCAATGTAAGCATACATAAGGATCAATGACAAACATTCAATGCAAGATTAATACATGTGTAATCTAAGAAGCAATAAACAACAACAAGATCATGAAGTCATGGATATAGTAATATGAGATTATGTAGCCATAATATACAACAATGCAATATCATAATGTAAAACACAGTCATATAAGGGCAAGATGTAACAATGTAACCATATAAGATATAACAATGTTGGATCTATGTAGTAGTCTAAATAGTATCATGTACAAATGTTAGATCATCATCAATATCAGATGTGAACATTTTTATAGAAAATAATAATGTATAATATATTAAAAAAATCATTAATATAATAATTATAATGAAATTTCTTTAAAATTAACAAAAAATATATAAATTAAATTATGTTAAAAAATTTAAATAACATTATAAATTTCTTGAATACTTAAAAATTTATATTATTAGCTAATCAGCTTAGTGATTACTACTTCTAATTATATCTAAATGTATTGTGAATTTAAAACAATAATAATAAATAATTAATATATTATGAATATTTAAACAAATCAAATTTAATTAAAAAAATGTTAAAAATATAATTTGATTATTTTTAACTTACACTAGTTTAGATGGTGATTTTTTTTCATTTAAAATTTAAAAAATTTTACAACTTTAAAATTTTCCATTTACTATTTTATTTTATCATCATATTTTACCACTTTCATTCTATTGATTTGTCTTATTTTATCACTTTTCAAATTAAAATTTATACCAATTATTAAAAATTCATTTAATAATTCAATAGATGTCATTAAAATAAAATTGAAAATTAAAAAAATTATAACTTTACAATGAATTTTCACTTGATCAAGGGAAAAACAAAGGACAAGCTCTCTTGATAATTTTATCCATGCAGTTACAAATACATTATGTAAAAATGAGTTATGATTCAACAATTCAGTTGTACAAGACATGAAAAGATTAGTTGTTAGTAATTAAAATGCTTCCAAAATATTTTTTTTAGTACTAATTCTACTTATATGAATTAAAAGTCAGAAAAATATATGAGATACATTTAAAGATGATAAAATCCCTTCCACAATGTTAAATTAATGATCAAAATTAGATAAATAAACATACATATTTTAAATAACAAGATATAAACAAACCTACTATAGAAATACAATATACCTATGAAAATTAACCACCACCAATTCACCGCCATGACAAATTTATTACTAGAAATTCACCGTAAAAGCATTAACATTTTTTAATATATATTTCAAAAAATTGAAAAAAAAGTTGATTTATAATAATAAAAATGAAGAACTTTAAAAAAAATAAAATTAATTTATAATAATAAGAATAATAATAAAAATTTCAAAGTTTTGAAAATTTATATTAAAAAATAATGCTATTAATTTTCCATGGTGAATTTTCCTTAGGTGAATTTGTTGACGATGATTAAAATAGATAGGACTTATTCATAGGTTTTCACTTCCAAACAAGTGTCGCAAGCATCAAGTTCCCGCCGAGAGGTAAAAATCATCTAGCTATGAGTTAGAAAAAGTAATTAGATAGGAGATAGGAATATAAATGTATTAAATTTAGCTAGGAAAGTTTGAAATAATTTGCAATGGTGCATTAATGCGTGGAATGTTTAGGGTCCATGGGCAACATGGTCCATAGAGACATGTGAACAGTTGACATGTGTCGATGGATGCATGCAAAATTGCATTTATGGGTACCTTGTATACATGGACTTTTTTATAGATATACCAATGAATACTTGTATTTTTACATGTCTATGTATACATTTGCAAACAATGCAAACCCCAACTTTTAAGATGTACAAAAAAAAAAAAGGAAAAATGCATTTTGCTTCAAATGTAAAAATTTTCACACAATGTTAGCCATGTAGAATATATTTTCATCAACACATACTCCAACCTTCTTTTCTACTGGCTTTGTTAAATTGACTTGAATGAGTCAAAAATGTGAATGGAAGGATTACTTATTTCTCTCTTTTAATTGTTATATATATCAAAGACTAATTAGTAATCGAAACAGCATCCCCTTTAGTCAGATGCCATTCAATGCATTGATTTTGCATCAATGAATTATGTACCTTCAGCCACTAGTTTTAATCAAAGTATGCATATGGATTCAGAATCAAACTCTAAAAATAAAAAAGACTATGTTTAAATTATAAAGTGCAATCAGCCACCAAAGAAATTGATTGGATAGTAATTGCATTTATGATGTCATGTTATTGCAACAAAGATATACTTTTGAACCCCAATTGCTTAATTTTTATGAACCATATAGCATATGCCACTCACAATACCCATTTGTAAAGATTGTCCTTGTAACAAAAAGCAACAATATTCACTGCAAGTACAATCAATATAGTGAGAATCTTGAATTAACCTTTTTCTTTGTCAAGTTCCTACCAGAGAGCATCATGCATTTTGATTTAGAGGAGAAAGCAGATAAAAAAGTAGGGACCATTTTTGTCATGCAATTAATATATTCATGTGAATGGGTGCATAAATCTTGTTTCAAGCTTAAGAATCTAATTGCTCTAAATGTCATTGGATCTATTTTTACTCTAGTACTATGAATTTCATGATAGCAGCATTTGAAATTACAAATGTCAACAACAATAGGCTCATAGATCTCAAAACAAAGCCTTAAACAAGTTTTCTTTAATCATATAGATACAAACTACAAATGGATCACTTGGCTTTAGCATGAAAAGAACAAGAAGAAATTACTTCAACAAAATTTCCTAATAGTGATACTCTATTTCTTTTCATTTTCTCAAATATCCATAGTTATGGAATACTCTGCTATCACCTTTCAATTTAGTATCAAAAGAAATCAAGAAGAAATAGCTCCAATAAAGTTTCTTAATAGATCTGCCATCCATCTTTTCAAATGTGCATACATAGCTTATGGCATCTCAATAAAGATTGTATTTTGTTTCCTATTGTTTAATATCAAAATAAATCAAGTAGAAATAATCCCATAGTGTCTTGATACTCATATATCAATCATCTTTCTAGCTAGTCATACTTAGCTTGTGGAATTAGTCTTATCAAAAACTGTACACTGATTTAATTGATCTAGTTTAGCATGTGTATTGACAGAGTTTCTATTGCTAGTGTTTGTATACATCAATTTGTGTTGGGACCTTGAGAAAACACAAGTTCTTGTCTTCAGCACAAGGAAAAAATATGCAAATCATACAACCCTGAAATTATGGTTTTGAAACTCATAGAAGAAGTAAGGTGGTCATCGGGGTTCAACCTCTTTGCTAATCCAAAGTATCCTGTAGATTCATTATACCAATGTGAATTGTGAATATTCTTGACTTACACAACAAATCAAGTAGCTTTCTCTCTAGTGAATTTGTGTCAAAAGAGTTTCATCTCTCAAGTCTATTCCAAGGAGATCAAACTTACCAAGACAGACATCCTGCTCCTTCGTCAAGAAACTATTTGAGCACTGCGAAGAAATTGGCACACTACAATCATGTTACTGTTTCTGAAGAGAAATGTTGAAACAAGTACAGTCCCTTATTAACTAACCTTCAAATCTCAATGAAGGATATGATTTGAGTACAGATAGTCCACTGAAATAATAATCAATTAACTAACCTTAAATTCTCAATGAAGGATATGATTTGAGTGCAAATAGTCCACTGCAAGAAGAAGCTGTACAAACCATTTATAGAGTTTTTTCTAGAAAACATGAAGCAAATTTATAAATGTACTCAAAGATCAGAAGGAAAAATTATATTTGGATAAATTATTTTTGAAGTAACTTGACTTTCACATGATTACTACTAACTTCTTCTAGAAAATATACTCCATTTTCCTTTTTCATTTTCTTAGCCTTGGTTTAACCATACCATTTTAAACCAGGATTCAATTAGACATTTAAAAAAGAGATGATGCTAAAGACATATGACAAGCAAAAATCTTTTACAGGAAGGGAAAACTTACATATCCCCACCTTCATAGTAACCTATCACAATACACACATAGCAGCCCTGCCAAGAAAAAATCAAGAAAAACATCATAAATTTTGTATTATAAGAAAATTCTAAACAAGTTCCCATAAAAATTCCACCTTAATATTCAAAAATAAGCCTCGCTGACTGAAAAAATGGAGAGGATAATACTAAAAGTAGTTTAAAATATGAATTTATAATCAAAGTATAAGAATGCCTTAAAGCACTATGAAACCCTACTTGCATTTCCCGTATCAAATAGAAGAAAACAATGAAAAGTTACCTCTTCTGACCTCAAGCAATTTGTTTCTCATTGTCTAGTGTGCAACTCTGCAACTACAAAATCCCCTGCTCGGCCACACAATAGAGCACTATGAAATACAACTTCCTTATGCACTTTAATGTAACGAAACTCTGAAAATTAAAAAATTATCACCTCAAGTAACTCATTTTTGGGTCTGGACTCTGTAACTATAACATCTCCTGCTCAGTCGCTACAAACTCTTCCTCAGAACATGTGCTTACAGAACACAAAAACAATACACACAAAGTAATAGAGATGCATAGCTAGTGGCTTAACTCTATATTAAATGACCAAAGTACCCTGGCCATGCGTGGCCACCAAGCCATTCTAGCACCTTCACCTCGATCTAGATGCCATTTAATGCATTTAATTTGTATTCATGCATTACATACGTCTACCCACCAATTTTATAAACTATGCCTTTGCTTAAATTTATTTAATCAATCTATGTGCTCGCATTTTCTTGATATTTTAATGCATTTAATCTGCATTCATGGATTACATACCTCTAGCTGCCAGTTTTTAAACTATGCATTTGCTTAAATTTATTTAATCAATTTATGTGTTCGCATTTTCCCGAATTTTTAAAACGAAAATGATTTATAAAGCTACTTAGACGAATAGAAAAATAGATAAATGCTAATTTTCCAATATAAAAAATAGCTTTCCAAATTCAAACTATACAAAAAAATAAGTAATATGTTAAATGGCGAAATGTGATTGGCCGATGCTACCAGTTAAAAGCATTATGGGCGAATGCATAAGTATTCTTGCCTTGGCGGCAATAACTAATAAACGAATGCTCATCAATAAAAATGGGTAGGAAGTCATTCTCAAAATTGCCATCGATGATCTAGACATTAAAAAATATGAATAGAAAGTAGCTGTCATATAGTATTAAAGGAAGAAAGGAAAAAATCATAGAAAGAGATGAAACACCTTTCATGAATATTGTGATGCCCACGCAAAAAGAATTTGTATTGTAATGCCATGTTATTCAGACTACAACAACTTTGTTTTTCGTATACGTTAAAATTGAGTGGACTTGTGTGTCGTGCAACGTTCCTCACAACCTTGGGACAGAGTGACAGTGCGAAGAGAGAACATCTGTTCTGCAATATTAAAAATAATGGAAAGAAAGAAAAGGTCTTAGAAAGCAATGCTAGGAAGATACCAAACAACTTTAATACATAAGATCACAGAAAGTGATGAAACAACTATTATGAAAGATGAAAGGAGTGAAGAAAGTCACAATCTTTATTTGTAGTAGAATTATGTTAGATTAATGATTGCTTAGGAGTCGTGGAACGTTCAAAGACATAGTGCGACTTAGATGATCAAAGACAACGAAATTTGTGGAGGAGAATGAGATGTATATTATCATGATTTTTAACACTGTTCATTAGGGGAGAGGGTTCCATAGTGGAGTGGGGTCCAATAGTGGAGATAGAAGTAGTCCTTCGTGGGTCCCATAGTGGAGCACCTTGATATCCAAGTGCAAAACACTTTTTATCCATAAAGTACACAAACTAACAAATCATGTGATGCCACATCAACACACCAATAGAACATGACTAAGTGCACCAGTATCGGTCTCACTTTTTTGAGGGGCCTTTTTGGATGCCTCAACAAAAAGCATGCTGATGTGGCATCATATTTGATGATGTGGCTCTAAAACAAAATATAGAAGCATGTGAGTTGCCAAATAAACTGTTGTACAAAATTGGTAGTGATTTGAAATTTCCATGTAAGATTTTGAGAAATGCAAAGTTAGGGTGCTCCACTATAGGCCCCTCTCTCCTAAAAGAAAGGATAGGATTATGATCCATTTGTCATCCAATGATTCTTTTCTATATTTCATTTGTGAAAATATAAGATATTTAATAATTTTTGGTTGTGATTAATGAGAAATATTGTCAATTAGTTATTTATATTATAAGTACATTATTTAATATTATTATATTTATTTAAATGTGTGTATTTTTATATGAATATTATATTTTTAAAATGTATATGAATTTTTTTTAGTATTTTAATGTAAACATTTTTTTAAATATTATAATAGAGTTTGAAAATATTATATTGTTTTATTATAATCATATTTTCTTTGTAGTTTCATGACAATTAAAAGTAAATATAATTTAAATTTTTTAAATATTTTCTTGCACTTCCTATTCCATAGATCCTAATCTCAACCTGTTCCACAACCTCACCCACAATACTTAAGTAGAAACACCAATATAATTACCCCCTTTTCCCCTAAAACTTAATGATATATTTATCAATATTTTTTATATTAAATACTTATTAAGAAATAACATGGTATGATTAACAAAAGTAGGCGATGCCAAGGACCAAAAAATATAGTGTTCTTGATATAAAACTACATCAATGGTAAGTAAGATGAAAGGTGTGATGCCTTGAATGTAAAGATACAATAATGTATAGAAGTAGAAGGGCATCTTTCCCACAATGTATATATAATTGCTAAATAAATGGAAAGATTAGTGCACAAGGTGAGGGAAAGCATGATGCCCCACAATGCAAGGTCATGTCTATCTATAAAAACAAGGCATGATGGTGTCAAACTATAAATCGAAAGGACGTGCCAAGAGGAAGATGCTCTAGAAATATTATATAGCAAGATAGGATGAATAAGTGACTCTAGAAGTTATATATTAGTCTAATCTCACTATGTAACTCTAGGAGTGAGATATCTATCTATGATCAATTTATAATTCAAGGAGTGTGATATGTTGTGTAGAATCGAGTTGTAACTCAAGAAGCTTAGTATAGAAATATAGGATCAAGGCAAGTAATCAATGGTCAACAAAGAGAATATAAGCATGATAGTATGTAAATTTTCATAAGTGTAAAAATGATAAGATTGGAAAAAAATGATTAATATAAAAAAAACATCATCATAAGCATAAAAATGTGTAACAAACATATAAGGTGAAGTTACAAGTAAGCATGTGGAAACATGCTATGGACCATACAATCATCAAGAAATAGGAAGAGCATATGTTTGTATATGGTGATAATAGAACCAAATAGTGAACCATAGTAGAAAATTTTGGTATGTGTAGCCTAATCATGATCTAGATTAAGATTTTGGCCTCTTTTATTGGTGCAATTTTCTCTAAATTAATAATAGGGGAGTGCAAACTGCTATTATAATTTTAGTTGAAAAGCTGATTCAATATATATAATACATCTCTCTTTATATACAATACAAATTTTGTCTCTTATGGCCTTCTTCTAGAGATTCAACATGGATTTGAGCCTACATGATCAAGGAATTTTTCTTCTTCTATATTATAATTTTATCTTTCAAAAAATATTCCTTTAAAATTTCTTCCCAAAATCTCCCATAATGTGTGTATCAATCTCCTTTTATTATTTGGCTACCTAGGAAGTTGAACCAATTCAAATTATAGAAGTTATGGTAACTTAGAAATTGTCATATAAATATAAATTTAGTAGTAGGAAGAAGATTCACAAATGTAGTAACAAGTAAAAGCTTCACAAATGTCTAGTTCAATAAGAAAAGTCTAAATATTCAATTAGCAAGTAGAAGTCCAGAATCTGTAACAATCCAGTTCATAAGAGAATTCTAGAAATATGTACATGGTGATGTCATCATTAAATCATGATTACATCATCCTTTGGCAAGTGAACCTCATTCCTATTGATTTCATTCTTACATTATTTTGATGTCATCACCCTACTGATGTCATTATTACATCATATTGATGCTCATTAGAACTATTCATTTGAACTAGTTAATTAAACTTTAAAATTTTAGTTCACTTAAGCTTATTCACAAGTTCCAATTGCACATAATATTTCCACAAATTTGGATGGGTAAGAATTTTCCATAAATCTTGTAGTGTCAAAAAAATTTGTCTATTACATTTTCAAACTTGTTTGGGCCCTTATGAACAAATTTAACCTAATTGTGCCTTATTTAGGGTGTTGTAAAGTGTTTTCTTACACAATCACACTAATCTAGGGTTTTAGTAATTAATTGGCCTTATTTTTCATCCATAAGCCTTAATTAATGCATCTTTCTGATAATATTCTTGACATATATCAAATGATCAATAAAAAATTAATGGTTTTGGATTGTGTGGCCTAGATTTAGTGATCTAGGACTCATACGCCACCTTGGGAAAATGATTCCCACCTATGTTTTGGGGCCCTAATATGGATTTCACATTAATCCAAGCATTTCTTGAAAAATGTGTCCAAAAGCCTAGCCTAATGTGACTCATACACCACTTCTGCCATATGAGTCTTGTGTGGCTTAAACCTGGTTAAATTAAAATTCTTATTGAGATTTTATTCTCCTAGATCTGATGTTAGGTTGTAGTGTTGTAATTTCAGAAAATTTAGCATAAACAAGTACAAATACAAGGTTATTTCACTCATTTTCCCCCTAGCAAGATGAATAAGCATCCTTATAGCAAATTTGAGTTCACAAAGAGCATTCAAGAGTTTACAAGAGCATTAGAGAGCTGATTATCAAGCATTTTCGAGCATTATTCAAGTACAAAGCATCAAGTCCAGTGGAACCCATAATTTTCTTTTTATGGTTCCATTCACTTCATGGTCATGTCACTAGTCACTGTTATCTTTGGAATTAGGGTTTTGGGTTTAAGAGTTTTATGTGCTTCATTACCTTTGATTTTCCTCTAGTTATATTCTCACATTGACCAACTGAACTAGTTTACTCATCACTTAAGTGCACTCTCATGCCCATTGCTATCGTTGTTCAACCGACCCCAATGCCTTGGCTACCGTTGAGCTCGGTATTATCCAAGCTTGTCCATCACTGTCTGTCTTCCTATCATGGGTTGCTACGTGAATTTTTTCTTGGAACTAGTGATGAGCAATGTGGTGTATAAATTCCAGCCTTGTTTCATCACCCATTGCGTGTTTTGTTGTCATTTTGAGAGGGTGGGAATGTGTAGGATCATGATGGTCCAAAAAGTGGCGATATGATGGGTATGTGTAGGGTATGCGGCTGATGACTTTCTTTTACCCAAAATTAATGAAACAAAAAGGGTTTTTAAAGGAAATTCTCAACTTTCCACCAATATAAATTATTCTTTACTTTGAATTTAATAAATAATTATTATTCATTTTCTATTTGAATTATGACTAAAGTCCTAATTGATAGGCTAATTGAAAACATCTATAGCTTTCAAATGGTATCACATTTTTGAATATGAAATATGCTTCGCATAATATAGGATTAAAACAAGAAAAAATTCATGAAGTTTTGACCAAGCTAAGGTGGTCAAACATACGAAGTTTTATATTTTTAAAATTTGTAATAAAAATTCATAATTAATTATTTACTTGGAAAAAATTACACAAAAATATGTATCACATTGGGACATAAGTCCTCTACTTATATCTAAAATCTTATAAAAAAATATTATCATTTTATAGTGGCTAGGGTGGTCAAACAAACACCTACTTCAGATTTTTCCCTCGAATTTAAGTACTCAATGCATTGAAATTTCAAATTTTCACCAAATAGATTTTAAAACCTAGTAGTTTAGAAACTACAAGCAATTTGCTACAGATTCTATTCTTACATATTTTGGAAATAATAAAGATAAATTTTTCAAATTTTTATGTGAAGTTTCCTAACTCTGATCTTTTTAAAATTTTCGCCACTTAAGGGCCTATTTTTTCCATGATGATCTTGCACATACATAGGTAATTGATGATGAGCGATGCGGTTAAGGTTCTAACCCATTACTGGACCTTGTACTATCATGGTTATGATCTACTTTTTAAGAAGAACCCACGACCACTGATGGGTGAAGTATTTTTCCATCGCGTGACTTTGTTCTATCACAAGATGGGGTTGATTTATGGACCTAGGACAACCGATGAGTGATGCAACTTAAGTCTTCATTCAAGATCTTCTTCACACTCCTAATCAAGGGCTGATATCTCATCCCTAGCCTTCAATCCATTGCATGATGAGATCCAAATGGAGGAAGGAAGCACATGAAGAGTGATACTCATGAAAGGTGGAGAATTACGTGTGGAAAGTTCATAGTTCATCGAGTACACATCAAATCACTGGTAGGACCCATGGAGAATAGGAAGCAGTGTGAGTCGTCAAATAAGTTTTTCATCTGAATGCATCAATGGCTTAAATTCAAATAGGAATGGCCAACCTGAGTTGTAATTTTTCACTTGTGCAAGCATTCGTGCACCAATAATGGTATATGTACACATCCAATTCACACTCTCATTTCAGTTAAATGCCTAAGGAGCTAAAGTTGTTGGCAAAACAAGGAAGACTACTGAGAGGGGGGGTGAATCAGTTGTCATAGAAATATTTAAACTTTTCAAACTTTACTTAACTTAATCATAGATCTGATGAATGAAAAGTAAACCATGAAGAATCAAACATCAGAACATAGAGAACACCAATATTTTTACATGGAAACCTTGTTAGGGGAAAAACCATAGTGGATGTTAGTCCACAATATTATACCCTATTAAAAGTATAATGAAAGATAATAGGAATTCACATGCATTTAGGCTCATCAGCCAAATACAAGAGGGATCACTACCCAACAATACATAGAAATACTCTGATTAGATCCCAGGTATGAATTGAGAAAATAACTTCTACACAAGCCTAATTACAGTTCCAGCTACATAGAAAAACCTTCTTCACTACTTCGCTCAAACTTCTTCTCACTTTGCTCTACAATCAAATGAATAGAACAATATTCACACATCTTTCTCTCTGGCACTTCTCTCTTACACACACTAAATTCACTCAAACAATCACTCTTATATATCCGCAACATGAAATTACATCAACAACCTTGTCAGCCAAAAATATAAAACATATTTACAATGTCAGCCAAATTTACAAATAAATTTGCAATGTGAATCAAACACCATGTCGGATAATATTATGATGTGACCTAAAAATATCTTCGAAAGTGCACCAAACATTCAAATTTAAATCTTCAAGGATCTGCAACACGCTACAAACATCATGTTAGCCAAGAACATGAAACCCGAACATACCGAGAAAAATCTTCGACCACGAGCACACCGATCAACATGGACGTACAACAAGGATAGAGAATGATCTAGAAGCATCCACAAACAATCGAATCCAACAGAGAATCATCCACAACATAAATTACCTAAATCACATAAACTTCAATCAAGTACAACATAAAAAATATTATCATTTTATTGTGGCTAGGGTGGTCAAACAAACACCTACTTCAGATTTTTCCCTAAATTTAAGTACTAATGCATTGAAATTTCAAATTTTCACCAAATAGATTTAAAAACCTAGTAGTTTAGAAACTACATGCAATTTGCTACAGATTCTATTCTTACATATTTTTGAAATTATAAAGATAAATTTTTCAAATTTTTATGTCAAGTTTCCTAACTCTGATTTTTCTAAGTTTTTGCCACTTAAGGGCCTATTTTTTCCATGATGATCTTGCACATACATAGGTAATTGATGATGAGCGATGCGGTTAAGGTTCTAACCCATTACTGGACCTTGTACTATCATGGTTATGATCTACTTTTTAAGAAGAACCCACGACCACTGATGGGTGAAGTATTTTTCCATCGCGTGACTTTGTTCTATCACAAGATGGGGTTGATTTATGGACCTAGGACAACCGATGAGTGATGCAACTTAAGTCTTCATTCAAGATCTTCTTCACACTCCTAATCAAGGGCTGATATCTCATCCCTAGCCTTCAATCCATTGCATGATGAGATCCAAATGGAGGAAGGAAGCACATGAAGAGTGATACTCATGAAAGGTGGAGAATTACGTGTGGAAAGTTCATAGTTCATCGAGTACACATCAAATCACTGGTAGGACCCATGGAGAATAGGAAGCAGTGTGAGTCGTCAAATAAGTTTTTCATCTGAATGCATCAATGGCTTAAATTCAAATAGGAATGGCCAACCTGAGTTGTAATTTTTCACTTGTGCAAGCATTCGTGCACCAATAATGGTATATGTACACATCCAATTCACACTCTCATTTCAGTTAAATGCCTAAGGAGCTAAAGTTGTTGGCAAAACAAGGAAGACTACTGAGAGGGGGGGTGAATCAGTTGTCATAGAATATTTAAACTTTTCAAACTTTACTTAACTTAATCATAGATCTGATGAATGAACAGTAAACCATGAACAATTAACACATCAGAAGCATAGAGAACACCAATATTTTTACATGGAAACCCTGTTAGGGGAAAAACCACAGTGGATGTTAGTCCACAATATTATACCCTATTAAAAGTATAATGAAAGATAATAGGAATGCACATGCATTTAGGCACACTTCCTACAACTCACTACTCAAATACAAGAGGGATCACTACCCAACAATACATAGAAATACAAATTAGATCTGCAGGGTATGAATTGAGAAAATAACTTCTACACAAGCCTAATTATAGTTCCAGTTAAGCATAGAAAACATTCTTCACACTTCGCTCAAACTTCTTCTCAATTTTCTCTACAATCGAATAAATAGATCAATATTCACACACTTTCTCTTCTTTGGCTCTTCTTCACTTCATTCACACACTAAATTCACTCAAACAATCACTCTTAGATATCCACAACATGAAATTACATCAACAAGGTTGTCAGCCAAAATAATAAAACATATTTACAATGTCGGGGCAAATTTACAAATAAATTTGTAATGTGAATCAAACACCATCAGCTAATATTATGATGTGACCTAAAATAATATCCTCGAGTGCACCAAGCATTTAAATTTAAATCTTCAAGGATCTGCAACATGTTACAACCATCATGTCAGCCAAGAACATGAAAACCTGAACATACCAAAAAAAATCTTCAACCACGAGCACACCGATCAACATGGACGTACAACAAGGGTAGAGAATGATCTAGAAGCATCCAAAAACAATAAGAACTAACAGAGAATCATCCACAACAACATAAATTATCTAAATCACATAAACTTCAATCAAGTACACTAACAAAACCCATAGAAATACTATTAGAACACAACTATTCATAGCATAATCAAATCTTCATGCGAACCTCTAAAACTTCCAGTAGATGAACTAGATACTCTCATAAATAAACCCTTTAGTCCACAACAACTGATCATCAACGTACAGAACAAGACACCTTCATGATCTTCACTATTCCACTAGCAACCTGCAACTCTTCCTTTAAAAATTTTCCTAATATCCTCAACATATACAACCTTCAATACAATAATGCTAATAGTTTTTACATCAATGATGACCACATATCAACAACACAACCACAACATCCAACAATCTCCCCCTTTGAAATTGATGGCAACACGTGATGTGAAAAACACCATCAACACAATTCTCAACCATCACTTACTCCCCCTTATATTCTGACTCTTCTTCCTTGACCTCTTCTACATGATCTCCCCACAAGACTCTTCTCCCTATATAAGCAACCATTTTTTACATGACTCTTCTCCCCCTTTGAAATCAATGGAAAAGATAAGCATTATCTTCCCATATTCAAGCTCTAAACCACATATCTGCACATCTGACTAACCCCCCTAAGTAGCAGCCACAAAAACATCAATTTGAATAAGGAAATATCTATGAAGCACATGGATTGATGCAAGCAAATGCATCTTTAGTTCATATCAGGAGGAGTAATCACCCCTAACATCCCTCTGAGATAGTCAAAAGTATCCTTCAGCAACGACTTGGTGAAAATGTTTGTAATTTGTTCTTTGGTAGGCACATACTCTAGTCTAACTTCTTTCTCACTCACTTTTTCCCTCAAGAAGTGAAACTTGATTGATATATGCTTTCTCTTAGAGTGTAGCACTAGATTCTTTGATATGTTAATTGCACTTGACTTGTCACATTATATGGCAATAGCTTCATCATACACTACTCGGATATCCTTCAACATCTATTTCATCCACATCACTTGAGTATAGTTATTTGCAGTAGCAATATACTCTACCTCAACAGTAGATAGAGAAATGGAGTTTCTCTTTTTGCTCAACCAAGACACCAACTTCTTCCCTAGGAAGAAGCCACCACCATTAGTACTCTTCTTGTCATCTACATCTCCTACCCAATCTGCATCATTATATGCATTCAAAATGAGATCATCATCCTTAGCATACCAAATTCCAAAATCAATTGTTCCTTTCAGGTGTCTAAAAATTCTCTTTACAACAATCACACGAGATTCTTTCAGATCAGCCTAAAATCTAGCAACCATACATACAACATTCATAATGTTTGGTCTAGTCTGAGTTAAGTAGAGCAACCCACCAATCATTGAATTGTATCTTGTTTGATTTTCCTTAGGAGAATCATCATTTTGTGTTAACTTGCATCTAATTACCATTGGAGTACCAACAAGTTTTGAGTCTTCCATGCCAGACCTCTTCAACAGCTCTCACACATATTTGGACTTGGATATGAAGATCCCCTTATCTAAGTAACTTGCAATCACATAAAGAACTTCATCTCTCCAATCATGCTCATTTCAAATTCACTCTTCATTTCATCAACAGATTTCATACATAGATTGTCATTTCCTCCACAAATAATGTCATCAATAAAGAACTCAATAATTAACTCTTTGTCATGATCCATTTTGAAATACAAGTTGCTATCAGCAGTACCTTTATTGAATCCAAGCTTTAATAAGTATTTTTCTAATTTAGCATACTAGGCTCTAGAGGCTTGATTGAGTCTATATAGAGCTTTCTTCAATTGATAAACCATGTTTTCCTTATCAGTTAGTTGAAATCCACCTGGCTGTTCAATATAAACTTCTTCTTCTAGCTCACCATTCAAAAAAGCTGACTTCACATCCATTTGATAAACTTTATAGTTCTTATATTCAACATAAGCAAGAAATAACCTTACAGCTTCAATTTTTGCAATAGGGGCAAAGGTTTCTTCAAAATCAATATCTTCCATTTGTGAATACTCTTTACATACTAGTCTTGCTTTATTTCAGATCACTTCACCTTGTTCATTTAGCTTATTCTGAAAGACCCATTTAGTATCAATCACATTTTTATCTTTAGGTCTAGGAACAAGTATCCATGTATGATTCTTTTCAATCTACATTAGTTATTACTTCATAGCTTCCATCCAGTGTTCATCATTGCAAGCTTCATTGACATCTTTAGGCTCAATCTTGGAAATCAGGCAATACTCTTCTGCAACCTTTCTTCTAGTTTGTACACCATTATTCTTGTCTCCTAAAATTTTATTTTTGGAATGATTTAGCTTTACATACCGCAGAGTTTTAGAATTCTCTCAAACTTTTGGTTCTTCTGTTCCTTCTTCTGCACTTGCACTTGTCTTTGCTTCCTAACTATCTTGATTTACCAAAACAAATGGAATTTGTTATACAGAAACATTTGGCACAATTTGGAGTTTAATCTATGTCTGAGCATTCTTCCATTTGTTCGTGTTGTCTTCCTAGTCATCTAAATCATATCCATAGTATCTAGATGATTTAGCAGAGTCCTCATCAACTCTAAAATTTGCATGCTCAACCATTTTTCTTAGTCTTCTGTTAAAGCACTGGTAGGCTTTTCTTTTAGTAGAATAACCTAGAAGGATTCCTTCATCACTTCTTGCATCAAACTTTCCTATTTCCTCATCTCTCATGATGTATCACTTTCTTTCAAAGATCTTGAAATATTTAACAGTAGGCTTATAACCAAACCATAGTTCAAAAGGAGTCTTACCAGAATTATTATTGACATTTACCAGGTTTAAAGTGTACACAACAGTACTTATAGCTTCATTCCAATAGATATGAGGCACATTTCCTTCAATCATCATTGTTCTAGTAGCATCCAAAATTGTTCTATTCTTCCTCTCTGCAACTCCATTATGTTGAGGGGTTCGGGAAGAAAATAGTTTATCTTATGATTCCATGCTCTTCAACAAAGAATTAAACTCCCTAGAGGTGAACTCACCACCTCTGTCTGACCTTAAGTATTTTATTTTTAGACCTTTCTCATTTTCTTCCATATCCTTGAAACTTTTGAACTTTTCTAATGCTTCACATTTTTCTCTTAAGAAAGCAACCCATATCATTCTAGAGTAATAATCAATAAGCATCATAAAGTACCTTTCCCCACGAAGAGTTACGACTCTAGAGGGACCACATAGATTAGTATGCACTAGCTCTAGTAATCCATTTGAATGATGTTGTTTGCTCTAAAAAGAAACTCTAGTCTATTTTCCTATCTTACACTCCTTGCAAATTGTGTTAGCAGGCTTCACTAGCTTAGGTAGATCTCTTACTGCTTGAGTGGAACTTACTTTGACAATGTTGTCAAAATTCACATGACACAACCTCCTATGTCATAACCAACTTTCACTAGCAACATTCAGATGAAAAATATTACCTTTTGTCTTTTTACCTGAAGAAATTACATTTCTAGAACTTCCAATTATCCTGCATCTTCCACCTTTGAACTGAAGATCATAACCCTTTTCCACCATCTATCCAACACTCAACAGGTTGTGCTTCAAGCCTTCAACATAAAGAACATCATAAATGTTATGCTTACCACTAAGACAAATAGATCCTCTACCATGAATCACACCAACATTGTTATCTCCAAATATTACAACCCCACCATCATACTTCTCAAGACTTACAAATTTTATTTTGTCACTAGTCATATGATGTGAGTATCCGCTTTCAATAACCCACTAATATTTTTCTTCAATTCAAGCTGCAAGAGCTTTCTCAACTTTAGCAGATTTAGTAGCCATCAGACCATTTTCCTTGATAGCAAGGAGCACCCATTCATCCTCATTTCCATTGTCTTTATCAGACTCTTCATCAATCACTCCTTCTTCAGCATAGTAACATTTCTTTTGAAATCTATA
>VDFB02058242.1:135044556-135072628 GCA_007258455.2 Sequoia sempervirens | reverse complement strand
TGACAAAGGTTCATTTTAAGGTTGATGGTAAGTCAGCAGGTAGGACCGCTATTCATAGGTAGGTATAAATGTCATGGTACCAAATATCATTGGGACCAATGATTTCACACACAAATTGTCATTCTGGTACCTCGAATGCGGGCACAAGAAGCTGATCTACCAAGAATTCATATTGTGGGACATAATGAGGGATGAAAAGTAGGGATCCAATTGTTGCCATGGCATCTGCTACTCTATTCTTTGCTCTGGGAATCTGTTCAAATGTGATCTCGATAAAGGATTCCTTGAGATTCTCCACCAGTTTCTTGTATGGAGTGAGCTTATCATCCTTAGTCTAGTACTCACCATTCACTTGGTTTATTATTAGCTGAGATTCTTCATATACTCTAAGGGCCATGATGTGCCACTGTACTGCTATTCTAAGACCTATGGTTAAAGACTCATATTCTGCAGTGCTGTTGGTGCAGGGGAATTCCAATTTATATGATCTAGGTATGTAGTCCCCCTATGGGGTGATAAAGAATACAAGGGCTCTTGATCCATGTTGTGTGTATGAGCCTTCAAAGTAAAGTTACCAGTGGTAGGCTATGTTGAGATTGAAGATAGATTCGTCTAGAAACTCTGAGATGAGAGGATTCTTTGAATAGATTGGTGCTTCTACAAGTTGATCTGTGATGACTTTGATTTTAATTTCTTTCCACTCCACATATTCAATGCCATACTCTGATAGTATTAAGAACCATTTGGCCATTCTTCAAGTGAGCATTGCTTTTGACAGTAAGTACTTGAGAGGGGTTGATTTTGGTGATGATTTTTATTTTGTGTGCCAGCATGTAATGTCTGAATTTCTATGAAGCAAACACTACTGCTAAACTTGCTTTATCAATGAATAAGTAATTTAACTCATGCCCAACCATTGTTTTACTGATATAATAGATGGCCCTTTCTATACCATTTTCATTGTGTTGAGCTAGGAGAGCTCCAAGGGTTGTTGTTGTTGCTGACACATAGAGAATTAATGGCTTTCTTGGGATCGGTGGCATGAGGACCAGTGTTGTAAGCATATATTCTTTGATCTTATTGAAGGCTTCTTCATACTTTTCATCCAACTTGTATGCTACTCACTTGTGAAGTAGGTGAGAGTATGGATTCTGTTTATCGGCTAGTTGTGATATGAACGTTCGGATGGACTGAAGCCTACCTTGGAGACGTCTCAATTGTTTCAATGTTTTGGGTGCCTCCATCTAAAGGATTGCTTTTACCTTGGCAGGGTCTACCTCAATACCTCTCATTGACACTATGTATGCTAGCAACTTTCCTGATTGTATGCCAAAGATGCACTTCTTTGGATTTAATCGAACCTTGTATTCCTCCAGCCTGTTGAAAATAGTACTCAAAGTTGCTATGTGATCCTTCCTCTTTCTAGATTTGGATAGTATGTCATTGACATAATCTTTGATAGTCTTATGAATCATTTCATGGAAGATTAATGTCATGGCTCTTTGGTATGTTTCACCTACATTCTTCAAGCCAAATGACATCATATTCTAGCAGTAAGTCCCCCATGGGCAAGTGAAGGTCATTTTGTGTTGGTCTTCTTTAGCAATCATTATCTGGTGTTATCCCAAGAAACCATCCATTAGGGAAAGCATTTCCTGCCCTCCTGTCAATTCCACTATCATGTCGATATTAGGTAGCGAGAAATAATCCTTTGGGCATGTCTTATTTAGGTCCCTAAATTCTGTGCAGATTTGAATGCCCCCATCAGGCTTTGAGATAGGCACCAAGTCTGAAATCCATTCTAGATAGTCTATTGGTCAAATAAATCCTGCATCCAATAGCTTCTTTAGTTCCATTTTGACTAGCAGGGCAATCTGAGGGTGCATTTTCCTGAGCTTTTGTCTAACATGCTTTGCTTCAGAGTATACTGCTAGGTGATGAACTACAATTTCTGGATCAAGCCTTGGTATGTCTACATAGCTCCATGCAAAATTAACTTGTCTTTCTCTCAAGAAGACTATTAGGAGCTCTTGTTCCTCTAATAGTAATGACTGCATAGAATGTGATGTGCGAGGTCTCCTCTATTCCTAGATTAACTAGATTACATTTTTCTGCTAGGCAAGCTATTTTTTCTTAAAGAAGGGCTCTAAAAGGAAGATTGAATCCCCCATCCTTAGGCACCTCAGAGAGGTTTTCACCATTAGATGTGTCCTTTCTTTTTAGTTTTTCCATGTTAGAGAGTGCCATAGTGTGGTTTTCACTCTACGACCTAAAGAGTATTCTCAATTTTTTGCTTTTGCGACTGAGGGATTCAATTGTTTCCCCATAGTATGCATGTGTATCTAGCTCAATGATGAATCCTACTTTGTGATCCCCACATGGAATAGTATCCCATAGTCCCATGAATTTTGAAAGTGCCTCATCATTTTTGAATGCGTCAAGAATTGGTGGTTGTCGTTGGTCATAATCAATGAGTTGGGGGTAAACTAGGCAGATTTCATGATTTTGATGGTTTGACTCAAAGGATGAGGTGGTAATCATGAGAAGGTGGTATCCTTGAAGAGAAAGGGTAGGTTCATTATTGGATCCTCATCGTCACTACTACTATAGATTTCATTTATGTCAAATGTGAAGTTGTTTATGACTTGATTTGTAGATTCAGGTAAGCGAAATTCGGCTATGGATTGCTGAGGAGGATTATTGAGCTTTCAAACTGGAGGACTCTGGCCTCATATGGTGATACTCAAAGGGGTACATCCAAGGCCAAGATTCCTCATTCGTGTCTCTAGAATGATAGGTATTATAAGCCCGTTGTCATTTTTCCCAAGTCTCTGGTTTCTATCATAGCCCATTGCAAACATCATTTGCAAACCTTTACTTCTGTCATCCATTGGTAGATTGGTTGCTGGTCTATTATCTTGGTATAGGAGATGAGATGGGTCCTCCTCTATGAATTCTCGGCTGAGATCTCCCCAACTTCTAAAGTTGGGATATACTTCAAGGGATGTTTGAGATGTGGAGGCTTCATTTGATTGTGGACATCCTCATGATTTGGGAGATTGTGGTAACTCTCCTACCACAAAATAATTTTTGGGAATTGTATAGTTTCCACAACCATTGTCCTAGATGATTATTTTGATATCAGAGATGGTGGGGATGACAAGAGTGGTTTTTTTCTCTGTCACAGAAGGGGAAGTGATAGTGGCTAGATCAATGTACGGTGTTCATGGGCCTTCATCATTTTTAGGCAGTTGATGGATTTTGTAGTATTTTTCCTCAAGGTTCTTATAGTAGGAGAATGGCTTAGGATCTCCATGGATGGTGACCTCTTGTCCTTCATATGTGAATTTGACACATTGATGGAAGGTTGATGCTACTACTTGCATTGCATGAATCCATGGACGTCCAAGGAGAATGTTATAAGGCAAGTCGAGTTTCAGGACCTGACAGGTAATTTCCATGACAGCTGGCCCTACTTGAATTGGGATCTAAATTGTGCCTTGGGACACTCTTTCCTGATCATCATATGATTTGATTGTAATACCTGTAACTTTGTCGATGGAATCCTCTGAGATTTTTAAGTTCTTAATGAGCTTGAGGGAACAAATATTGAAGTCTGCACCTCCATCCACCAAGACTCGCTCGACTTTATTTTTCTACACTAGGACCTCTAAGTGGAGTGCACAGTTATGAGATGGTTGAGTGGGAAAATATTGGTTGGAGAATGTGAGGATATTTGGGGTAATGATGTTTCCAACCATAACTTGGAATTGTTCTGCATCAATATTTGTGACAACAATGGATGATGCTAATGCTTCCTCAGGGATTTTCTTGTGGGAGGATGATATTTTTAATAACTCCATGATGGATATTTGTGTCGGGGTTCTTTTTAGCTGATCAAGGACATTGTAACCATTGGGAATAGATCTGGGTGTAGGGATTTTGTTTGGCTGGGATGATCCTGTGATGGTAACTTTGCTGCTGGTGACTCCACAATCTGTATGGGATCCTTTGATGAGGTTTTCATTTATCATTTTCTTCATGATGACTTCAAGTGGTTCCCCAAGGGTGGTGTACATCTACTTGGTGAATTTCTTGTTTCGCTGGGGTGGTCCCTTTTGATCATTCACATTATTGATCATTTGATTGTTTGTTTGTTGTGTTGTTGTGTTCGCATGATGGTTATTTTGATGATGGTTTTGGATTTGATGTTGTGGTGTAGGTATGTTTTGCTGAGGGGAACTGATGACAACTTTGGCATCGATGACACCATCATTGTTAACATTTTTGTTTCTTTCCCATCTGCGAGGTTTTTCATTGTAATTGGTGGGTGGTCGATTGTTCTATTGTTCAGGATATGAAGTTGATCCTCCAGGTTGTGTCATAAGGGCTCCTTTGATGCTGAGCACTTTGGAAATCAATTGGTCTTACATGGTGATTCCTTGGACTTTGAGATGGAATTCCAAGAGGCCATCAAGGATGGATATGATAGTGCATAGTTGTTGTTCCTCAGGCATGACCCATTTTCTCTGATTGCCCTTAGATCACCATCATTGTAATAATGAAGCAAATGATTCATTCTTACCTTGTTTCAGAGCCAATAGTTCTTCTAGACTGACATCCATGGTGATATTACATGCATAGTTTTTGATGAATGCATCTATGATTTATTGAAATGTGTAGATTACTATAGGTAGGCAAGAGAACCATTCCATGGTGTGGCCAGCCAAACTACTAGGAAATAGCCGCATCGGATAGGTATCATCATATGCGACTTCCATGCAATGAACCTGGAGTTCCCTTATGTGATCTTTAGGGTTTCCTATCCCACAGTACTTGTCAAACTTGGGGATCTCAAATCCCTTTGGGAATGGTTTCATCACAAGGCTCCTTTCGAATGGATAAGGACACAAATTGCTAGATGTTTTTGTGGTTCGCCTTGATTGAAGATTGAGCACTTGTTGTGAGTGTAATTTGATTTGTGCTGTGACATCATTTTACGAATCAGGACATGGGATTAAAGTGTTATGAGGTGGTTCGCTTGTTGATGGGATGGGTGGATTAGTTCATGTGTTGATTGGTGGTATTTGCACATTTTTTGAGCCATGTATGCTTGTAGTTGTTGTTGTAACAACAACACTTGTTTTTGTTGTGCTAGGATTTCCTGTTGCTGAGATTACTATTGTTGTTGAGCTGCTAATTGGGTTGCTTCCTATGGTTCTTGATATCGATTTAGCATTTGCTAATATGCTTTGTGTTGTGTTGTGTGTTGTTGTGCAAGATACTACGCTTGTTCTTGCGCTTGTTTCTTTTCCTATTGGGGTTGAGCTTGAGGTTGAGCCTAAGCTTTAGCTTGAGCTTGAGCTTATGCTTGAGCTTGAGCTTGTGCTTGAGCTTGTGCAACTTGAGTTTGAGGTTGAGATTGTGCCTTAGCCTGAACCTCAGCTTGTGTAGCTTGTTGTTGTTATTGTTGCAATAAAATTTGGGCTTGGGAAGCCTGTTGTGCTTGTAATACATATTGGCCAACTTCAGCAGCTTGAGCAGCTAATTGCGTGGATTTTTTTTTTTGTACTTGTAAGAATTCCTTTTGATAAGTAGGTTGTTGAGTAGCTTGCAATGCTATACTATATTGGTTTGATGTAGTGGAGCTTGATGGTGGTGGATTTGGAATGGTGCTTGTTGTGGTGGTGAGAGGAGCTGTCATGTTGGTGATTGGGGTTTAAGTGGTGGATGATGCGATCGATGTGGTTGGTCCTTGAGAGACCACGTTTTGAGATGTTCAGGGGGTGGTTGATGATGTGATGGTGGTGGTATGTGTTATCAGGGTGATTGCCATCTATTGTTGTGATGTTGATGACATGTTTTGAGAGTTTGGCATGATGTTTTGATTGATATTATGGATGTTGCTTTTATTTTGATTGATACTTGGTAAAGGGGGAAGCCCTAAGGCAAGAAGTGGTGTGGATGATGATGGCAATGGTGGAAGTGATGAAACCGTGAGAGATGTGATCTCTTGAGGAAATGGTGTGGTGTCAGAAATGCCCCCTGGTCTGAACATGTCACCTTCTCCTTGTGTGCTTATGGGGAGAGAGGTTTGGGGTGTTGCACAAAAGGATGATAATGGATCATTGGGATCATGGAAAGTGAGAGGTACATATGTATGTAATGGATTATGAGGTACATTTTTCCCCAAAATGGTGTTTACATCCAAATACTGATTGTTGACAAGTGGGTGTGTTTGTATGGCATTGAGAAATGCACTTCCCTTGTAAACACTAGGTTGAGTTGGAGCAATGCATGTTGTGATTTGTAAGATGTTTTGAGTGATATTTTGGGATGGGGGTGTAGATGAGATGGGGAGGGTGGATGAAATTGGAGGCATGACCTCTAAGGATGGTTCCAATATAGAATTCACATCAAAATCAAAAGGTAGTTTAGCCCCTTCCTTTGCTAATTCGAGCATGTATAGTGAAGGGTTTAGTCTCATCATGGTGTCGATAATCTTATGGTTTTTTAGATTTTGAATCATTTCAATGATTTCCTCGTGTGACATTCCAAAAGGATTATTGGTATGATCCTCTACCGCCTCTTGAGGGTTTTGTGATGATGTAGGAAAGTTGATTAGAGGATTACTTGATTCAATGGGATCTGTTTCATAATTTTTTTGACTTAAGTCACTTGTAGTGGATGTTTCTTTGTTGGCTTCAATGTTCCTCTTGTGTTGAGATCTAGTTTGCACCATAAAAGAGGGATCAATTTCGAAGAATATGGGAGATGAATCTCTAATTCTTTTGGATTGATCTAATCTTAGGCACAAAAAGTGAAAATTTAGGATGTTTTACAAGGATCAAAGGTGATATGATCGGGATGATGTTAAATATGGATGATGTGGATGTTTAAAATTTTGAGAAAACTTGAGGGGATGCTAGAATTTTTAGGACTTTTTGGATTTTGGGTTGACCTTGATTTGATTTTGGGTTTGATTTTGGATTAATGAACAAGTAGAAGCTAAGATTTTGGATGATTAAGCAACCTATTAGGCATTAAAACAAGAAGAAAAGGATCACCTTAGAGATAACAATAAAAAAGATGCAAAAGCTTTATTTTTAATTGAATTGGTAATGGATGAGTCAATATTTCCTAGAGTTGCAACAACAACAAGATCTAAGAGTGCATGTGAGATTTTGGAGATAGCCTATCAAGGTATTACAAAGGTGAAAGTAGCTTAGAAGAAATTTTGAAAACTTGCAAATGAGCGAATCAAAGTATGTAGTAAAATTTATGAGTTAGGTCATGAATGTTGTAAATCAAATTAAATATAATGGAGGAGAATTAACAAATCAGAAGATTATAAAAAATATTCTTAAATGTTTTCCCAACAAATTTTATGCTATAGTAGTAGCAATTGAGGAATTCAATGATTTGACACTATTATCTATAGATGAATTAATGGGATCTTTATTAACATATGACTCTAGAATGAAAATAAATAACAATACTTCTATTGAGAATGCTTTCAAGTCACAGGAATCATCTAACAAAGGAAGAGGAAGGTCAAGCTTCAAAGGAAGAGGTAGAGGTGGTGTAAGTGATTCAAATAGAGGTTAAAACTAATTAAAACAATAATAATAGAGGACATGGAAAGAATCATTCCCAAAAACATTCAGAGAGGTTTGATAAATCTAATAGTCAATGTTATTATTGAAAAAAATAGACATTATGCATATATGAATGTAGAAAGAAACAAGGAGATGTGGATAAGTAGAATGATAATTATACAAATGGATCTAGATTTAATTCCAATAGTATATTCATCACATGTAATGTTGCTCAAGAGAACAATAGAAATATTTAGTTTTTGGATAGTGGATGTAGTAATCATATGACTAGGAATAAAGATTTTTTTTCTAGTCTTGATGATTCTGTAAAATTCTAAAGTGAAATTAGGAAAAGATAGTAAAGTGGATATAATGGGTAAAGGAGATATAAATGTTTAAAAAAAATGATGAAATAAAATTTATTCTTTATGTTTATTTTGTACTTGAACTAAAGCATAATCTTATGAGTGTTGGACAACTATTACAAAAGGGTTACATGGTATCTTTTATGGATAATGTTTGCACAATATTGAATACATTTCTAAAGGACAAGTTGATTGCAAGAGTGAAGATGACCAAGAATCAGATGTTCCCTCCTTCAAATTCAATCCACCCAAGGAGCGGAAGAAGCCAATTTTAAAACTATATGTTTAGACCAATCATGGCTATGAAATTTGAGGTATGGACATTTATATTTTGGAGGCTTGTGTTTGTTACATAAGGAACATATGGTAAAATTATTTCCTCATAAAGAGAATCCAACCAATTCATGTGAGAGTTGCATCTTGGAAAAATAATATAGAGAGAGTTTTCTTGTAGGGATCTCATATAGAGCAAGGATATTATTGGAGATAGTTCATAGTGATTTATGAACTATCTCCAATAATATAACCTCTCACTGTGTTGTATGAGGAGGCCGCCATACTCTCTAACTATTGTCTACGACCCATCTCTGTAGCCACCTGTAGTTTTACGGCCTGCCTCTATAACACTACATGGTCTCTCTTAACGCGGGCCTGGTCTCTCTCTCTTGTCAAGGCCTTGACCTAGGCTTGTAACTGTGCTATCATCATGTCCCTCAGATTCGGCTGACCCGTTGGCTATCTTGGTGGAGGCTGCATGTGAGGTTGGTCCTCACCCCCAAATCATGGTGGTGTGGTAGCTCGATCATAGTGCCCATCATGTCCATCCTCCAACCCTTGATCTCGATCTTGCATCTGTACATCAGCATGAGGCTAACCCATATGAACTTGTCCTAGCTAAACCTATGTCGGTTGGACCTGTGCGGGCTAGTCCTGTGCTAGCTGTCTTGCTTGAGGTTCACCACCTCCTTGTCCTCGACCTTCTTCCCTACCCCTAGCTCTCTATCAAATGGAGGGTGCACCTGGAACTGTCAAATGCAAAGGCAATCAAAACCAATCTCTTTTATGCCTGACTCACTCCTAGATCTGTGACCCCCTAATCATATGCCCATGGCTAGGCCACCAGCTCTTGAAACCCTTGATTTCCTTAGAGGTAGGAATGTATCGCCCCTAGGAACCCTATGACACTGTGTGAGAAAAAATGGCCACATAATCATCATCTAGCTTATCTTGTACCTCCCCAAACTAATGCTAAACTCGTCTAGATAGATATCGCTCAACCATAGTATGCTCCCACCCCTACATAAAATGATTTTGGAAGGAAAAAAATAACTATTGTACATCATTGGCCCATTGGGGCCGACCAAGGTAGGGATGCCATGTAAACACAATTATCTCATCGATGACCCTCCTCCAATGAGGGATCCATGCTTTCCTGTGTGTGTGAAGGACACACCGCCCCTGTAGTGCCAAGCCACTGGATCATTAGGTCTAACTGGCACTAGAACAACCCATGGCTGAAGAACGGAGATCTGCTCCCCTGCCCACAGGTGAAGAAGTGTGACACTTGCACCAAGTTCCCTACCATCCAAGTATGCATACTTGTGTAAATCCCTGTAAAGGGAGGCAATAAGAATCAAACCCCACACAAAACAAATTGGATGGTCACGAACCATTCGCTCCTAGCAAAGCCCCCAACCAACAGTGAAGTACTAGCCTTGTCGATCCAAAGCGATAAGACCTAAAATAATAACAGCTATCACTAGACGAAATGGTGATGTGAGCAACCGGTGACACTATAGCTCTATCTAGCCCTTGCAAAACATGACCTCATCTATGGCTAGGACTGGATGGCAAGCATCTCATCTGGCATCTATATCATAAATAACTCACCAACCAAGTATTGGAAATCATAGGATGCACCACACATCCTCCAAGATAACGATGGCCTCGCCAATGGGAAGATGAAAGGATGATGTCTCACTGTGCCATCTCTTGGCAAGCGCAGACATCATGCCAAGGTGGTTCTGCATAGGTGTTGCATAGGAAATATACCATAGCCCCATCTCTTGCAGTCAATCCTGCTCGTCATTCAGATCTCGCAAATAACTGAATATCTCCCATGATCTGTGCTCATGAGAATAGAGCTCCCTCACCCCCTCCTGCATTAGGAAAGATCCCCGTGTTAAGATCATCAAGAGATTTTCTTCCAATAATTCAAAAATCTATCCCAACGTTGCAAAATGTGAAGGCATCATAGTTTGAAATTTGCAAACAATGACGTTGGGGTCTCCAAATCCCAAAGTACACCACGGTGGTGCACTTTTCTTAAATCATCCTGAACCCTAATTCTAAAGTCCACCGTGAAATCAGAGTTTGAAATCCAACTCTCCATTTCACGAAGGCATGGAAGTTTGAAGAATCTTTTCAAACTCCAAACTCCACTGCGGCGGTCCATCTTGTGATGGCAGTTCAGTTTGGAGGAATGAGCGGTCTATTTTGAAATTTGAGTGGTGCTATATAGCACCGCTGCAAATGATCTAATTCTAAAAGCAATAAATAAATACATAAAATGATAAACGAAGCTTAGGTAAGGATCACATACCAGTGCCCCGATGCCTAGAGGTCACTGGTATGTTTGTACTCGGTCAGAGATATGCAACGGGAGTTGTCGTTGTGTCTTGTCCAAGTATCAGAGCTCAAATCAAGAAGTCTCTTAAGGTTGAATGTGTTCGAATGAACTGGAAGTGGCCCCTTGAGGCCTATTTAAGCCCAAAAATTAGGGTTTTTTTACTCCGTTCAGCCATCCTAGTAGGTTTTTGGACCCTTGATCCTGTTTTTGTCCGTCTGAAGGCTGTTTTGCACCGTTTTTTGGTGTTTCACCTCATTTTTTACCTTCCAGAGCATTTTTGGACCTGTTAGGTACCTTGTCCTCTTTTTTTGTGAGATCACCCAAAAATCAAAATTTTTGTCTGATCTCTTGAGGGGGCAGTATATTACCATAATTTCCTACATCGGGCCAACAATGAGGCAATTTCTAAAAAAATAAGAAAATTTTTGGCTTTTGATCGAGACTGTTTATTCTTTGAACCAATGAAACAAGTGCACTGCTTCAAAGAGGGGCAAAATGTAGACATAGAAAATATATTGATTGACATTGCACATATGATCTCGACCACTAACACCATTTCATCCCAAATCATCCCTCAGTCTAACCATTTAATCGAATACCTTTATTTGATTAAATTCATCAATGTTCCTCTCTTAACTAAATAAATCATTTATCCAATTAAGTCATCCTTTATTGCTAATTAAATCAATCAATCTGATCTAATTATCCCTATTTAATTAAATAATCAATTTTATTTGATTAAATCTCTAAATTCCATCCATTAAATTAAATAAATTAAAACCTTATTTACTTTAATCTAACTTCATCTCCTTGGTTAAATAAAATAAAAATATTTATTTAATTAATCTTGAAACCATATTCTTCTCATATTTTGATTTAAATCAATCCATAAATCTAAATCAATATGTCACATCATTCTAATCTCTCATTAAATTAATTAACCTTGATTAATTTAATCTCCTCTCATGTCCCATCCTCTAGCTTTTGCAACTTGCATAAGAAAATAGATTTAATGCATTTATTAAATCTCTATTTTCTCTCAAAAGGCATAATTAAGGAATATTCCTCAAATTTGAATTCAAAATCAATCCATGTCAACTTTTTCCTTCCAACAAGGCATTTACTCCACCTAGAAATTTTGTTTTACTTGAGCCAAGTGTCATTCAATGCACCTTCTTTCCCTCTTACACGTCATTTCAACAATTTCAAAATTCAAATTTATGCATTTCTTGACACATTCTTCAAAACTTGCACATCCTCCATCCACTCACATGTTGACAAGTGGCACTTTGTCATTGGTTGATTCTTAGTCCCACATTTCTCCATTTTGGACATTTCTTCAACTTGACATTCTATAAATAAGAGGCTTCATTCCTCATTTGATCATCCACAACTTGAGTAAACTTGTAACTATACTCAAATTCATAGCAATCTTCATCCATCTCATTGAGTTTTATAGCTAGGTTATGCAGATTTTGTCTTGGAGCATTCATCAATCTTCAACAAAGCGATCACAGTCTTCATCACACAATTTGAGTTGGGAAAGGGCCAATTTACACATCAAATTGGCACCAACTCCCTCAAGAGATTAAGAGTTTGATTTTTTTTAGAATAGGATTCAACATCTATCTTTTAAGTTCATTGTGTTCTTCATTTTACTCCCTTTCTCTTGCATTCAAATAGATTTTTTGAGGGATCTATATTCTAACTTGTATTGACCTTATTAATGTTTTTTTTATTATGTTCTTGTAGGTATAGGATCTAGGTTCACACCTGGTTGTAAATTATTTCTTGATCCCATGATCTTTGAAAAATATAGAAATTTTTAGAACTAAACTCACCACCTCTATCAGATTTGAGTAATTTGATATATTGTCCACTTTGTTTTTCAATGATAGACTTTAAATCCTTAAATTTACTCAAGGCTTCAAACTTCTACTTGAGAAAATATACCCATGTCTTCCTAATAAAATCATCAATTAAGGCTAGAAAGTAAATACTACCTCCAAATTATGGAGTTTGCATTGGTCCACATAAATCACTATGAACTATCTCCAATAATATCCTTGCTCTTTATGAGATCCCCACAAGAAAACTCCCTCTATGTTATTTTTCCAAGATGCAACTCTCACATGAATTGGTTGGATTCTCTTTATGAGGAAATACTTTTACCATATTTTTCTTATGTAACAAACACAAGCCTCCAGAATATAAATGTCCATACCTCAAATTTCATAGCCATGATTGGTCTAAACATATAGTTTTAAAATTGGCTTTTTTTGCTCCTTGGGTGGATTGAATTTGAAGTGGGGGACATCTTATTCTTGGTCATCTTCACTCTTGCAATCAACCTGTCGTTTAGAAATATATTCAATATTGTGAAAACATTATCCATAAAAGATACCTTGTAACCCTTTTGTAATAGTTGTCCAACACTCATAAGATTATGCTTTAAAGTTCAAGTAAAAAATAAACATAAAGAATAAATTTTCTTTCACCATTTTTTTTAAACATTTATATATCCTTTACCCATTATATCCACTTTACTATCTTTTCCTAGTTTCACTTTAGACTTTTATAGAATCATCAAGACTAGAAAAAAAATCTTTATTCCTAGTCATATGATTACTACATCCACTATCCAAAAACTAAATATTTCTAGTGTTCTCTTGAGAAACATTACATGTGATAAATATACTATTGGAATTCAATCTAGATCCATTTTTATAATTAGAATTCTACTTATCCAAATCTCCTTCTTTATTTCTACATTCATAAATGCATAATGTCCATTTTTTTCATAATAACATTGAAAATTGGATTTATTCAAGCCTCTCTAAATGTATTTGGGAAACAAGCGTCTTGGTGATAAAGAAGACACGGGCTCCTGATCCATGTTGTGTGTATGAGCCTTCAAAGTAAAGTTACCAATGGTCGGCTATGTTGAGATTGAAGATTGATTCTTCTAGAAACTCTAAGATGAGAGGATTCTCTGAATAGATTGGTGCTTCTGCAAGCTAATCTATGATGACCTGGATTTTAATTGCTTTCCACTCCGCATATTCAATGTCATACTCTGATAGTATCAAGAACCATTTGGCCATTCTTCAAGTGAGCATTTCTTTTGACAGTAAGTACTTGAGAGGGGTCAATTTTGGCGATGAGTTTTATTTTGTGTGTGAGCATATAATGTCTAAATTTCTGAAGCAAACACTAATGCTAAACATGCTTTCTAAATGAATAAGTAATTTAACTCATGCCCAACCATTGTTTTACTGATATAATAGATGTCCCTTTCTATACCATTTTCATCATGTTGATCTAGGAGATCTCCAAGGGCTGTTGTTATTACTGACACAAAGAGAATTAATGGCTTTCTTGGGATCGGTGGCATGAGGACCAGTTGTGTAAGAAAATATTCTTTGATATTATTGAAGGCTTCTTCATACTTTTCAACTCACTTGTATGCTACTCCCTTGTGAAGTAGATGAGAGTATGGTTTATGTTTACCTGCTAGTTGTGCTATGAACCTTCAGATGGACTGAAGCCTACCTTGGAGACCTCTCAATTGTTTCAATGTTTTGGGTGCCTCCATCTAAAGGATTGCTTTTACCTTGGTAGGGTCTACCTCAATACCTCTCATTGACACTATGTATGCTAGCAACTTTCAGGATTGTATGCCAAAGATGCACTTCTTTGGATTTAATTGGACCTTGTATTCCTCCATCCTGTTGAAAATAGTAATCAAAGTTGCTATGTGATCCTTCCTCTTTTTGGATTTGGATAGTATGTCATCGACATAATCTTTGATAGTTTTATGAATCATGTCATGGAAGATTAACGTCATGGCTCTTTGGTATGTTGCTCTAGCATTCTTGAAGCCAAATGGCATCATATTCTAGCAGTAAGTCCCCCATGGACAAGTGATGGTTGTTTTGTGTTGGTCTTCTTTAGCAATCATTATCTGGTTGTATCTTGAGAAACTATCCATTTGGGAAAGCATTTCATGCCTTTCTGTCATGTCCACTATCATGTTGATATTAGGTAGCGGGAAATCATCCTTTGGGCATGCCTTGTTTAGGTCCCTAAAGTCTATGCAGATTCGAATGCCCCCATCGGGCTTTGAGACAAGCACCAAGTTTGACACCCATTCTGGATAGTCTATTGGTTGAATAAATCTTGCATCCAATAGCTTCTTTAGTTCCATTTTGAGTAGCAGGGCGATCTGAGGGTGCATTTTCTTGAGGTTTTTTCTAACGTGCTTTGCTTTAGAGTACACTACTAGGTGATGAACTATAATTTCTGGATCAATCCCTTGCATGTCTACATAGCTCCATGAAAAATTAGCTTGTCTTTCTCTCAAGAAGGCTACTAGGAGCTCTTGTTCCTCTAATAGTAATGACTCTGCATAGAATGTGATGTGTGGGGTCTCCTCTGTTCCTAGATTAAATGGATTGCATTTTCCTGCTACGACTGCTAATTTTTCCTGATGAAGGGCTCTGAAAGGAAGATTGAATCCCCCATCGTCAGGCACCTTAGAGAGGTTTTCACCATTGAATGCGTCCTTTATTTTTACTTTTTTTGTTTCAGAGAGTTCCACAGTGTGGTTTTCACTCAAGGACCTAAAGATTATTCTTAGTTTTTTGCTTTTGCGACTAAGGGATTCAATCATTTCCCCATAGTATGCATGTGTATCTAGCTCAATCATGAATCCTGATTTGTGATCCCCATGTGGAATATTATCCCATAGTGCCATGAATTCTAAAAGTGCCTCATCATTTTTGGATGTGTCAAGAATTGGTGGTCCTCATTGGTCATAATCGATGATTTGGGGGTAAACAAGGTGGATTTCATGATTTTGATGGTTTTACTCAAAGGATAAGGTGCTAATCATGAGAAGGGTGGTATCCTCAAAGAGCATGGGTAGGTTGGTTATGGGATCCTCGTCATCACTACTACTACATAAATCAGTTATGTCAAATGTGAAGTTGTCTATGATTGGACCTGTAGATACTGGTAAGTGAAGTTCAGTTGTGGATTATTGACCTTTCTAACTGGAGGACTTCAGCCATGTATGGTTATACTCAGAGGGGTACATCCAAGGCCAATATTTCTCATTTGCGTCTCCGAAATGAAAGGTATTATAAGCCCATTGTCATTTTTCCCAAGTCTCTAGTTTCTATCATAACCCATTGTGAGCATCATTTGCAAACCTTTTCTTATGTCATCCATTGGTTGAGTGGGAAAATCTTCGTCAGAGAATGTGAGGAGATTCAGGGTAATGATGTTTCCAACCATAGCTTGGAATTGTTTCGCATCAAGATATGCGAGGACGGTGGATGAAGCTAATGCTTCCTCAAGGATTTTCTTGTGGGAGGATGATATTTTTAATAACTCCATGATGGAGATTTGTGTCGGGGTTCTTTTTAGCTGATCAAGGACATTGTAACCATTGGGAATAGATCTGGGTGTAGGGACCTTGCTTAGCTAGAATGATCCTACGATGGTAACTTTTCCGCCTCTTATGGTGACTCCACAATCGGTATGGGCTCCTTTGATGAGGTTTTCATTTATTAGTTTCTTCATGATGACTTCAAGTGGTTCCCCAAGGGTGATGTACTTCTGCTTGGTGAAGTTCTTGATTCACTGGGGTGGTCCCCTTTGAACATTGACATTATTGATCATTTGATTGTTTGGTTGTTGTGTTGTTGTGTTTGTTGGATGGTTTTTTTATGATGGTTTTGGATTTGTTGTTGTGGTGTAGGTATGTTTAGCTAAGGGGTACTATTGAAAACTTTGGAATCGATGACACCATTGTTGGTAACATTTTTGTTTCTTTCCCATGTGCGAGGTTTGTCATTGTAATTGGTGGGTGGGCGATTGTTCTGTTGTTCAGGACATGAAGTTGATCCTCCAGGTTGTGTGATAAGGGTTCATTCAATGATGAGGGCTTTAGAAATCAACTAGTCATATGTGGTGATTCCTTGGACTTTGAGATGGAATTCCAAGAGGCTGTCAAGGTTGGATATGATAGTGCACACTTTTTGTTCCTCGGGCATGACCCATTTGCTTTGATTGGTCTTGGATCGCCATCATTGTAGGAATGAAGCAAATGATTCATTCTTACCTTGTTTCATAGCCAATAGTTCCTCTAGGCTGACATCCATGGTGATATTACATGCATAGTTTTTGATGAATGCATCTATGATTTCTTGAAATGTCTTGATGCCTATAGGTGGGCGAGAGAACCATTCCATGGTGTGGCTAGCCAAACTCCTAGGAAATAGCTGCATCAGATAGGTATCATCATACGCGACATCCATGCAATGAACTTGGAATTCCTTGATGCGATATTTAGGGTTTCCTGTCCCACGGTACTTGTCAAACACGGGGGTCTCAAATCCCTTTGGGAATGGTTTCATCACAAGGCTCCCGTCAAATGGATAAGGACACAAATTGCTAGATGTTTTCATGGTTCACCTTGATTGAAGATCGAGCACTTGTTGTGAGAGTAATTTTATTTGTGTTGCGACATCATTTTGCGGATCAAGAGGTGAGATGAAAGTGTTCTGAGGTTGTTCACTTGTTGATGGGATGGGTGGATTACTTGATGTGTTGATTGGTGGTATTTGCACATTCTACTGAGCCATGTATGCTTGTACTTGTTGCTGTAATAAGAATGCTTGTTGTTGGTCTTGTTGCTATTTTGCTAGGATTTCCTGTTGTTGAGCTTGTTTTTGAGCTACTAATTGGGATGCTTCCTGCTATTCTTGATATTGCTTTAGCATTTTCTGATATACTTGTTGTTGCGTTGTGTTGTTCTGCAAGATATTGCACTTATGTTTGTGCTTGTTGCACTTGATATTGGGCTTGAGCTTCAGCGTGTGCTTGAGCTTGAGCTTCAGCCTGAGTTTGGGCTTGAGCTTGAGCTTGAGCTTGTGCTTGAGCTTGAGCTTGAGCTTGAGCTTGAGCTTGAGCTTGTGCTTGTGTAGCTTGAGCTTGAGCTTGTGCTTGTGTAGCTTGAGCTTGAGCTTGAGCCTAAGCTTGAGCTTGAGCTTGTGCGTGAGCTTGAACTTGAGCTTGTGCAACCTTTTTTTGTTGTTGTTGCAATAAAATTTGGGCTTGGGCAGCTTGTTGTGCTTGTAATGCAGCTTGGGCAACTTGAGTAGCTTGAGCGGCTTGTTGAGCAGCTAGTTGCGTAGCTTGTTGAGTAGCTAGTTGCATGGATTTTTGTTTTTGTACTTGCAGGAATGCCTTTTGATAAGCAACTTTCTGAGTAGCTTGCAATGCCATACTATATTGGTTTGATGTATTGGAGCTTGGTGGTGGTGGATTCATAATGGTGAGCACTTGTTGTGGTGGTGACAGGCATTGTCATGTTGTTGATTGGGGTTTCAGTGGTGGATGATGCAATCGATGTGGTTGGTCCTTGAGAGACCATGTTTTGAGATGTTAGGGGGGTGGTTGATGATGTGATGGTGGTGGTATGTGTTATCAGGGTGATTACCATCTGTTGTTGCCTTGTCGATGACAAGTTTTGAGAGTTTGGCGTGATGTTTTGATTGATGTTCGAGATGTTGGTTTGATTTTGATTGATACTTGGTAAAGGGGGAAGCTGTAAGGCAAGAAGTGGTGTGGATGATGATGGCAATGGTGGAAGTGGTGAAAATCTGAGAGATGTGATCTCTTGAGGAAATGGTGTGGTGTCGAAAATTCCCCCTGGTCTAAACATGTCACCTTCTCCTTGTGTGGTTATGGGGGGAGAGGTTCGGGGTGGTGCGCAAAAGGATAATAATGATGGATCATTGGGATCATGGAAAGTGAGAGGTACATATGTATGTAATGGATTTTGGGGTACGTTTTTCCTCAAAATGGTGTTTGCATCCCAATCTTGATTGTTGACAAGGGGGTGTGTTTGTATGGTATTGAGAAATGCACTTCCCTTGTTAACACCAGGTTGAGTTGGAGCAATGGATGTTCTAATCTGTAGGATGTTTTGAGTGATATTTTGGGATGGGGTGTAGATGAGATGAGGAGGGTGGATGAAATTGGAGGCATGACCTCTAAGGATGGTCACACTATAGAACTCACATTGAAATAAGAAGGTAGTTTAGCCCCTTGCTTTGCTAATTTGAGCATGTATAGTGAAGGGTTGAGTCTCATCATGATGTTGATAATCTTATGGTTTTTTGGATTTTGAATCATTTTGGTGATTTCCTCATGTGACATTCCAAAGGGATTATTGGTATGATCCTCTACCTCCTCTTGAGGGTTTTGGATTGATCTAATCTTAGGCACAAAAAAGAGAAAATTTAGGATATTTTTCAAGGATCAAAGGTGATATGATGGGGATGATGTAAAAGATGGATGATGTGGATGTTTGAACTTTTGAGAAAACATGAGGGGATGCTAGACTTTTTAGGAATTTTTGGATTTGTTTTGGATTTTGGATTGACCTTGATTTGATTTTGGGTTTGCTTTTGGATTAATGAACAAATAGTCCCTAAGATTTTGGATGATTATCTAAGGGATATATTTTCTCAAAGGATGATAATTTGAATGTGTGTAGGGAGAAGGATGCATCTACTTACACCTATTCAAACAAGATGATAATTTACCCAAGCATATGAAGAAGGATGCATCTACATATACCTAGATAAACAAGATGGTTAGATAATTTTGACTAAGCATATGCAAAAGGATGCATCTACACATACCTAGCCAAATATGATTTGATGTTTTGATTCAAAAGATTTCAAGGATTTTGCTTCAAGGAATGGTATTACTTAGCCCCAAATTCCCATTTTCAATGGTAAGAATTATGATTTTTGGCAATTAAGATGAAAAATTTATTCTATTCACAATATGTTTTGGTTTTGGTAGATAATGGTTTACAAAACCTCAAGATCAAGCAACCTATTCAAAATTAAAACAAGGAGAAAAGGATCACCTTAGAGATAACAATAAAAAAGAGGCAAAAGCTTTATTTTTAATCGAATAGGTAATGGATGAGTCAATATTTCCCAGAGTTGCAACAACAACAAGATCTAAGAGTGCATGTGAGATTTTGGAGATAGCCTATCAAGGTATTACAAAGGTGAAAGCAACTTAGAATAAATTTTTAAAATTTGCAAATGAGTGAATCAGAGTCTGTAGAAAAAATTATGAGTTAGGTCATGAATGTTGTAAATCAAATTAAATCTAATGGAGGATAATTAACAAATTAGAATATTATAGAAAATATTCTTAGATGTTTTCCCAACAAATTTGATGCATTAGTAGTAGCAATTGACGAATTCAATGATTTGACACAATTATCTGTAGATGAATTAACATGATCTTTGTTAACATATGACTCTAGAATGAATAGAAATAACAATGCTTCTATTGAGAATGCTTTCAAGTCACAGGAATCATCTAACCGAGGAAGAGGAAGGTCAAGCTTCAAAGGAAGAGGTAGAGGTGGTGTAAGTGATTCAAATAAAGGTTAAAACTAATTAGAACAATAATAATATAGTACATGGAAAGAATCATTCCCGAAAACATTCAGAGAGGTTTGATAAATATAATACTCAATGTTATTATTGAAAAAAATGGACATATAAATGCATATATGAATGTAGAAAGAAACAAGGAGATGTGGATAAGTAGAATGCTAATTATACAAATGGATCTAGATTTAATTCCAATAGTATATTCATCACATGTAATGTTGCTCAAGAGAACACTAGAAATATTTAGTTTTTGGATAGTGGATGTAGTAATAATATGACTAGGAATAAAGATTTGTTTTCTAGTCTTGATGATTCTATAAAGTCTAAAGTGAAATTAGGAAAAGATAGTAAAGTGGATAATATGGGTAAAGGAGTTATAAATGTTTAAAAAAAATGGGGAAAGAAATTTTATTCCTTATGTTTATTTTGTACTTGAAGCAAAGCATAATCTTATGAGTGTTGGACAACTATTACAAAAGGAGCATTGGTAGTAATTTCATCATAGGACTCTTGGTGCACTCTATTTTGATGTTTACGTTAAATAATGTTATCCTCGATATTATAGAGGTATAATTGATATGTTTAGATTCCTTAATTATTGAATAACTAAGACCTTGATGGTTAGTACTATCGATAATATGCACTAAATCTAGGATACCTTGTTCATGTATTCCTAATCCTCAGCCTTGATAATGCATCCATTGAAATTTTTTTATTTGCAATAGGATATGATTTACCTTGGAAACAAGTTGCCAATCCTTCTCTACTCTGTTGTGGATAATGTTTGCACAATATTGAATATATTTCTAAATGAAAGGTTGATTGCAAGAGTGAAGATTACCAAAAATTAGATGTTCCTCACTTCAAATTCAATCCACCCAAGGAGCAGAAGAAGCCAATTTTAAAAATATATGTTTAGACCAATCATGGTTATGAAATTTGAGGTACGTACATTTATATTTTTGAGGCTTGTGTTTGTTACATATGAAACATATGGTAAAAGTATTTCATCATAAAGAGCATCCCACCAATTCATGTGAGATTTTCATCTTGGAAATATAATGTAGAGTTTTCTTGTAGGGATCTCATATAGAGCAAGGATATTATTGGAGATAGTTCATAGTGATTTATATGGACCAATGCAAACTCCATAATTGGGAGGTAGTATTTACTTTCTAGCCTTAATTGATGATTTTAATAGGAATACATAGGTATATTTTCTTAAGTATAAGTTTGAATCCTTGACTAAATTCAAGGAGTTCAAGTCTATCATTGAAAAACAAAGTGGAGAATATAGCAAATTACTCAAATCTGATAGCGGCGGTTAGCTTAGTTCTAAAAAAATTCTATATTTTTCAAAGATCATGGGATCAAGAAATAATTTAGAACCAGGTGTGAGCCTAGATCCTATACCTACAAGAAAACAATAAAAAACACATTAATAAGGTCAATGCAAGTTAGAATATAGATCCCTCAAAAAATACATTTGAATGCAAGAGAAAAGGAATAAAATGAAGAACACAATGAACTTAAAATGAAGATGTTGAATCCTATTCTAAATAAATCAAACTCTTAATCTCTTGAGGCAGTTGGTGACAATATGATGTGAAAATTGGCCCTTTCCCAACTCCAATGGTTTGATGAAGATGATTTGATGAAGATTGTGATCCCTTTGTTGAAGATTGATGAATGCTCCAAGACAAAATCTGCATAACCTAGCTATAAAACTCAATGAGATGGATGATGATTGCTATGAATTTGAGTATAGTAAGTTTACTCAAGTTGTGGATGATCAAATGAGGAATGGAGCCTCTTATTTATATAATGTCAAGTTGAAGAGATGTCCAAAATGGAGAAATGTGGGACTAAGAGTCAACCAATGACAAAGTGTCACTTGTCAACATGTGAGTGGATGGAGGATGTTGAAGTTTTGAAGAATGTGTCAATAAATGCATATATTTGAATTTTGAAATTGTTGAAATGACATGTAACAGGGAAAGAAGGTGCATTGAATGACACTTGGCTCAAGGAAAAAGGAATTTCTAGGTGGAGT
Organism: Sequoia sempervirens; assembly: GCA_007258455.2. Lineage (NCBI taxonomy): Eukaryota > Viridiplantae > Streptophyta > Pinopsida > Cupressales > Cupressaceae > Sequoia > Sequoia sempervirens. Next base: position 135,050,489 of record VDFB02058242.1, on the reverse strand, counting down.
AAATGCCTTGTTGGAAGGACAAAGTCCACTTGGATTTTGAATTCAAATTTGAGGAATATTCCTTTATTATGCCTTTTGAGAGAAAATGGAGATTTAATAAATGCATTAAATCTATTTTCTTGTGCAAGTTTCAAAAGCTAGAGGATGGGACATGAGAGGAGATTAAATTAATGAAGGTTAATTAATTTAATGAGAGATTAGAACGATGTGACATACTGATTTAGATTTATGGATTGATTTAAATCAAAATATGAGAAGAATATGGTGTCAAGATTAATTAAATACAGATTTTTATTTTATTTAACCAAGGAGATGAAGTTAGATTAAAGTAAATAAGGTTTTAATTTATTTAATTTAATGGATGGACATTAGAGATTTAATCAAATAAAATTGATTGTTTAATTAAATAGGGATAATTAGATCAGACTGATTGATTTAATTAGCAAGAAAGGATGACTTAATTAGATAAATGATTTATTTAATTAAGAGAGGAACATTGATGAATTTAATCAAATAAAGGTATTCGATTAAATGGTTAGACTGAGGGATGATTTGGGATGAAACGATGTTAGTGGTTAGGATTAGATGTGGAATGTCAATCAGTATATTTTCTATGTCTACATTTTTCCCTTCTTTGAAGCAGTGCACTCGTTGCATTGGTTCAAACAATAAACAGTCTTCATCAAAAGCTTATTTTTTATTTTTTTTAAAAATTGCCTCACTGCTGGCCCGATGAAGGAAATTATGGTAATATACTACCCCCTCGAGAGATCAGAAAAAAATTCTAATTTTTGGGTGATCTCGTGAAAAAAGTGGACAAGGTACCTGAAAGGTCCATAAAGGCTCTGGGAGGTAAAATAAATGAGGTAAAATGCCAAAAATGGTGCAAAATAGCCTTCAGAGAGACAAAAACATGATTAGGGGTGCAAAACCCTAGGAGGATGGCCGAACGAGGTAAAAAAACCCTAATTTCCCTGCTTAAATAGGCCTCGAGGGGCCACTTCCAGTTCATTTGAACACATTCAGCCTTAAGAGACTTCACGATTTGAGCTCTGATAGTTGGACGAAATGGAACAATGACAAATCCCATTGCATATCTCTGACCAAGTACATACATACCAGTGACCTCCGAGCATCGAGGCACCGATATGTGATCCTTACCTGAGCTTTGTTTTTCATTTTATACATTTATTTATTGCTTTTAGAACTAGGTCATTTGCAGCGGTGCTATATAGTGCCGCTGAAATTTCAAACTAGACTGCTCAATCCTCCAAACTAAACCGCCAACACAAGATGGACCACCGTGGTGGAGATTGGAGTTTGAAAATATTTCTCAATCTCTGATGCCTTCGTGAAATTGAGCGCTGAATTTCAAACTTTGAAATCGTGGTGGACTTTAGAATTAGGGTTCGGGATGCTTTAAGCAAAGTGCACCATTGCGGTTCAATTTTGGATTTAGAGACCCCAGCTTTGCTATTTGCAAATTTCAAACTGCGATGCCTTCACAGTTTGCAAGGCTGGGCTAGCTTTTTGAATGCTCGAAATAAAATTTCTTGATGATTTTAACACAGTGATCTTTTTTGATGTAGGAGGGGGCAAGGGAGCTCTATTCTCATGAGCACAGATCACGGGAGATATTTAGTTATTTGCGAGATCTGAATGACAGGGAGTAGGATCGACTACAAGAGATGGGGCTATGGTATATTGCCTATGCAACACCTGTGCAGACCCACCTTGGCATGATATATGCGCTTGCCGAGAGATGGCACAGTGAGACATCATCCTTTCATCTTCACATTGGCGAGGCCACCATTACCTTGGAGGATGTGTGGCGCATCCTTAGATTGTCGATACATGGTTGGCGAGTTATTTATGATATGGATGCCAGACTAGATGCTTGCCATGCAGCCCTGGCCATAGATGATGTCATGTTTTGCAAGGGCCAGATAGAGCTAGAGCGTCACCGATTGTTCACGTCACCATTCTGTCTAGTGATAGCTATTATCATTTTAGGTCTTGCCACTCTAGATCGATGAGGCCGGTACTTCAGTCCTGGTTGGGGGCTTTGCTGGGAGTGGATGGTTCGTGATCAACTAGTCTGTTTTGCGTGGGGTCTGGTTCTTTTTGCCTCCCCTTACAAGGATTTACACAAGTATGCATACTTGGATGGCAGGGCAGTTGGTGTAGGTGACACTTCTTCACTTGTGGGAATGGGAGCATATCTTCATTCTTCGGCCATGTGTTGTTCTAGTGCCAGTTGGACCTAATGATCCAATGGTTTGGCACTACAAGGGTGGTGTGTCCTTCACACACACAAGTGAGCATGGGATCTCTCACTGGAGGAGGGTCATTGTTGAGATGACAGTGTTTACATGGCGTCCCTACCTTGGTCAGCCTGAATAGGCCAATGATGTACAACAGTTATTCTTTGCCTTCCAGAATTGGTTTATGTAGGGGTGGGAGCATACTATGATTGAGCGATATTTATCCAGACAAGTTTAGCGTCAGTTTGGGGAGGTACAAGATAGGCCAGATGATGATTATGTGGCCATTTTTTCTCGCACAATGTCCTCGAGTTCCTGGGGGAGATACATTCCTACCTCGAAGGCAATTGACAGTTTTATGCAGCTGGTGGCTCGACCATGGGCATATGATCAAGGGGTCGTAGATCCAGGAGTGACTTAGGCGTAAAAGAGATTGGTTTCGACTGCCTCTACGTTTGACAGTTCTAGGTGCACCCTTCATTCGATGGAGAGCTCGGGGTAGGGGAGCAGGTCAAGGACAAGGAGGAGGCAGACCTCAAGCAGGACAACTAGCACAGGTTCAACCAACACAGGTTTAGATGGATCAACCTCATGCTAATGTAGAGATGTTGGACCGAGATCAGGGGGCAGAGGGTGGATAGGATGGGGACTAGGATCGGGCCGCCATACCACCATGAGTTGGGGGTGAGGACTAGCCTCACATGCAGCCTCCACCAGGATAGCCAGCAGGTCAGCCAGATGCGAGGGACAGGATGATAGCACAGTTGAAAGCCCAGGTCTAGACCTTGACAACAGAGAGATACCAGGCCCGTGCAGAGAGAAACTAGGCAATTTTACAGAGGTAGGCAGTAGAGCTACAGGTAGCTACAAAGATGGGCCGTGAACAATAGTTAGAGAGTATGGTGGCCTCCTCCTCTCACAACACAATGCCTCTTCGTTCATAGAGGGAGGCCATTCAGGAAGCAAATTATTATCAGTTGCTTTACCATCAGGCCATACCTAGACTAGCCTGGGCCCCAGATTACTCACAACAGACCAGCCACAGACCAGTAGAGGGTCACGGTGATAGAGGTGAGGGTAGCAGACATGAGGGTTAGACCTCATTTTGATCAAGATATTATTCTTTTGTGCCATATGGACTCATTTTTGATAGCCTGTTGAGCCTTTTTGTAGTTATTGACATACACACATGTATAGTGATCTGATTATTTTGTACTATGATAGTTATCTATTGATATATATGAGATGATGATGTTGATATGATGTGTTGTGTACCATTTATTTATTATGCTTTTATGGATGGTTCTATTTCTATATGTTATGCACTAATCTTATGGTATTATGACATGGATGTATGGATGCATTTCTTTCTACTGGTGTATATGCATTATGTGACTAAAAAATCTATATTATGCTTCTAATGAATGATGACATGTGATATGCAAATGGATTTATATGATATAAAATATGTATGGATGATAGATGATACGTATGTTTATATGATGATGCAATCTATATGATGATTTATGTATGTTGATGCAAATGAAATGATTTATGCAATGATTTCTTTTTCAATCTCCTTTTTTTAATGATGGTGATGATGATATGAATGCAATGATCATGATATGTGGCTATGCAATGATGAATGTATGTGATTTTCCATGTATGATATGTACTTATGACGATGTTGTGATATGATGTTATATATAACGTGATATGTTATGAAAAATGGTATGGAGATGATTTATGGTGTATACGCAAAATGATACGTGAGTAATGATATTATGATGTGTATGTGAAATGATATAGTTAATGCTTTTATGAGATGTTTTATATGATTATGGACATGGATGTATGTACTTAATGCAATGGATTGTTTATAATGTTTATGTATCTATTATGCTTTGTTTAATTATGCATTGGATGCTTATAATGATATGGAATGATTTGTGAAATGATATGCAAAATGATTGCGATGTGGTTATTTATGAGATGTTCTATATGATACAGATGGATGATGGATGATATGTATGTTTATATGATGATGCTTTATGCAAATGGATGTAAATGCCCTAATCTATTTATGTGATGCGATGGTGGTTATATGATTATGCAATGGATGTTGTGATGGATTATTTATGTTTTTTGTAATTACGTAAGAGGTGGTTATATGCAAATGTGTATGTAATGCTATGTTTATGAGATGCTTAGAATAACAAATCTATATTAAATGTGTATGAGATAATCAATTTTTCTATATGATATGCATTGTACTGACAATTTGTGGATGCAAGATTAATGATGGTGGTGATTAACTGTTATAGTATCTTGTTAGAATGAAAAGAAGAAGAGATGTCAACAAGACAAAAGATGATGATGATGAACATCTACCATGGAGTTGGGATTTTCAAAGGGCCAATTATCTTATGTTTGATAACACACATAAATGCGATCCATCAAGGTATTAAGAACCAGGATGATGTATTTAGTGTGATGGACTTTGACTCAACAATCAGATAGGAGTACTCTTGTTCACACCTAACATACGAAAACCTTACTAGGATGCACTTCAGGTACTTCAAACATCTCAGACCAAAAAATAGAAAGGAAAGCCTTCCTATGTGGTCAAAAAAATATCTAAAACACCCTCTGTACATACCTAAATAAAAAAAGTATCCGCTGAGGTTATATTACAAGAATGTCCAACAAGTGCAAAAGATAAAAAGATAGTGATTGCTGCCCCATTCCTATCTCTCTAAATCCCTTCATTGGGGGCATCATTGAGAGGTCCTTGAATGAGAAAAATAAAGTAAATCAAAAGACAAAGCTGCAGTAAACAAACGAGTTGATGTTCTTCAATACCGCTAGCCAAGACTAAACTATGGTGACGTTTGATATTGATGTCCATTGTAGGAAGGATGCATCCTAGGATATGACAATATCAGATGATTTTATATGGGACTGATTTGATGATAGGCTACTGACACAAAGAGTTGACCATCTTGCTTACATACCAACCTAGATTTTGAGATTTTGACATTTTGAGTTTTCACTTTTTAACCTACTAGACTTATTTCTGACTATTTCACCAAAGGTTGAGGATGATGATCATTTATTATGAGTGGTGTTTATTGTAGGTGAAAGCGAGATGAGATGGATGGATTTTTTTCAAATATTTGGATGCTTTTGGAGTTTTGAAATTTTTTGAGGTTGTTTTTGGCATTTTTTTGAGATTTTATGAGTGTTTTGCTTTTTGATTTTCAAATATATTGGGGTTTTTTGAGATTTCAACCAAGAGACTAACCTAAGAACCCATCCTAGGGGCCTTGAGGGTTGATCAATCAGATTAGCCTTGCCTACGTTATACACATAGAGACCACATAGTTCGACTAACAACTTGCCTGATTTACAGATGAAAATATACATGATGAAATGTAAGTTTATTATGACAGACTCCTAATGGATTGACCTTAGTGTCACAGGGGATGATCAAAGTTCAACCTTGCCTACATTCAAGTCTCAGAGACTCGTAGTTCAATTGACGACTTTGTTTTTGACTTTTTGACTGACTTTTTTTTACCTATTTTTGAATTTTGATATGATTTCCATGTTTTTGCATTTTTATATTTTGGATTTTTTGATGTTTTTCAATTTTCTAATTTTAGGACT
>VDFB02058242.1:135014091-135044456 GCA_007258455.2 Sequoia sempervirens | reverse complement strand
ATATGAAAAAATATGTGGAGCAACTAAGAGTTTGAATAGTACAATTCTAGAGAGGGATCAGAGCATGATCTCTAATGTAGGTTTGGACAATTTTTTTTAGGTGGAAGCGGTTCATATGATAGGGTATGTGCAGGATCATGATGGGCCAAAAAGTGGCAATATAATGGGTATGTGTAGGGTATGTCGCTGACGACTTTTTTTACCCAAAATTGATGAAATGAAAAAGGGTTTTTAAAGGAGATTCTTAGCTTTCCAATAATATAAATTATTCTTTACTTTGAATTTAATAAATAATTATTATTCATTTTCTATTTAAATTATGACTAAAGTCTAGATTGATAGGCTGATTGAAAAACATCTATAGCTTTCAAATGGTATCACATTTTTTGAATCCAAAACATGTGTCACATTCTATGCTTTGCATACTATAGGATTAAAAAAAAATGAATTTCATGATGTTTTGACCAAGTTAAGGTGATCAGACATACAAGTTTTAATATTTTTTAAAAGTTTTAATAAAAAAAATGTAATTAATTATTTACTTCGAAAAAAATTACAAAAAAATATGCATCACATCTGGACATGAGTCCTTACTTATATGTAAAATATTATAAAAAAATATTATCATTTTATTGTGGTTAGGGTGGTCAGATACACACCTACTTCTTATTTTTTCCCTAAAATTTAAGTACTACTACATTGAAATTTCAAATTTTCACTAAATAGATTTTTATTTTTTAAAAATAAACCTAGTAGTTTAGAAAATACATTCAATTTTCTACAGATTCTATTCTTACATATTTTTTGAAATAATATAGATAACCTATTCAAATTTTTATGTCAAGTTTCCTAACTCTGATTTTTCTAAATTTTTTGCCACTTAAGGGATTGTTTTTTCCATGATGATCTTGCACATACCCGACAGTGTATTTAATTAATTGCAACCCCTCTTCTAGATTGGATTTTGATACTCCAAAGGAGAGATGGCTAGGAAAGTGAGTTTCATATAATCATTTGAGGGTGTTTGGCTATGAAACTTTTTTTCATGTTTCAAAAGAGGAGCGAAATAAGCTAGACATCAAATATGAGTAGTGTTTTTCAAGTATGGAGAAGATTAGTATAGATTTAGATTGTTGAATGCAGTCATGAATAAATTAGTTCATAGTCAGGATGTTGTCTTCAATGAAAGACTATGTTTTTGCTAATAATATTGGTTGTGGGAGAAATTTATAGTTTTCATATCCAAAATTGATACCCATTTTGGAACATCATGGTTTACATTTGAATCAAAATTCTTTTCAAACTTCTACACAACCAATAACTAGCATAAATTTCCCTATTACTCTTGAGGTTCCAACATTCTATATTGACCCATGACCTTTCTTCATGGATCATTTACAGGTATCCAAGAAGAATCGAGGTCATCCATGTTCCACACATACTATGCAAGAATCTCATCGCTCTCAGTTGTTAGTTTGTGAAGAAAATGCCCATCCCTAGTGTTGCACTCTATGAGCTTTAAACTTGTCATGTTGGTACTATTTGTGAAATAAAATATCCTACTTGAATCAAATTTCAAGCTTCCTCCCATCAAGGTTGGTTGGATTTTCCCACTAATCCAATATGTGCCTTGAGTCTTGATCCTCTTCTCTACATTATAAAACCTGAAATTATTGTCCTCTTGCATGGAAAGTAAAAATCATCCTACTAAGAAATTTGTAGTTGAATCCTTAAAAAACATGGTATCTTCGGACTAAAGTGTCTAACTGGGAAAGAGGGTGTCTATAGGATAGTCGAAGCTCTGCCAAATGGGCTATTATAATGCATTCAATAGCACAAATTGTTAGAATAAACAATAATTTATCTCTGTTTGCATGCATGCAATGGAATAAACAAGGAAATAAACTATAGTTTTTTTTTGTTTTCATAGAATAGGTAGTTAGTAGGTTTATGCATGATGTAAGATCTACAATTTAAACATATTCACTACATAGATAAACTTCAGTTTTCTTTTATTTTTTGTAGTTTTAGGCTCTTTGTTACTTTTTATATGAGTCTTTTGATCTACTCAAGATCTCTATAAAATAAGACTTTTGTAATCCATTTTTTTATGAAGGTGAAGTTGAATAAAATTGAAGTATTGGTATTGATGTAGCAATCATTATTTATTCTCTATTTTTGTGTCTATTTTATCTAACTTTCTAGCAGATTGGTATTAGGGCAAGGTGGATCAAGGTTGCATAATTGTTCATAGACTGGGTAGTCTGAAATGAAGATTTAAACTTTTGTAGTAGAGCAACTTGTAGACATGGAAAGAAACGGTATTAGTTAGCCCCAAATTCCCATTTTCAGTGGTAAGAATTATTATTTTTGGCAATTAAGCAATTAAGATGAGAAATTTATTCTATTCACAAGATGTTTGGGTTTTGGTAGAAAATGGTTTGCAAAACCTCAAGATCAAGCAACCTATTAGGAATTAAAACAAGGAAAAAATGATCACCTTAGAGATAACAATAAAAAAGATGCAAAAGCTTTATTTTTAATCGAATAGGTAATGGATGAGTCAATATTTACTAGAGTTGCAACAACAACAAGATCTAAGAGTGCATGTGAGATTTTGGAGATAGCCTATCAAGGTATTACAAAGGTGAAAGTAGCTTAGAAGAAATTTGAAATTTTGCAAATGAGTGAATCGGAGTCTACAGAAAAAATTATGAGTTAGGTCATGAATGTTGTAAATCAAATTAAATCTAATGGAGAAGAATTAACAAATCAGAAGATTATAGAAAATATTCTCAGATGTTTTCCCAACAAATTTGATGCTATAGTAGTAGCAATTGAGGAATTCAATGATTTGACACAATTATCTATAGATGAATTAATGGGATCTTTGTTAACATATGACTCTAGAATGAATAGAAATAACAATACTTCTATTCAGAATGCTTTCAAGTCACATGAATCATCTAACAGAGGAAGAGGAAGGTCAAGCTTCAAAGGAAGAGGTAGAGGTGGTGGAAGTGATTCAAATAAAGGTTAAAAATAATTAGAACAATAATAATAGAGGACATGGAAAGAATCATTCCCAAAAACATTCAGAGAGGTTTGATAAATCTAATATTCAATGTTATTATTGAAACAAATGGACATTATGCATATATTAATGTAGAAAGAAACAAGGAGATGTTGATAAGTAGAATGCTAATTATACAAATGGATCTAGATTTAATTCCAATAGTATCTTCATCACATGTAATGTTGCTCAAGAGAACACTAGGAATATTTAGTTTTTGGATAGTGGATGTAGTAATCATATGACTAGGAATAAAGATTTTTTTCTAGTCTTGATGATTCTGTAAAGTCTAAAGTGAAATTGGGAAAAGATAGTAAAGTGGATATAATGGGTAAAGGAGTTATAAATGTTTTAAAAAAATGGTGAAAGAAATTTTATTCCTTATGTTTATTTTGTACCTAGACTAAAGCATAATCTTATGAGTGTTGGACAACTATTACAAAAGGGTTACAAGGTATCTTTTATGGATACTGTTTGCACAATATTGAATATACTTCTAAAGGACAGGTTGATTACAAGAGTGAAGATGCCCAAGAATCAGATGTTCCCCACTTCAAATTCAATCCACCCAAGGAGAAGAAGAATCCAATTTTAAAACTATATGTTTAGACCAATCATGGCTATGAAATTTGAGGTATGGACATTTATATTTTGGAGGATTATTTTTGTTACATAAGAAACATATGGTAAATGTATTTCCTCGTAAAGAGCATCCAACCAATTTATATGAGAGTTGCATCTTGGAAAAATAACATAGAGAGAGTTTTCTTGTAGGGATCTCATATAGAGCAAGGATATTATTGGAGATAGTTCATAGTGATTTATGTGGACCAATGCAAACTCCATAAATTGGAGGTAGTATTTACTTTCTAGCCTTAATTCATGATTTTAATAGGAATACGTGGTTATATTTTCTCAAGTAGAAGTTTGAATCCTTGAGTAAATTCAAGGAATTAATGTCTATCATTGAAAAACAAAGTGGACAATATATCAAATTACTCAAATCTGATAGAGGTGGTGATTTTAGTTCTAAAAAATTCTATACTTTTCAACGATCATGGGATCAAGAAATAATATACAACCAGGTACACACCACAACAAAATGGTGTAGCAAAGAGGAAGAATAAAACCATAATGGAAATGGCTAGGAGCATGTTGAAGGCTAAAAACTTTCCTAATGACTTTTGGGTAGAAGCATTAGCATGTGTTGTATACATTTTGAATAGAAGTTATATAAAGAGTGTTAAAGAAAAATTTCCATAAGAATCATGTAATGGTAAGAAGCATAGTGTATTTCATTTTTGAGAATTTTTGGATGTGTTGCATATTCACCAATTCCATCTGAATTGAGAAGAAAATTGGATGATAAATTAAGAAATATATTTTCATTGGTTATAGTGAATAATCAAAAGCTTAAAAATTGCATAATACCATTTCAAAGAAAGTGATTAATAGTAGAGATGAAAATTTTAAGGAAGAAGAAGAATGGGATGGAAGACTTAACAAATCAATCATAATTGGAGCATGAATACCATAGAAGGAAAAATAATCTAAAGAACAAATTGTGTAAGGTGATCAATCAAATCCACGAGTGGGAGCAAATACACCAATAAGAACTCCATAGAATATTCTATAAGGTGAATCATTAGGTCATGCACATCATCCTAATCCAAATTCCCATGTAAGTGATGAATCAGATCCTACTCTTGCCTCATTATGATCAAAATATAATTGTAAGAAAATGAGAAGTTTGAAAGAGATTTATAATAAAGGAGAGGATAATTTGGATTTATGCTTAAATTTTCCTTTATTCTTTCATGATCCTATGTATTTTGAAGTATCAATTAAGGAGGATCAATTGATCAGGGCTATGGATGAAGAGATGGATTCCATTGAAATAAATCACACATGGGAGCTAGTTGATCAAACTAAGGTAACTATTGTATTTGAGTCAAATAAGTTTATAAAACCAAATTTAATGCAAAAGGTGAGATTGAAAAAATACAAGGAAATGTTAGTAGCAAAAGGTTTTGCACAAAATTATGCAATTGATTATAATGAGACATTTGCTCCAGTTGCTAGACTTGATACAGTTGTTAGAATGGTTTGAATAATAGCTACACAAAATAGTTGGAATTTGTTTCAAATAGATGTCAAGTTAGCTCTTTTGAATGGTTTTCTAGAAGAAGTGTCTGTGAAACAACCACCAAGTTATGAAGTTCATGGATATGAAGGCATGGTTTATAAATTGAAGAAGGATCTCTATGGTCTCAAACAAGCACCAAGAGCATGGTGTAACAATATTAATATATACATGCAAAAAAATGGACTAAGTAGAAGCAAAAGTATGTCCATAATATACACAAAGATCAATAAAGAAGGTCATATTTTGATAGTGTGTTTAAATGTTGATGATATAATTTTTATTGGAAACTTTTTTGTAGATGAATTTAAATTAGCAATGAACAAATAATTTGAGATGACGAATTTAGGTTTGATGAAGTATCTTTTGGGCATTGAAGTTGTTCAATCAGATAAAGGAATTTTTATTAGTTAGTCAAAATATGCAAAGGATGTGTTGAAAATGTTTAGAATGTTGAATTGCAATCCATCAACTACACCAGTTGCAATAAACACTAAAGTTAGCAAAGAAGAAAAAGGGCCTAAGGTTGATTCTACAATCTTCAAAAGATTAATTGGAAGTTTATAGCTATAAGACAAAGTATCATGTATGGGGTTATTCTAATTTCAAGATTCATGGAGTCACCAAAAGACTCACATTGGAAATTTGAAAAGAGGATATTGATATATGTGGTAGGAACAACAGGTTATGGAATCTTGTATTCTTAAACTAAGGATTTTTATTTGAATGGTTATACTGACAATGATTTTATAGGTAGGATTGATGATAGGAAGAGTAATTCTGAATATTCCTTTCATTTTGGGATATAGGTGTAGTCTCGTGGGAATCAAAGAAGCAACCCATAGTGACTATTTTATCAGTTGAAGTAGAATATGTAGCAACCACATTAGTAACATGTCAAGCAATTTGGATGAGAAAAGTTTTGATAGATCTATTCTAAGCTCAAGACAAGCTAACAACAATATTTTATGATAACAAATGAGCAATTGTATTATCAAAGAATCATGTCTTTCACAAGAGGAGCAATCATATTGATAAAAGATATCATTTTATCAAAGATTTGGTGAATGTTGGTGAAATTCAACTAAAATTTTATAGATCTAAAGAACAATTAGCAGATATATTTACCATTCCATTAGAAAAGCATGTATTTGAGCATTTAAGACAAAATCTAGAGATTTTAAATGGTAAAATAATCAATGGTATAACTTAAAGAGGAGTGTTAGAATAAACAATAATTTCTTCCTTTTTGCATGCATGCAGTGGAAGAAACTAGGAAATAAACTACGGTTCTTTTTTTTTTGTATAGAATAGGTAATTAATATGTTTATGCATGATGTAATTTGTAGTTTAAACATATTCACTACATAGATAGACTTCAATTAGGTACTTAATAGGTTTATGCATGATGTAATCCATAGTTTAAATATATTCACTGCATAGATAGAATTCAGTTTACTTTTATTTTCTATAGTTTTAAGATCTTTATTACTTTTCATAGTAGCCTTCTGATCTACTCAAGATCTCTATAAAAAAAGACTTTTGTAATCTATTTTTCATGAAGTTGAAGTTGAATAAAATTAAATTGTTGGTATTGTTGTAGCAATCATTATTTCTTCTTTGTTTTTGTGCTTATTGTCTATGCCTTTCTAGTAGATTTTCCATTGTCTAGCATTGTTGTCGTTGTTACGTTTTTAGAGCCACCGACCAAGCATTTAGGATTTTTTTGATCATCATATAAGTCGAGGCCATTGTTGCTAAGCTACAAAGTACACATATTTTCAAGAAAAATGTCCCTTTCATCCTTTATAACCATCCAAAATAGGGTTTTAGGAGATATATTGTCAAACCAAACTAGTAGACTGTTTGAGTTAACTAATAGAATCCAAAAGCAAATTGTTTGTTTGGTGAAACCCATTTGGAATTTTTGAAAGGAATACGAGATATTCTAGTGCTTTTGATCCGAAATAAACAAGATGATGGGGTGAATGAAGAAAGATCAAAACAAAAAACACATAACACATTGAAACATATAAACTCAAAAAATATTCAATCAATCATATAAACAAACAATGATTGTTCAACGTGTTATTGCACCAAATAGATTTCATTGCTTCATCAAATCAATTACATCATACCTCTTTTATAATGGAGTTTACAACTTATAAGTAATTTTTTGAAATAATTATCTCACTACTGTGAACTAACATGCTAACTAGAACTTCCTAAAAACTTCCTACATGCACGTTTCAAGCAAACACTTTCTACTATAGTATGCTCAATTAACTACAAAATATACGGGATAAATTACATGCCAGCACAAGAGATACTGAATGAAAATAAGAAAGAGTATCTGACTAGCAACCATGGATGGTTAAAAGTCTAATTAATCTGATGGAATAAGTTTAAAATTTAGTATCTATATAATAACCAAGTCTACCAAACATCAAACATCATACTCAACACACAATTTGTTTTTCCTTAGCTAAAAAATGTTGTCAGTCATTGTTGGATTCTTCCTATTTCATGTGGAAATAAATTGTCAAATACCCTACAAAAGTGGTTGGTGTTGCTTTAGCCTTCCATTTGACCCTTTGAACATGACTTCTCTTTGAGTCATTAGTAGTTGTCTTGACTTTAAAATAAACTTGTATTTCACTTTAAAATAATATAAAAACAATTTTATTTAATTATTAATAATTTAAATAACAAATTACTTTCAACTAGTGTGAATTACATCTAATCACTGGTAGTTTTAATGTTAAAATAATTGTCTCATAAAGATCCTTTTGGATGAAGCAATAATGTTTTCTATGGAGGCATCAAGCATATAGTTCATTTACTAAGTTATATAAAAAAGATTTGAAAACATGGATAAGCATTTTTTATCCAAAATGATTGTTGAGAAGAAATTGGATAGTAGGCAGAAGACATGGATGAAGCAAAAAAAGAAGTTTTGAGTAAAAGGGACATTAATTTGCAATAATGTCCTAACATTAATGATGAGATAAAATAAATTATGTAATTGAGGACTGCCACGTGTACAAAATAGATTGATAAAAAAATTACATTATGTTGAAGTGTTCAACCCTTTCCAAGAACATGATGAAAAAACTCATTTAAAATTTGCAAGAATGTGCTAACATTAATAATGATAAGATGAAAAAAATGTGTCAGAAAAATTCAGGGCTGACATATGAACAAAACAGATTGGCCAAAAAAAAAAAGCATTTTGTGAAAGAGTTCAACCCTATGTGAGAACTCAATGAAAAAACTATCTGAAGGTTGAATTAATTGAAAGGCTAAACTTTTAGTTGCACAATTGAGGACAGATTATCATCTTAGGTGATGAACTAGTGGATGGATGATCCCCAAGAAAGAGTGGGAGGAAAGAAGTTACATTTTCTATAACAACAAGACGGTTGAAAATGACATTTCATCATAGAGTGTGGAATGTATGAGGATATTCATATTCATTATTGAGATAATTTAAAAGATAGACAGTCTAAATGTGTTATTTGAAGAGATGAAGCTTCACAAGATAATGATTTCTTAATCAAAATTCATAATAAAAAATCACTTGAAAATATGTTGAGGATATATCTTTTGATCCATTAGTCTGCTTGAGCTAGTGGACACCAGTAAAATTCCGTATTTCGTTCATCGTTTGAATTCAAAACGAGAAAGAATGATCAGCTAGCTGGTGGGTTCTATTCCTACAAGTCTCCAACCAGTTAAAAAAATCTGCGCTGAATGAAGCAGGCTTTGTGGTCCGTGGATTGAGTACTTCAATATTCTTACCAAAGTCATCAAGTCAGCACAAAGTAGTCCATTAATCACGGGTCATGGGCTACGCAAACTTCTGAAACACGCAGGATTGCGGACATCGAACGATGTAAATGAACACTGGACAAAATCTTTTTCAGAGTTGTGCATTTTGAATGGCTGAGGTTCCCTTGGATCTATTCAAACAACCGTATTGGTGATAAATACGCTACAGTTTCTTCCACTATTCACGCTGAACTTCGATTAGGCGGTACGAAGGACCTTTTACGATTATTGACAAACTGGCAATGAGACTTAATATGCGATGCATAGTTCCATATGGTTATACACTGGAAGTCATTATAAATTATTTGTAATAATAAAAAGAAAAACAAATATTGAGTCTTCATTCAATAGTTGAACATGTTTTTAGTAATATTTGATCATTTAAAGTTTAATATTTTAATAATATAGTATCAATAATTATGTTTTTAAAATTGTTAGTGTTGATTATGAGTACCCATAATTGAATGAAATATATTCCTTCGATCTACAAAGTAACGAATTAGATGATGCCACATTAACATATGAATAAAACATGATTTAGTGCATAACTATTGTTCTAACTTTTTTGGGACATTTTTGAACACCTCAACTAAAAACATGTTGATAAGGCATCATATTTCATGACATGACCCTAAAACCTTATTTAAAGTAGGAGACTTTCCAAGTAATCTACTATACAAAATTGAGAGTGATTTGAAATTGCCATGTAGGATTTTGTGAGGCACAAAATTTAGGGAACTCAACTACCAGGTTAGGGTTGAAGTGTATTATTGAAGGAAATGGTTTATAAATTTGAGATTGATATTGTATATATATAATTATCTTCCTTCCTCCAAATGGAGATATGCATTATCTTGCATGTATATATCAGTAATAGTTAAAGGTTGGGGAGATGTACAAAATAATCAATGGTTACACAAATGAGATGACAATAAATGTCATACCCTAATGATAAATTTCTCCAATGTTAATTGATGTTATTCCAAGACTTAGAACTTTCGTTTTTATGAATTGTCAAAGCCCAAACACTCTTGAATGAGAGATGGGAAATAAATGACCAAAATAATCGATGTAAGTGTTGGGAAAAAAGTTTCTCAAACTTAATTTTTATAATATTTGTATCTAGTTATTTAATTGTATTTAATTATCACTTATTGTTATAAATTGATAATCTATAATTATCAATTAGTTTTCATGGGATTTGTTAAATTCAACTATGATGAATTGTAAGGTGTGCAACAATTTCCAAATTACAAAGAGCGTGAAAAGGGGGATATATGTGTGGAATTGGATAATATCAAGGAAAATATTTAGTTCACATGTGCATATTATAAAAAATGTACATAAGCCCAAGTAGAGTGGTCTAGTTGAAAGATAAAGTTTCTAGTTTTTCTCTTCTTGATTTGGGAATTAAGATTTCCATAGAGAATCGGGTGCCACTTTTAGCCTTTTTTCTCCTCTCAATGGTTTTTAGTTAAGGGTTTTCCTATATGTAATTGTACATAGTCTTGACATGCATGATCATATAATTTTATATAAGATTATGTTGCTAAAATTTGTGTAGACTCTTTTTTCTATGAACGCTTCATCTTGATGATAACAAAGCCAAATATGAGGTAGCCCTTTTGGGTCTTCAAGAAACCAAAGAAAGAGGAATAACAATTTTGAAAGAATTGGGTCATGCAAATTTATTGCAAGAAAGAGATCTGAATTAATTTCAAGTAAAAAATAATAAACTTTAACATTATATGAATCAATTTTGATATAGCATTGAATATTTTGATTCTTTCACAATAAAAAATCATAGAACCCAAAATTTAAGAGTGGATTGTCTTTCTCTTTTTTGTTTCTCTTTGATTCCACATCCATAATTTGAGAAATATTCTATAAGATTGAGATGATTTATAGGGTTGGTGTTCCAGATAATGTCAAAATTGGAAAAGATTTAATGATGATAAAAAAATTGTATCCTTTTTAGAAAGAAATGGATCTTTTTCCAATCTACTTATCAAAGGAAATGAATCTCATAATAAAAGGTCTATATGTAAATACTAGGTAGAAAGATCTAGGATATTACATGTACAATGAAATACCATCCCAACAAATATGTGTTACCTTAGAATATCTATTTGATAAATATTTTTTCTATGCAATTAGAAAAAATAAGAAATAGTCTTATAACTCTTTTGATTTTGATAAAGTAGACCTTAATTTAGAAGATCATTTAACTATTGCTAATATTTCTAAGTGTTGTTTGTTATAAAAAAGAAATGAACTTATAACTATTTTAAAAATTTACAAATATTTTTTCACTTGGTGTTGCAATGATCTTAAATATTATATGGATAATATTTTTTGACATCATATTTCTCTTAATTACATGAACAACACCATTTAGATTGAAATGGAGGTAATTTAACCCTAAAGTTGGTAGTTCTATTTTTGCTAAAAATTATAATTTTTAAAGCTACGATCATCTACAAAATTTATCCTTCAAATTGGGTAGCAAATATATTGCATATTAGAAAGAATGGTGAAATTTATATTTGTGTAGATTTTTTAAACCTAAATCACACATCTTTGAAAGATAATTATTTTCCACTAATTAAAGATCATGTGTTGAAGATAGTTTTAGGTTCTAAGATCATGTCCATGTTAAATGGTTTTGTAGATTTTAATAAAATTAGTGTCACTCTAGAGGACCAACATAAAACTATGTTTGCTAACCCTCAAGGAATTTTTTCTTATAATATAATTCACTTTGTGGGTAACTAGATCAAAATGGGGAACCAGAAAGGGGTCTTAAGTAGCCACTTTTTTTTTAAATCAGGAAAGATAGATATTGGATGTGAAATTGAACATAGTTACAATCAAAATTTGGATGCAATGAAAAATAAGCACACTACTTTGAATCTACTTTGTAAACGATTATCTTTTTAAATGGTAGAGATTGAGGGGTTCAAAAAAGGGGGCCACACAAAGTGGTCTTTTTTATTTAAAAGCATAACATAACATCTAGTGTGTCCCCTCTAAAAAAAATATTTAGTATTTCAAAAACTATGTTGGTGAGAAATTAGTTATAGCCATGTAGTTTATGCCCAACTTTTCTACTAATTTTTTAATGAATATATGATTTTTTTACTAATTTTCAAAATGGATATATTGTGAATATAGAAAAATCGCATGCTTAGAAAGCTAAAAGAGAGCTTAACATTATTGTTGTATTTTTCAACTTGACATTGAAACATGTGTAAAATTGATGGGGAGCATTCTTGAGACTATGTAAATTACATTAATATTTGCAAAAACATATATTTAGACATTGAAAAGTAACACCATACAGGTTTGGGTTGGAGTCCCAAATAAAATCACAGCCATAGGCTTGAAATTTTCTAAAGAAAACAACAATGCAAGAACATTGTAATGCACTCACATTAATTTCAAGAAAATTAATATTTCTCTCAAATTTTGTTCATCTCACAAGTTCTATATTGATCCTTTACTCTCTCCATCCCTCTATTCTCTATCTCTTTCCTCTCTATGTCTCTCCCTCTCTACCTCTCCCTCCCTCCCTCCTTACCCCTCTCTATTCTTCTCTCCCTCTCTATTATCTCTATCCCCCCTCTCTCTAGTTATCTCACTCTCTACCTCTACCTCCCTCTCTCCTTACCCCTCTCAATGTTATCTTCCCATTTCTTCTCTCTCCCCTCTCTAGGTATTAATTATTCTTTAGAGTTGAGGGTATATTTTTTAGGTTTAAGGTTTTCTCATATAGGCTTTAGGGTGTACAATTGAGGGATTTTGTTTAGGTTTAAGGGTATAAAGATGAGTGTATAGGGTATAGTGTGTCGGGTATTGGGTATAGGGTTGAGAGTATATGGTTTATAGTGGGGGTATAAGGTATAGGGTTGGCACTATACGGTTTATGGTTGAGGGTATAAGGTATAGGTTTTATAGTTGAGGGTATAGGGTTTAGGGTTTAGGGTATCTAGTTGAGGGTTGAAGATTGAGGGTTGAGGGTTTAGGGTTTAGGGTTTAGAGTATTGGGTATATGATTGAGGGTATAGGGTTTATGATTAAGGGTATAAGGTATGGGTTGAGGGTATAAGGTTTAGGGTTGAGGGTATGGAATTTATGGTTGATGGTTTAGCATATAGGATTTAGGGTCGAGGGTGGAGGGATATTGCTTGGGGTTGAGGTTATAGGGTTGAGTGTATAAGGTCTAGGTTTGAGGGTATATGGTTTATGGTGGAGGGTATAAGGTATAGGCTTCAAAGTGTAGGGTTTAGAGTTGAGTGTATTGGGTTTATAGCTGACTATATAAGGTATAGGGTTTAGAGTTTCGATTATTTTGTATAGGGTCGAGGGTAGAGGGTTTAGGGTTGAGGGTTTAGCTTACATAGGATTTAGGGCCTAAACTTGAGGCATAGTTTTTAGGGTTGAGGTTATTGGGTTGACTGTATAGGGTATAGTTTATTGGGTCTAGGGAATAAGGTATTGGGTGGAGGATTTATGAAGGAGGATATAAGGTTGAGGGTGTATATAGGGACATATATGTGTATTATGTGATAGAATATTTTATCTTACATACATTAATAAAGGGAACATATCTATCATTTGAATATTTGGTGGTTCTATCAACAAATAGGATTAATTTCATGTAATTGAGGCTTAAATAGATGGGATAAACACATACATCTAAACAAGGGATGTGAGAGATCCCAAGATGCTTAAAGACACAAGACAAGAGATATATCACCTAAAAGGCTTGAGGAATCCAAAGAGTGAAAGAGATGGTTGTGAGAGCCAAGAGTGTTGTAGCAAGAAAGAGAGCATTGCAATCTTGAGAGAGTGAGAAAAGAGAGAGAGAATGACCAAGAAAGGAGAGGAGATTTCAAGATAGCACACAAGAAGACCAAATGGATTGAAAAGACAAATTTTAAAGAGAGAATAGGTGGGAAAAGAAGGTTCCTAAGCTATTAGAAGGAATCTCTAGCCATTACCACTAACAAAGGTAGGTGACAAGTGGTGAAAGGGTCAACAATAACTATTTAAATGGGTGAAGGAGGATATAAGGTTGAGGGTGTATATAGGGACATATATGTGCATTATGTGATAGAGGATTTTATCTTGCATATATTAACTAAGGGAACTTATCTATGATTTGAATCTTTGGTGGATGTATCAACAAATAAGATTTATGCCATGTAATAGAGGGGTATGTGCAGGATCATGATGGGCCAAAAAGTGCCAATATGATGGGTATGTGGCTGACGACTATTTTTTTACCCAAAATTGATGAAACGAAAAGGGTTTTTAAAGGAGATTCTCAGCTTTCCACCAATATAAATTATGTTTTACTTTAAATTTAATAAGTAATTATTATTCATTTTCTATTCAAATTACAACTAAAATCTTGATTGATAGGCTGATTGAAAAACATCTATAGCTTTCAAACGGTATCACAATTTTTTAATCCAAAATATGCATGACATTCTATGCTTTGGATACTATAGGATTAAAAAAAGAAAAAAATAATTTCATGAATTTTTGACCAAGTTAAGGTGGTCAGACATACAAGTTTTTATATTTTAAAAATTTGTAATAAAAAAATCATAATTAATTATTTACTTGGAAAAAATACAAAAAATATGCATCACATCAAGGCACGAGTCCTCTACTTATATCTAAAATATTATAAAAAATATTATCATTTTATTGTGGTTAGGCGGTCAGACAGACACCTACTTCTTATTTTTTCCTTGAAATTTAAGTACCCTTTGCATTGAAATTTCAAATTTTCACCAAATAGATTTTTTTTTTTTAAACATACCTAGTAGTTTAGAAATTACATTTAATTTGCTACAGATTCTATTCTTACACATTTTTTAAATAATATAGATAGCTTATTCAAATTTTTACGTCAAGTTTTCTAACTCTAATTTTTCTGATTTTTTTGCCACTTAACGGCCTATTTTTTCCATGATGATCCTGCACATACCCAGAGGATTAAATAGATGAGATAATCACATGCATAGATAAGGGATGTGAGAGATCCTAAGATGCTCAAAGATACAAGACAAGAGATATATCACCTACAAAGCTTGAGGAAGCCAAAGAGAGAAAGAGATAGCCCTGAGAGCTAAGAGAGTAGTAGATATCATTATAAGAACATGAGAGTGTTTTAGCAACCAAGATAGCATTGCAATCTTGAGAGAGTGAAAAAGAGAGAGAATTTGTAAGAAAGAAGAGGAGATTTCAAAATAGAACCCAAGAAGAACAAATGGATTGAAAAGATAACTTTTAAAGAGAGAATAGGAGGGAAAAGAAGGTTCCCAAGCTATTACAAGGTGTCTCAAACCATTGCCACTGACAAAGGAAGGTGACAAGTGGTGAAAGGCTCATAAATGATTATTTAAACATAAAAATGTCAGAAGACTCTAGCACCATGTGCAGACATCTTCGTAGTGCGCTAGTGTCCAAATGAATCATGCTATAAAATAATGAGAATGAGAAAAATACAAGGTTCAACACAAAGCTAGTGCATAAAGGTAGTTGTTGAAAAGGGGTCCTAAGCATATTGAGAGGGGAAGAAGTTGATGCAAGGGCTAAAATGAGCCTACGCAAGTACGAGGAGAATGAACATGTAGCATAGATTTTTGGCATCCAAGGTCTTTCTAGCAGTCCTAGGGTTTTCCACCTAGAAGGAGAAAGATGGGAAAAAATACTTATGTTTGCATTCAAAATCAATGCAATATATATGGAATATGGATGAAATATACCTAGATGCAATGTATGAATGCAAGAAACTAATAATATTAATTGATTAATAAATGGAAACTAAGGAAACAAAGAATGTTTGAGAAAAAATTGTGTAATGCAAAAATCCTTAGAAATGAATGCAAAACTAAACACAAATGGATGAAAATTGAAGTGTGCACCTGAAAACTTGATGGAGAATGGAAATGGATTTTGGAATGTTGATAATCCTAATTTTTAGGCCTAGTGGGACTCATTCGCCATTCTAGGAAAATCAATCCTAGTACTACAAAACTATGTCGAAACTTCTTTCTGACAAAAGGGTATCTAAAAATGAAGAAAACTTAAAAATTGACTTGGAAGTGGGACTCATTCACCACCCATGGTGAATGAGTCCACTTTGAATTTCTAGATATTCAAAGGTGGAATCCAAAGCTTTCAGTCTGCACTTTGGCTTTCTAAAGGCGTTTGCTTTCAAAACTATGATTTATGAACCTGAAAGTGAGTTTTTGTTGATATTTTGACTTGTTGAATGAAGAGAAGACTCGAGAAACCCTGAAACTTGATTCTTAATGATTTCCACGCTTCCAAGAGACCAAAAATCTACAAACACACAAGGCAAGAGAGAGAAATGTTGAATGTTAAGGCATGGGGGTTTGCCTTGGTCAAACCCCTTTTAGGTAATTAAACCAAAATGATGAAAGAATGGAATGAAACATCCAATAATGGAGTTGATTACCTTACCATGATGTTTGATCATGAAATTTTGCAGAAAAACATGAAGGATTTTCCCTTGAATGTCTGAAAATTTGTTATCTTAGTCACTTGAAATGATGAAACCCTAAGTTGCTTGACTTGAGATGGAAGAATCTTGGATGAATAATGAAGAATGGATGTAATTTAGAGTTTAGAGAGGTGTTTTTATAGGAAATTCACCTTATTAGCCTAAAAATTGGATCCCTTAGGCCGACATGTGAAAATAATAAACTTAAACTACAATTTTTCCTACTCAAAGCTCAAAAATGAGCCAAATGGGACTCATTCACCACCCATGGCGAATGGGTTCAACCTCGATGGGGCTGATTCACCATGGATGGTGAATGGGTCCCACAAGGGCCATTGTGATAGCTAGGATGCTAGGAGATAAGGAAATAAGGTTTAAATGATGACTTTGTCAGATATTTTATCAAATATTGCCTCAGGATGCACAATATGGGTTAATAGGGGCCTATTAGTGATGATGTAAAGGTCAATTAGGGCTTGGTACAAAGAATTCAATGTGAAAGTTTGATTAAATACACTCTACAACATTAAAATGAGGTCCACTTAGCCTAGGAAAGTACAACATCCAATGTGAATGTGCAAGACACATTATAGTTCACTAGATTATCACTAAGTTTATTTTACAAGCCTTCTAGATTGATATGCTAATGTTATTAAACACATTTTATAATGTTGAATTAGGGAGAAATGGGTTTATTAAGTCTAGAAAAGCATGAAAGTCATTTACAACACCTTTACAAGATATCATTAAATGCATTTGAAAGGGTCCAAGACCTAGTGTGGATGCATAAAATGCCTCACTACACTTGAATCAAGGAATCGTTAAGTCCAATTTTTCATGAATTATTCCCATGTCAAGCAAGAGGTCCATTTTTCTATGGTACAGAACACTAAAGTGGATGCAAAAAAGTAAGTGAAATTGCAAGGGGTATAATTTTACGACATTACAATTATACAGTATATCATTATTATTGTATAATATAATAATATATAATACTATCATTACTTTTATTATATTATTATATTAATATAATAATTATCATATATATATATATCACAATAATTATTATATTATAATAATTATAATACATGACTTGTTCTACAAATTATCTAATTTATTATAAATATATTTATAACAGATATCAATTCACTGCAAGGAATGAATATCTGGTTTAGCCATAATAATGGATATCTATTCTATGCATGAACAGATATCCATTTTTTTATATTTAATATCGGATATCCATTAGTAATGGATATCCATTTTGTTTCAGTGTTTACCATAGAAATTATATATTTTTCCAACCCATGCAAAATATGAAAGATGATTTTCACAAATTTTCCTAACTCAAATCACATTTTTTACATCACCATTGTTTGGCCCATCATGATCTTGCACTCACCCATCTATCATTTTATTCTACCTTAAAGAAATTTCTCACAATTGGTGTTTAGAAATTACTTTAAGGTGGAGGCATACATTCTATTATATGCTTCACTCTGTTCACACATGTTGGACTTGATGATGCATTTTCTTGGCATATTGATCATTTATGTAGAGCCTTGTCAAAATTATTGGAACTATAATTCTAGATACGGTTGACATGGGAAGACACCTAGTGAATATCAAACTTCACTAGCCCTTGTTTTTTTTTCATTTGCTATCTTTTAAGAGACTCACCTAGTGAATATCATACTTCACTAGCATGCGGTGCTTTGGTTCATGGCTCACTTTGAAAATATAAGGCTTTGTTATCTTGTGACTCATGAATTCCTTGGATATGGATCCTAGTAGGATTGTTCTAGAGCTTGCTAGTCTATGATTGTCATACCCCCTTTTGCATGTTCGCATGGTGTTTGTATCATGTATTATTTTGTTTCATATTTGTATGTTGTGTTTCTTCATCATGTATGCTTCATGTTTTTCATGTTGCATTACACTCTATGTGTGTGTTCCTTTATCCTTATATTGTCTTTCCATAAGATCTTTAATCTAGGGGCTAGTTCATCCCCTAGATTCAAATCACATCATATATCTTCAATATTTGAATAATTGAGCCCTTTTTGACTTATTCTTACTTTATTTAGCATGATTCTAAGTGTAAGTTCATACTCTCACTAAAGTGGGGGCTAAACGTGGCATCAAAAATTTCCCCCCTTGACAATTTCACACTAGGTTTTTCTCCCCCTATGTGCTTGGACTTAATTATGCATTTAATTTCATGTTTTATAAATATCTCCATAAAATTAATAGAGAGGAATGAAAATGAACACTTAATATATACCCCAACACTTTAGGAATTGAAAAGGGTGGGCTTGGCCAAGGGTGCCCCATGCCCTTGACCAGCATATTTTGGCTCCAATTTTAATATGTCAGAGTAAGTATTTTATTTTTATAAAAGTTGAATTCATTTGTTGGCTATTGACATTTGATTTTTAGGAAATTAGAATAAGTGCATATAAAAACAAAGTATTTTCATATTAATTTTAATCTAGGAAGCAAGCTAATGGTTTTCCTATGGAAATCAAGATTATTATTGAGCAATCAAGACAAAAAAATATCATATTTATTGTAGCATTTATGTTAATCAGGCATCATTTCATATTTACGTAAGTTTTTTCAAGTTTTTTTTTCATTTTTTTGGTGATTAATAACACTTGTAAGACTTCAAATCAAGCATATAGTTTATCCTTGAAGGTGATGAGTACATGAATTTAGTCCATCAAGGAATGCAGATCTTAGTTTTGAGTTACAACAATTGTCAATTCATTATTTTTTTATCATTAGCCAAGGTAAGCTCTCTCTTTTATATCATCATAGTCATTGTGGAGGTAGAAATACCAAAATGGGGTTTGACTTAGACTAGCCATTATATGGAACAACCCTTCCCCCTTTTTCATGTTTTTAGGTTTTTAGATCTAAAGAAAATTAGTAGAAGTTTTAAGATGTTTTGCTCATTCATGCATTCAAGCCCTACAAGTTGTCAAATCAAGGAATTTTCCTTTTATCATCAATAGACAAAGTTCCAACAATGATCTTAGGAGAACATGAACTACAAACTAGAGACTTCAAGCTTGTGATCACATATCTTAAAAATCATGAAGCCAATCAAGGGAACCCCATGCCATTGACTAGTTAATTTAGTCTCAATATTACATGACAAGTTCTTTTATTTATACCCTCTACTTTCCTATAAAAAAAAAATTGCCTATCAATTTTACATTTCTCAAAAAATTACATCAATTTGTTTCATTTTCATAATTATACCTAGGAACATCATTGCATCACATGAAAAATAAAAACTATCCAAGCATTCCTGCTCCCTCTAAAGATGGATGAAAACCTTGAACTACCAGATTGACTATTTGACTGAGGTTTGTAGACAAGTGGATTTTGAAATCACTTTTAATCCTTCATCCAAAGTTTGAAAGATTTTGATTTAGGACTTAGACCCCTTTTCTTAACCAAACACAATGTGTTAAGAGAGTTGGATGTTTTATTCTTGGCTTTGACTTGTAAATTATAACATTTTGTATTTTTTTAACTGTATGTACCTTGTTATTATATTCATACTTCATCTCATGGTGAATAGTAGATAGGAATCCCCTCTTACCAAGGAGAATATTGTATGAAATATGTTTTACGATGACATGTATAAGGGTAGGAAAAATCATGGTTCCTACCTTAATGGGTAGTGTGATTGTCCCCAATAGTTGCATATCAACATTATCAAAACCATGAATACAAAAACTATCAAGTTTTATAAGATTCTTATCCATACCTTCCATATTTAGAAGATAAATGCTACAAACATTAATATTTGATTCATTGTCAATAAGAGTACATCTAACCTCAATTTTATTAATGACCAAAAATACCATTAGAGCCTCATGTGTTTATGAATCTCAAGAGGGGGTAAATCGCAAGTTGATGGAGAAAATATCTAAATTTGTTGTATTCATACCACCAAACAAGGCTACTACACCACTAGGTTTAATAGAAGGTGAGATTTCAATCTTCTATAAAGCCTCTTGGAAAATCCCGTGGTATGTAGGTGAAGATTGAACTAAGTTCTAAAGAGAGATCTTGGCTAGAGTATTATGAATTTTCTAAACAAGATCATACTCTTTACCACTATGTTAGAGATGAGGTGTGGGGCGAATATATGGTTAAGGAAATGGAATAGAGGCTGGAATTTTATTTTGTTTTTTGTTACGTTGAGTGCTATATGTGTGAGCAACCACATAATAACTTGATTGTTGCAGCACATTTTGGTGCACAAGATTACTTTGATTGAGTTGTTTTGCAAAGTTTAGGGTATGACTAGGAGGTTTTGGAGGTCCTATATTGAGAGGAGGTTTAGATGGAGGTCCAATAATGAGAGGAGTTCCATTAATAAATTGTGGGTTCATAATTTCTATTGAGTTAAGTACTTGTTGATGATATTGTATCGATGGATTCAATTCACAATTTCAACTTTGTTAACTACTTTTTTATGATATTGTATCAAAGGGGAATTTAATATTAATTTTGAATTTTCATTTATGTGAACCACCTTACAATCCTTTGAAGGAGGAAATGTATTAATTATTAAATCCTTATTTTCCAATATATCCTCCCATGTAGGAGAGGTATTGGAAGAGGAACAAACATGATCCTCATGATTATCAATGATTGGATCCTCTTGTGCCAAGATATCCTAACATGTAGGAGGGAGATTGGGAGAGGGATACCTATGATTCTCATGATTATCACTGATTTCATCCTCTTGCACCAAGATATCCTCCCAAGTAGGAGAGGTATTGGGAGAGGAACAAATATGATCCTCATGAATATCAATGACTGGTTCCTCTTGCACCAAGATACCCTCACAATTAGGAGAAGTAATGGGAGAGGGATCAAAGAAAAATGACAAAAGGGGAAAGGGAAATTAATTTTAACATGCTTGTAAGAAATATTCTTCAAATTGTTTAATAAATTTTGAAAATAAGATATTAATTATGAAAAAACAAAAATTTTGTAAAAAAAATTTGTAATATTTCCTAGATCAAACTAGTAATGCACAATGAAATCAAACTACTCTAGGACAAACATATAGAATCCAGAACTAGATCAGAGAAGAGACCACAAGAAAGGTTCTGTATAGACCATTTAATGTTAGATTGACTGGACATGGGAGCTAGGCACCCTAGTCTAGAGAGTTAAATTCTAATATTTTAAAAATTTGAAGTTGAACAACATTGTTTAAGAGGCTATATTTGTAGAGGGTTATGCCTAAATGTGCACAAATTTATAAAAATACACAAAACCCAATTTCTCTATATGAAACACACAAGCATGCATAAAATTTTGTATTTTTAAGGTAATGTAAATTGTTCAAACGATAATTTTCATAATATTATTTTTTTCAATTGACTAAATTTTTCCCAAAAAATATAGAAAAGCAATACCTTTTAATCATTTGAAATGAAAATAATATTACTCCCTTTTTCAATGTTATTCACTAACATATACAATTAAAGCAACCTAGGATTATATTCAAGTTTCCTAATGAAATAATTTAAACTTAAACTCTAGTCAAATCTAAAATTAAATTCAAATTATTTTACATTTTTCCTCTAAATTTCAATCACATGAAGCTTTATTGCTTAATAAAAAGAATGCAAATTCTTAATTTTGAAAATGAAGCAATTACAAATCTAGAACAAGACCTTCATAGGACCTAGGTTTTTGAACTAATTTCTAAAAAAATTGCTGCAAAAATTAGAAAATTGTAAGTGTAGGATATGTTGAGTTCACCAAAATGTGATGTAGGAAAAGTGATTGTAGATCCAACTAGGATTATCTTCTTTTCACTTGACTTCACATTGGGACAAAATTAACTAGGGTTGATGATTAGCTTTCTTCCACAAGAGAGATCCAATCTCCTAGGGTTTGTGTCTTTTTTGAGTCGTAAGAAAGATACATTTGATGTGTGTTTTAGCAAGCCTATTTTACATATAACCCTAGATATGAAAAATGCATTTTACCACACACAAAATATATAAAATAATAAAGCATAACCGTATCTAAGAAATGGTGACAAAGAGGAACTTGTGACTAAAAGTTGAGGCTAAATTATAAGGATAGGGGAACTGGATGCCCTAGACCTAGATACTTCCTTTTGAGATCTAAAAACTATAAAATGTAGGTTACATTTTGCTTTGTATTTCTTGTAACTATCAACTATCAAATTTTCAAATCTAGGCTACACACATGATAATAGGGGAAAGGTTGTGCCATGTAAGGGCTTATCTAAGTCAAGACTTGTTTTGGTATTTCTACCTCCACATACAACAAATGATGATAATCAAGAGGGCGTACCCTAGGTCAAGTAGAGGCCAAAACAATAATTTATTGAGATGATAAATTATAATTAACAATATTACCTTTGATATAAAATCCTTGATGAAGTGATACTGCACAACAAGTAGTGATAAGTGTTGATTGATGGATACCTTGATTGCTTGATAGACCTATAAAATGATAGTCCACATAACATAATAGTTTGTTGTAGATAGCATGTAGAGGATAACTCAATCCTTCTCCATGATAATTGCATGATAAATCATAATAGTGGTTAGATCATTCTCTGTTATTCCTTTTTTTCTTTCTATCATGTTTAAATGAGAATAAAAATTGTTAATATATGCATCCCAATTGATATTTTCAAATATAGGCCAACTTGGGATCTCTTTAATTCTCCATAGAATGACACCAAAACTTAAATTTGAATTAGGACCCCATTAAGGTCAAGGACACCCCACCCCCTTGACTAGGTGCTATTTGCTCAAACTTGTTGAGATGTCAAGGATCTAAATACATTTTATTAATCTGGCCCTAAAATAAATATAGTATTATATAATTAATGTTGTAGAAAAAATAAGCTGTTAAGGTAGTGTGAAATTGTCAAGGGTGACAATTTATGACACTACAATGGTTTTAAACTATTACCTTTGATAGTGCCAAGGAGAAAGAGCAATAAGAAATATGGTAAGAAAGAGAGAAATGTCAAGTATTCCTACAAATCCTCTTGGAAAGCAAATGTTTGAGTCACAAAAACACAACACTCACCAATGTACTAATATGCACTTTTCTTTTAGCAACTCATGTTACAACACTCTATGAATAAATTATCTCTTAACAAACAAAAAGAGCTCTCATAGAGAAGGATGACCAATAATCATGTAAACTATCAATACCTACAACCAAAAGTTTAAAATGATAAAATCACATCCATTCTAAGAATATATAATATAAATAAATAACCACACTAAGAAAGAAATAGTTAAATGACAAAATGTAACAAGGAGAAATCATCTCTACCACTAGAACACATGGCATTGGAATAAATAACATATGAGTAACAATATCTTTCATAGGAGTCTTTCCTTTAGTAGATTTATATCAAACCATCCTTCCTGCGTCAAATGGATTTGCAATCAGAAAGTAAAATTATATAAATCATCACCAAAACTCTTAATATTGTGTGTGGAGGACCCATCCAACTCATCTATAGTGTAGACCAGCTATGCATGCAAGCATTATACCTATCAAAAATAAAAATGTATATGTGCATGCAAGCATTATGCCTATCAAAAATAAAAAATATATATGGACTTGGACAATTACAAGGACAACTAAAAAATTCTCAAGTATTATAACCATCTCACTTTACCATTGAGGAGATTAAGAATTTGTATAACATGTGATTGACTTTGTTATGATTTGATGTTAGTGGCAAATATCTCTTAAATGGTTACCTCCATTTTTTATCCATTTGTAACCATCAATTATATGAATGCTCAACACCTCCCAAAGGGGAATGCCTATCAGCATAAATTTAATTTTAATTAAACTAAATTAATTTAAAATTTAAATTAATCTTTCATATAACTTTGTGTTGATTCCTCCATTAAACATATCCCTTAACCTATTACTTGAAAATTTTGCGATTTATCATCCCTATAGGCTATTTTCTATGTCACAAGTTCGCATAGCAGGGGTCAAACCTTATCTTAGCTACACCCATGAGTCAATAGAAAATAAAATTAGGGAATGGGGCGGATCGGTTTCTGATGCCATGAAAGCATGGAATAATCATTTCTTGGAAAAAACAAAGAAATATGTCATGGAATAAGGTTTATAGATGTAAATGTTGAAATGTACTTTCATCAAACACTGATTCATGAAGATTCTAAAAACAACCCCTATTTCTTAACCAGCTAATAACTAGTGCTTGCACCTCAATGAGGTGTAATGGTTACGCCGATAGAAAGATATACTCTGACAATATATTGAAGGGAAGGGAGTTACCTGAAATTAGAATAGTACATGACAACAAATTTATCAATTGAAAATTATGCTTGCCAATTGCATTTGCTTGAAAGTTTCAAAGGATTTTTAAAATAATTCATTTTTTACATTTCTTGCAATCATTGCATTCCATGAGATAACCTTTCTTTGAGGCATTCTGTCAAATAGTTCTATCTGTGTTGAGCTTACTAAGAATGTATTCAAGTTCATGGTGCAGATTCCATATGCTCAATGTTTTGTGCTTGTATTATTTGCTAATTTGTTTCTATGTACAAGAGGCATGTCAAATTCCACTTACAGTACAACTAAAGTATCTTTGACCATAAATACAACATCAAATCCCCCAACCCTACATCATTGTAGGGATTAACCAAATTGAAAACAAAACTAAATTGCTAATATTCATCCACCAGATTCCATCTTTAAGCAGTTCTTTGATTGTTAGTTGCATGATAATTCTCAAGAACTTGTTTTCCTTGAAGATAAATTTATCCTTTGCTTACCTGTGTTCTCTTGATTTTATTACATTTCATTCATTGTTCTCTGAATTATAAAGAACCAAGTCATTTTGGATAGTAAAATAGCATAAAAAATCAATAGATAGTATCAACATAAGAGTATATAAGAGTATAAGATCAGGTAAAATCTGCTAATGATATGCATATCAACTAAACTAACTATTTTCCAAACTCTTAAGGTAGAGAAAAAAAAAACTATCTATTGCCAAAGGATTTATTCAACATGTGCCACTAAAGACTTTCATCAAATAGAAAAGATACCTCAATTTGGATCAACCCAATATTGGCTAAATATCTATTTAAAAAATTAAGAGAAAATAAGCAAAGGGGAAGAAAAGGGTGAAGAACAACTAAATGTGTGTGGTTTACTCTACAAAATTGTTGTGTAACCTTGAGAAGGTTGGGTATTCAAAGAATGAGGGGCCTTATTGTTGTTTCTTGATTTTAAGAAGTTTTTTGACAACATTTGGAAGAGCTGTGAAGGAGAATGCAACAAATAGGGGTTCCAGCTATATAGATTTCAATAATAGATAGATCATATGAGAGTCAAAGTCAAGATAAATACAAAATTTGTTGTGTGGCAATGATAAGAAACTGGAACAAGACAACCCCAACCTCATGCACCTTCTTCAAGATCTACATTGATAAACATGATGTCTGATTAATCTAAGACTGTAGTTGGAGGCGTCACTATCACAAGATATGTTACCAAAGAGTTCTTTATGCAAATGATGTGTTACTTGTGAGTAGGACCACACATAGCTTGAAAACAAGTGACTATCAGCTCCAAAGTCATCTAGTAAGGAAGAAAAAATGAGTAATATTACCACTGGAACAAAAGTAATTAAATTCACTCTAAAAAGCTAGAAAAAAAGGAAAAAGAAAAATGTTGCCCTCTTATTGCAGATTATAACTCTCCCTTACAGCTGACTATAACCAATATTAAGACACTGGTTAATAGAAACTTTCTGGAAGAGTTGCAAACTAAGGTGGCTTCAAGAAGGATGGGGAGACCTTTAAACCTTGGAAACTTGGGAAAAACAATTGAAATAGACAAAATTGTGAGATTGAAATGTAACTAACCTGAAAATTCTCGTAGCACCAATTTTTTTCTATAGAGTGAAGTATATGGATGTAGGTTTTACTTTTATAATTTTGGATACAGTTGAGGGTGTAGAACATAATCATAACAAATGCTTTTTAATATTAATGCCAATGCCTCTCACAAATTTTAGTAGCTAAAATGAACATATAGCACTCATTAGATAAGTGCACTAAGGAATATCATAGGCAATATGATATGGATAAGATCGACTAACAAGTGACACTCAAATGACTAAAGGGTGGGGCATACAAGAGACCATGTACCTGAGAGAGTTCGAAATACAACAAAGGTCAAAGATAACATACAAAAAATATAAACAAAAGCAATCAAATTTGCATAGAATAGTTTCAATCAGACCTTAGCACAAGTTTTAAGCACTTGAAAGAAAACATCCCTTTGAAAAGAGAAATAGATGATAAAGATGATGCCACAAAGAAAGATCCAAGTAAGTACGCTGCAAAGTTGGATCACGGAACCAACTTAAATCTGAGTGAATAGAAATATTGTCAATTTCCTTTGTAGGGTATCCAAAAGATTTAGGATTTGACCAATAGGTACAAATAATAGTAAATAAATCCAATGAATATCCACTCAGGGGTTCTCAAACCATCTTGCACCAATTTCACTATTATGAACAACAACTGCTGTAGGTAAAGAGACTTTTAAATTTTAACCTGCCAACCCCATCCACTGAGACCATGAGGATCTCTCTCATGCTCCATTTCAAAGCAAGTTTCATTATTTGAGTAATTATAGTATATGCTTGCAGCAGCAGATACTCTGGACAGTGTGTCGGTGCCCTGGGGAAAGCTGTCTATATTATATAATCTTGCACATCTGGATAGATAAACATAAAATTAGATATACTGTTTGGAAAGCAGGTTATTAAATGCAAGATTTTATAGATAAGAGTATATAAGATAATGAACAAAAATAATGAAGCAGCAAAAGTGAAGCTTTGAAACCGAAAGCTATTTCTAGCTGTTTGAAGTGTCCAAAGAAATCAATAATGGGGTTTCTCCAACTATTACCGTTGTTATAGATTAAGCAGGTAGTGGCATCAAAAAGTTAGTCTATGTTGGGTAATCTGTCATTGCAGTGTAAGTGAATGCCTCATATAGCCAGTCTCTTACAGGATCTACACTTTTGAGTTTTGAGATCTCTGTAGAGCATAAAACATTCATTTTACTTTTTTTTAGTAATTATGGGAAAAGGTATTATCAGAAGCAAAAAAAATTATCCCTTTTCTTTCCATGAAATTATCTGATTCCTTTGATGATATGTAGGAGATATTTACCTGCAAGTTCTGCTAATCTTTTGAAGAACCCCTTCTTCTCTGAACTGAAATTGAAGATCATTCCATGAATCTCTGATCACATTGAAGCACCTCTGGCTTGCTTGCTACAATGGGACAATACATAGTTTTAATTATTCTAAATCACATACAACAGCACATGTATTACAAAAATCTATGTAAAAAATATATGCAACCTTGAAATCATTTGAAACAATGTCATAAAAAGTGTTTTCTAGCACAATATTATCAAAATGAAAGATAGGAGCAGATGATGCCATAGCCCCAATGTCTAGATGGGGATATTTCAAATGGAACCAAGCTACTAACACTACAAAAATCAAAAACAAAATGCAATCATGAAATGTAGATTCTAACAGTAAGAAAATGATAAAAGTAGCATAATCAGCTAAGGCTTGCTGAGAATTGAGATATCCCAATGTCTCAGCGCTCTTGCAAGAGTTATTCCTGTTTCTAAATGGCATTGAATTTCCATAGAACCGGTGCTGGAGACAAAAGCAAAAATAATCCAATTAAACAAATATTACTTACCATAAATCGTTGTTTAACCTTAACATCTCTAAAACAAACTCAGGTTGATATGACCGTTTATTATCTCATAACAGAGCTTAAATTGGTCTTTGGAAAATAAGAAAAACTTGTGAAGGCATTTATCCTCCTTAATCTGTGTCTGAATTTTATGAAAAAAGGGAATTCAAAAAAAGCATCAAAGTTAATCCCAGTGCTTCAGATCATTCAAAGGTTTGTGCGTTAAAAAATAAGCCTGTGTTCAATTCCATGAAAACTACCTTCCTGAAAATTTGCTAAAACCAAATTCACAACTTTAAAAGAAAAGGACAATAGTTGCCTGTTCCAAACATGAAATTAATAGCTCTGTAGCTCTTTTACAAAGTGTTGAGCACCATGTCCTGCATACCAAGTTTTCTAAATATGATATTTTCTCCATAAGCCACAATATAACTTGGCTGCTTTTTTTCACAATATAATAGAACATTCATGATTAGTAATTCAAACTCTAAAAATATATCTACTTTCTAAAAATCATTATCTTCAAACCATTTTACTTTTCTGACTATGAGATTGAAGACTTCAAAAAGAAAAAAATGGAATAGAAAGAATAGTAGCAGGAATTTCTGAGAACCTCATGGAAAGCAATTACCATAGAAATTATGGGCTTTCCAATCTATTTTCTAGAATCACAAATTAGGTCTCTCTATTTTAGAAGGAGAAAAGGGTATTTTTGGTTTCAAAGTGGTTTCATCCCATTTTTTTATTTTGCTAAATGATTCTGGATTAGACTTTCTCTCAAGCATAAAATCTCAATGTTTTGGGTCGAATTTAAACATGGCAAGCAGTCTGATCCAGAAGCATTTTACAAAGAAATGAATAATTATTTTTTAACTTTTCCTGCAACAATATACTGTATTCTATTACAGTGAGGTGCTCACTTACCTCAATAAACACAAGGAGAGCTCCAAACTTTGGTGTTCTCAAACAAAAAACCAGTATTATTTGCAAACCATTCGATGGGAGCCTTGTCCTTTGCCCCACCCCAATGCTTGTCATTGATAAGATATCTCTGCTGGAAAACTTCATATCCTTTGGGTATTCGACATTGCTTAAATAAAATGAAGGCAAATTAAGCAAGAGAATGAATCAAGTGAAACACATAACCCTTTTGGTGGTAATCACGTCTAGGGTTGTTGCCAAACTGCCATGCCCCGCTCCTATTCCCTCCTGCAATCTTCCTCAACTCTACTTCTTTCTATACATCTCTCCTTCTTCGTACTTGACGGAAGACTATTCCTTTTCCCTTGCAGCTGAACTCTCCTCACGCCTCGAGGGTCTTATGTCCCACGCCCTGCTTCTTGAAGCCATAATATTGTGGCTCTGCTGTAGCTAAGAGGGAAATTGAGATGCGTGCAAGTATTTCGCAGGCATATCATAGTGCCCTCCATTGTTTCCCCGCCCGTGTTCCAGACCCACAACATTGAGCCACACAACTTGCTCAGCCGCCATGTTAAAGAGCGCGAGAGCTTCCTCTCTCTCATTGCCTCCAAAGCTCTCCAACCCAGTCAAAGTCGACTGAGGCAACCTTGCCATTCCAGAACCCTAAAAGAAAGCAACACAAACAACATAAATAAAAAACATGGGTCACTCCCAAAATTCCTTAAACTACACACGAAGGATTTAAACTCAAACCTTAAATGCAGCTTGGCCAGCAAACATTATGTTCTCAGCACCACTGTCGAAACCCGCACTTTGCTCACAAATGTCGTCGTCATCATCATCATCCAGCATGGCATAAACCACGCTCTCCGCCAGACCTGCCATGTAATCGTCTTCTTCATCTGCAACTACAGATAATTTCCCACAAATTCTTCGGCCCCGTCATCTTGGTCTCTGACACGTCGCCCAAACCAAAGGGCAACCATAGCTCTCCATCCTCCAAATTAGGCGTAGTAGTAAACCCTGTCCTACC